>CAWUFW010001724.1:600000-920000 GCA_963921515.1 Calotriton arnoldi
AGTGAGGACAAGCGTTCTTAAAACTCACACACTAAGCTGAGATGTAGAATGTCCATCTATGTATGCTAATGAACTGGGTCCACGACTAATCCCAGAGGTCTTTGATATATAATTGTTTCGCTTCAGTAGGAAAAGGGGTGGGGCTTTAGGCTAATTTGCCTTATAACATGGCAGCGCTTTTTATGATATATGGTTTGTTAACCATGCTGGCGATATTTTTGCTAATCATTTGGTTTCAAATTGTGGCACAAATACTGCATCTTAGGACACAACAGTTTAAATAAATATTCTAAACTTCGTTCGTGTCTCTTGTTTATCTTATTGTGGACAAGTACGAGTGAGAGAGCGAAAGGGTGTGTCCTCTTACCACGATCGCTGAGAGTGTTGTGTTCTGGGGTGGAAACTCACTTGTTTCTCTATAAAGGTTAGGAGGGCAAGTGAGGCACTATAGCTAGTCAGACAAGAGCTAATAAATACCGAGGTAGTAATGGTGACTCAGTCCCTACAGGCCGATGTTCTATGGCCCCAAGCATAGTTGTGCTCCTGAGCATAATCCCTGCAACAGCAGAAGTGTACTGGTGCAGCAACAGCAGGCCTTGACCAGTGAAGAAGTCCTTGTTCAGAAAGCAGGTGAGCAGGGCAGACTTCACAGCTTGGCAGGCCTTCTTCCAGGCAGAGTCCACAGGGCCAGAAGTGATCTGAAGAGTTGGGTATGAGGTCCACTATTTATCCTTGGTGCCAGCTTTGAAGTAGGAGTTTCTAGAGGCTTACTCCCCTCAGGTGTCAGGAGCCTCCTCCCTCCCTGCTCCAGCCCTAGATTGCCTGGGGGCACAAAAGGCTAGTGTGAAACCCTTTGTGAGTGTGCTGAGGCAGAGTCATTGTGATATGCAAGTGTGGTAGGTGACAGCTCCTCTCCCTCATCTTGACCAAGATGGCCTATCCTGCCCACACCTATTCCCCCTTTGTGCCACTATCTGGGAGTAATACACAAAGATCAACTGCCAGCTTCACGTAGTCATGTGACCCAGGATGCAGGCACCAAATGGTTGGGACAAGGAAATGCCAACTTTCTAAAAGTGCAGAAAAAGAGTGTCCAAGCTGTCACGTTTAAGTGCTGTTAAAGTTTTTTAACAGACTAAAGACCATTTAATAAATTATCTGGACTTTGAGCATTTATTTGCTATTTCATTCTCTTTTTTAGTAATAGATCCACATTATTACATGAATCAGACGGAAGGTGATACTTGAAAATTAGTACACGTTACAACGATACATGTGACAAAAGGTAACTTAACAACAAAACATAAATAAACATTGTGGTTGACGAGGCAACAAAGATTGCAAACAACAATGATTGCGTACATTAAAAACCAGTCTGAATTTGCAATACAATAGCAGCAACTGGACAATCTATGACAGTCAGATTATCTAAACTAATGAAGGTGCTGCTGTACACGGGGAAAAGCGGTTACGCCTAGTAGATGAGGATTTTAACAAATTTCCTACATAGGCAAACTTAATTAAATGCAGAGTTCCCCGTGTTGTATAGTGCCGACGCGTTTCGATTCCCAAAGTGATTTAGGGGATTCTCTTCTGGGCGTAGACTGGATTATCTAAAGAAAAAGGATGGTGAATTATTAGAAAAATTAGACCTCTAGATCTCCTGAACGCTAAGCGTTCGAGATTGTTTGTCATGTAAGTACCTGATCAAGAGATAAGAATAAATTTCTAGGGCGCGGTCCCAGTGGGCCAAGGAAACTTGTTGATGTCTCAGTCTGGAATATAAATAGAGTTTGTTTGAATGAGCATTGTCACTAACAGTACTCTCATATAGTTCCTGTAGGGAGCACAAAACGGAAACTTACATTTTGATCTTTTGGTACGGGCCAGTTGGGACCTGGTTATAAGTTTAAGAGCGGCTGGCAAGGCAATATCGAATCTTTTCACAAACGCACTGTGGGTGATAAATTAAAGAAGTCCAATTACACGAAGGAACCCAGATGGCTACATAAATTGCAGGGTTTAAATTCCTAACGATTCAGGCTTACTTGTATCCGTTGAAAGTGAACACTTGTAACGGGACTGCATCTCACTCGCAGATCACTGTCGCACTGTGAAAGTAATGCAAAGAATTTGCATGTTGGTCAAAGACAACTTACAAATCTGTTAGTTTAGCGTCTGGTTGGGAAGCCTCACACGCTTACTTGATTCGAAGGTTAAGGTAGCGATATCACCAGCCTCGTTCTCTCTTCGATAATATAGTATACTTCCGGGTATCAGGCACTTAAATAACGATAGCCCAACATGGTGCATTCTGGGAAAGTGAGTTCTAAGGAGAGACACCGGTGATTGCAAAGGATCTGAATGGGCAAAATCATTCTAGTCTTTACCCAATTCGGACATTTCGTTTAGCCCTTTAGTGATGCTGTTAAATCTTACTATCATGTAGGCTTCTTTTCTTAGTAGAAGTGACTCAGTGTCGCCACCCCTTGGTGAATGTTTGATGACTGATAAAACGGTCCATTTAAAGTCCTGTTCCTCTTGTTTTAGATCGAGGAAATGGTTAACCAAAGGTGCTGTTGTTACTTTATTTTTGATCCTTGAACGGTGTTGTACGATTCGTTGTCTAATCTCCTGGGTGTTCTTCCCAATGTAGATTTTTGGGCATGGGCAAGTAATTGCGTATATGATGTTTTTGGTTTTACAATTTGAAAACTGCTTTCTTGTCCACTTGATTTTGTCGTGTATGAATTTAATGCCTTCCAGTGTAGTGCTACATCCCGTGCAATTGCCACATTTATGATGGCCCAGCAGTGGTTTCATTTTCCAATGTGTTCTGAGATCTTGATTTTTATTGGAAGGAGCTAGCTCAGCTCTTACTATCCTCTGTCCAATGCTCATGCTTTTCTTCATGGCAAAGAGAGGTGCATCAAGTCTGAGGTCCAAATTTTTCACTAAATGCCAATTCCTCAAAATAATGGACCGAAATGTATTCGTATGCGGTCCATTGTGGATACACACACCATTCTCTCCGTCTTGGGCCTCTCTTTCTTTGTAAGTAAACAATCTCTTGGCGTGCACCATGCTCTTTTGAGTGCATACTTCAACAATTATTTGGGGTAACCCTGGTCCTTTATCTGTTCACAAAAGGCGTTCCCATGGATCTCAAAATCTTCTTTGCGAGAACAGTTCCTCCTGATCCTGAGTAGTTTTCCATAAGGTAAGTTATCCTTGAGATTCCTAGGGTGAGAACTGTTATAGTGCAATATGGCATTTTTGTCCGTCGGTTTTTTGTGTAGCGTGGTAATGAGTGTATTTTGATGAGGTATAATCTCGACATCCAGGAAGGTTAAAGTCGTCTGACTTTTTGTCAAAGTGAATTGAATAGCCGGGTCTCGATGACTGAGCCATTCATGAAATCCATCTCATTCAGTTTCAGTGCCATTCCACAGGCACCAAACGTCATCAATGTACCGATACCATTGGGTGAGGTTTTTGACAAAAGGATTATTGTTGTGAATGAACTTGTCCTCAAACATTGCCTTGAAAAGTATAGCCATTTCCGGGGCAAAGGGACAACACATGGCAGTCCCCTTGATTTGCCAATAAAAATTCTCCACATGTAGCCATCTGGGTTCCTTCGTGTAATTGGACTTCTGCTTTTAAACTTATAACCAGGTCCCGACCGGCCCGTACCAAAAGATCAAAATGTAAGTTTCCGTTTTGTGCTCCTTACAGAAACTATATGAGAGTACTGCTGTTAGTGACAATGCTCATTCAAACAAACTCTATTTATATTCCAGACTGAGACATCAACAAGTTTCCTTGGCCCACTGGGCCACTGGGACCGCACCCTAGAGATTGATTCTTATCTCTTGATCAGGTACTTACATGACAAACAATCTCGAACGCTTAGCGTTCAGGAGATCTAGAGGTCTCATTTTTCTAATAATTCACCATCCTTTTTCTTTAGATAATCCAGTCTACACCCTGAAGAGAATCCCCTAAACCACTTTGGGAATCGAAACGCGTCGGCACTATACAACACAGGGAACTCTGTATTTAATTAAGTTTGCCTCTGTAGGAAAGTTGTTAAAATCCTCACCTACTTGGTGTAACCGCTTTTCTCCGTGTACAGCAGCACCTTCATTAGTTTAGATATTCTGACTGTCAAAGATTGTCCAGTTGCTGCTATTGTATTGCAAATTCAGACTGGTTTTTAATGTAAGCAATCATTGTTGTTTGCAATCTTTGTTGCCTCGTCAACACGTTTTGTCACATGTATTGTTGTAACGTGTACTAATTTTCAAGTATCACCTTGCGTCTGACTCATGTAATAATGTGGATCTATTACTAAAAAAGTGAATGACATAGCAAATAAATGCTCAAAGTCCAGATAATTTACTTAATGGTCTTTAGTCTGTTAAATAAGTTGAACAGCACTTATACGTGTCGGCTTGGACACTCTTTTTCTGCATCATTACAAGGCCCTGTCCATCCGCCTTGGGCCAAACCCGTTCTTGGCTATTAAACTTTCTAAAAGTGGCATTTTCAGAATTGTAACTTTAAATCCGACTTTACCACTAAAGAGGGTTTTAAATTACAATTCCTTAGACATCAAACTCGCCATTCCTGCCTACTTTCAATGAAAAGTCATCACTTATCAAATTTAATAAGGTAACCCAATGTTATCCTACAGGAGAGGCAGGCATTGCAGTAGTGAAAAAACGAATTTAAGAGTTTTTCACAACAGGTCATGTATAACTTAAAAGTACATGCCCAACTTTCTAAACACACTGCACCCTGGTCTATGGGGTGTTTAGAGCCTATGCTACGGGTGACTTCTGTATATTAAAAAGGAAGGTTAGGCCAGGCAAAATGTTTCTTTTGCCATGTGGAAATGGCAGTTTAAAACTGCACCACTAGCAGCATTTTATTTACAGGCCCTGGGTACAGGTAGCACCACTTTACTAGTGACTTAGAAAACAATGTAATGTGACAATTTAGTGTAGGCCTATCTTACCGTGTTTTAGGGAGTGAGCCCATGCACTTAAACCTTGGCCAGCAGTGGTAAAGTACACAGAGTCCTAAGGCCAACAAAACCAAGATCAGCAAAAATGGATGAGTAAGGCATAAAGTTTAGAGGAAGACCACCCCAAGACAGGTCTAACACTGCCCTAAACAATCCAAGTTGCCAGAGAAGAGGCATAGAGTGAAACAAGAAGCCTCTCTACCATTTATTAGAGACTGGAGTATGGACAGAATTGTTTTTGAAAAAATATTTTTACTGGCATTTCACCGATATTGATAAGTTATGCACTATATACGGGGGGCGCTAGAGGGCGCCAAGCAAGATGTCCGCACCGATGTGAGGCTCTTGCAGTTCGGGGGAGAAATCCGGCATTAATCCTCACCATCCTGGCACATAATGCAACAGAGGCTGCTTCCCGAGACCCGCTGCCCTACAAGGACCATGGCAAGCCCAAAATAGAAACTATTCGCACCAAGCAGGCTGCGCGATTTACCATCGGCCCTCCCTGACTGCGCTTCCTGAAATGGCGGGGCACCGTGCTGCCCGGACTGACCTGCACAGCGAGGGTGCTGGATGCTGAGGCCGGGTGCCTGTGGCTGCGCAGCGGCGAGGATCGCGCCCATCGACCGACCCACTGGACTCCGGGGTATGCCTGGGCGCTGCCGCTCCTCTCCTGCGTGCCCGCCGTAGCAATCGCGGCCGGCCGGTGGGACTGCCGCGGCCCTGCTGGCTACCGGGCAGAGTGGCGGCCTTTGCGGGCGAGACGCCCGGAGCGGACCTGACTGATCCCATAGGCGGAAGCGGAGGTGAGTGCCGCTGTGGCCCCTGAGTGTCTGAAGCTGCTCTGCTGTCCCGGAGCGGGGGGGCTGTGCGCACCGCCCGGGGCCCTGGCTGTGGGATCCGGGCCTCGGTGCTGAGGTTCCTTGGCGCTGCCGGCAGAACTGGTGACCGAGGCTGCGGCGGCGCGGAACGCGCTGTGCAGCTGCCCGGACCCTGCGGGGGTTCCCCTGCTGTCCTCGATCGGCTGAAACTGCTCCGCGAGGGAGCTGTGTGGCCCTGCCCCCCCTCGCTGCGATCCCCGGCCCGTGGGGGGGCCCTCGGCGGTCCGGGGGGTGTGGCGTGGGCCTACGCGCCTCGCGCCATGATTTGATCGCTGGAGAACACCTCCCTCTGTGAAGTTCTGCCCTTCTGCGGCCTGGTCTGGGAGTTGAGCGCGCCTTCACCCAGGCCTGATTGCTCTACCCTGGAGGTGCCTTGCCTGGGAAGAACTGCGAGAGGTGCCATTCCGACCCTGAGTGCTACTACCTACTGACCGCCCACATACCTCCGCTGAACAGGGCTAATATTTGCTTCTCTTTTGCGATTGAGATCAAATTGATTGTGTCCTCATGAAATGGTCTACTTCTTGGTTCCTCATGTTGATGCTATTATATTATGGCTTTTTGTTGGAACTGGCCCTTTTTGCAGGGTAATCCCCAAAGATTTTGCCTTCCCCCTGTATTTTTTCTGACCTGTTTTTGTTCGTTTTCTGACTCTGGGCACTGTACGACTGATGATCAGTGCTAAAGTGCATGTGCGCTCTCTGGCAAACTTGGTAAGATTGGTCTACAACTGTTTGGCATATTTAATTTACCTGTACCTGTAAGTCCCTTGTACAATGGTATCCCATATACCCAGGGCCTGTAAATTAAGTGCTACTAGTGGGCTTGCAGTGCTGCTTGCGCCACCCACCGAAGTAGCCTTTCAAACCTTTCTTAGGCCTCTGCTGCTGCAGGGCCTCCTTGTGCAGTTTACTGCCACAGCGACGTGGCATTTAAAGTGGTTGCCACGTCTGAAACTCCCCTTTTACTACATATAAGTCACCCCTAAGGTAGGCCCTAGCTAGCCGTATGGGCAGGGTGCTGTGTAGGTAAAAGGTAGGACATGTGCCTTGACTGTGTGGCATATCCTGGTAGTGACAAACAGCCTATTTGGTTTCTTACTGCTGTGAGGCTGCCCTCTCATAGGTTTGCATTGGGGATTCCCTGATATATGTTTCAATGGTAATTTCTGATATGAACGGGGTAGCCTGGCCATGTTTGGTAAGTTTGGAATGGTAGTAATAAATCCTGCTTATTGGTGAAAGCTTTATTTTTTATTACTATTTTAAAAATGCCACTTTTAGAAGTGGGCATTTCTGTGTGCTTCTGACTCTTTGTGCTCTGCCTGGTTGAGTATTCACCGTCTGGTTTAGACTGACAGGAGAAGAGGATGTGCATTCACTCTAGACAGTCACAAGGGGGATTGAGGTGTGTCCTGCCTTTCCTGGTTGATTCAGCATTGGGCTAAATAGACCTTGGCTGCATTTAGAGTGGTGGGAGGAGTTTCCATTGCACCTGACTAGGCCTGGTCTGCATTTAGAGGGGTGGGCAAAGTTGCACCTGCACCTGCATAGGGCTGTGCCTGACTCTCACAATGCTGTCTCTGCCCGCTGTAATGTGTCTGGAGCCAGTGCTTGGGAATGAATGGGAGTGTTGTGCACTTCTGAAAGTTGCTTGAAGTGCCCCCCAGAACAAAGACTTGTTGAGTATGAGTACAGGGGCTGTGACCCCATATTTTGAGACACTGGGTGGGACTTGTAACCAGACGCTGCTGGCCTGCCGTTCGCTCACCGGGCTGACGTGTGCCCGTGTCACTCTCCGGCTTGCCAGCTGAGCGAGAAGGAAGACTCGATGGAGGTCCCGCTCAGCCGCATTTTTGGTAAAGGTGCTGCCCCTGTGGTAGCAGTGCCCTGCAGACTCACGGGCAGTGACTGTGTGCTGGATTCCACCCGCGGGAATCCCAGGGCGGTCTCTCCACCAACGGGGGGCATATTTCGAGATCCTGCATGGTTGCCCTGCCGAATTGGTGTGTGTGCAACCCCCCCTCCTAGTGTGGCATACCTTGGGGGGCGCCTGGCTGCTCTGGTAGTAGCGATACAAAAGGGGATGATGGACGGAACGTTTGAGCCAATCAAACACTCACCCCCAGTCAACTGATCTGGGTTTAATCCATCATCATTCTTTAGCTCACTCCACCACCCCAGTTCAGACATGGCCATATGCAAATCAGTCTGACCCTGTGCCTCATGGGAACAGTCCTGCCCTGCAGACTCACGGGCAGTGACTGTGTGCTGGATTCCACCCGCGGGAATCCCAGGGCGGTCTCTCCACCAACGGGGGGCATATTTCGAGATCCTGCATGGTTGCCCTGCCGAATTGGTGTGTGTGCAACCCCCCCTCCTAGTGTGGCATACCTTGGGGGGCGCCTGGCTGCTCTGGTAGTAGCGGCACCGGATCTTGGCATAAGGATGGGGTGAGACCTCGATGGAGGCCCCCGGTTCCTGAATTCAAAGGAATTACCATACTTCGTGTAGTAAAGGTGCAGGCAGGCCTGTAACCTATGTTTGGTGTCAAGTACCCTATAACCTGTAAGGGAAGCCCACGGGTGCTATATTGGGAGAATACCTACACAATCATGAGGATTTCTGGGAATTTGTGACCCACTTGTTATATTGGGTGATGTTGGCGAGGTGTGTGTCGTGCCTAACCTAACTCCTGCCTTTTGTGCCCTGATTTACTTTGTATTTCGTATGACACCTGGCAATATCGGGATAACAAATATTATTTCAAGGGGTACACTATGCACCATGATGGGTCACTTTTATAATATGTGCAACCTGCAAGCATTTACTTGATTGCACTACCTTGTGATGTTATGACAATTGCCGGGTTAGCAAAGTGATTTTATGATCTATGTGACTTCATGACAAGTGCCTAGTGGCACAGTGATTTATGTCATTGTGGTCTAAAGTATTTTTTGTACAATACAAAGGATATTTTTACATAACCTTATGTGGAGTCTCTTTTTGTGGTGTGCCTAGTGTGTCACTGGTGTGTGTGTGTGCGTGTGTGTGTGTGTATGTGTTGCGCAAATGCTTTACACATTGCCTCTGGGATAAGCCTGACTACTCTGCCAAACTACCAAGGGTGTGAGCAGGGGTTATCTTGGGTGTTTAACTCTCTTACCCTGACTAGAGTTGTGCCTGGCTTAGGTGCATATGCTAGCCAACCAGAAACCCCATTTCTAACACATATGCTTAAAAACTCCAGATACCTTTGAAACTCTTGTCAATATAAAGGGAACCTATTTTCTGTCTTCATTTCCTTCAGAATTCTAACATTTACAATGTCTTTCCCAACTTCATCATCAATACTTCCATGGCTTAGGTGTGTACTGGTTGTAGAACAGTGTAACAGGAATGTTCATATCCTAATACTAATAACTCTCTGTCCTCGTGTCTACCACAGAATGTTTCACTTTCAGAAATGGTGATTGGGCTTTTTTTCCTGGTCAGGGTGCTTCACACATGGAGCTAAATACTTTTTTTGGGGCACATTTACTATTACTTCACACAACATGGTACCACAAGGAAACTTGCTGCACTGCATTGCATGAAAGCGAGAGAGCAGAAATCCTCCTTATTTCCAAAGATATAGAGCATTTCTGCTCTCTCCTTGCAATAGCACCCTATGTGCTGCTTAGCTCCAACACAGGCATCCTTGCACCATAGTGCAAGGGTGCCTGCATGACAGACTGTATTGTTTTTGTGCAGGAAGGGATAGCTTCCTGCACAAAATACAATCCAAAAAGGCCTTTTCTTCTTTCTATGTGTGATACAGAATGCCTCACGCATGGAAAGATTACATAACAAGGGAAAAAAAAGGTTTTTCTCCTTTTTACGCCATCCTCTGGGAGGCATACCAATTTGATGCACCTCAGGCTTGAAAACGTTTGTAAATCTGGAATTACAGCAAATCCTTTGGTGCCTTAATGGGAACGTCCATGCTTCACCCATGGAACACCTCCCAGCTCAAAATGTAATGTAACAGAGCGCTAGCAGCTGTGTTGTGTTATATTTCTTTACAAAGTCATGCAAGGTGTCCAAAGCTCCCTCTTGCGTTGCTATTCAACATCTTACTTAAGGAATTTCACTGGCTTGCGTCACATTGCATGGCGCAAGGACAACACAACTCCTAAATAAATTGAGCCCTTTTAAATAAGGCTGAAATGATCTTTACTATCAATGCTGTTAGCTTTTGTGGACCTGGACTGGCCAGATTGTTGCTGAATGAGGCATCATTATGGTAGAAACGCGAGCTAGTAGCTCCTCAGATAGCACTGGTTCTATATGAACATTGATAATGGTCATTGTTTCTTTTTTGCCACAGTTGATCAATGCCTGTTTTTAATCCAGGAGTCTTTTCGAAGGGTTCCCACAGTGAATTTGAGTGATTACTTGCAGGTTTTTGTTGTCCATGTCCCGCAGCAGGACAAGGCATACAGCTGCAGTCACTCTCCATTTCTGTGATCAAACATAATATTTCATATCTTTTATAGTGTAACCCTACTCTTAACACCATCTCCTCACATCTCTGCTCACTCCCACTACAGCGAGGCTAAAATGACACCATTAACAACACCTCTCCACAGTATTATTTATGAATCTGTGCAAACCATCATTCTCACACTCTTCTTGATATTGTCATGCCTAGGTGCAGCAGCAATCTACAAATTCAGAGAACACATGTTAAAACTCTAGAGGTAATTTCCCACCCACACATGCTTCTAGCTATGCATGCATTGTGATGCATGTAAACAATCCTGGACAAGGAAGACATGTTCTGCATACAACCAATTCAGATGAGACATTCTTTCTTTGGCTTACAGTTTACAAGTGAAGGCCATAGTGGTTCAAGTCCACCATGGGGATAGAGATGAACGGTACCAATGCCTGGCAACAATAACCATAACATTAAAATCTGTGAGTTGTATGCAGTTGCATACTCCTTTCTGTGTGGGATACTTACTCCTTTTCATCTTCATTTAAAGGTTGAGGGGTAATGTCCACGACTGCAGCTTCCAGACTGTAATGAACTGAGAACTAATCTGCAAACTGAGTGATCTATTTTTTTAACCTGGATCCTGGGAGGCTGTGAGGGCCTTGGCATAGAGAGTTAGTTTTGTAGTCTGCTGCCACTTGAATGTATGTTGTTAGAAATGGGGTTCTCTAGTTGGCAGAGGTAGGTACCTTTGTCCAAATGGGGTGTCTTGCTTCTAGTCAGGGTAAGGGGGATACACACTTTAAATAACCCCTGCTCCCCCCGGGAAGCTTGGCACCAGCAGACAGACTTATCCCAAAGGCAATGTGTAAAGTATTTGTACTCAAAACGCACAGTAATACAGTGATAACACCACAAATGAACACCAAACCAGTTTAGAAAAATAAAGTATCTTTATCTAAACTCGACAAGACCAAAACGACAAAAATCCAACATACATGTGATAATAATATGACTTTAAAAAGGTTTCAAACAACTTGGCCCATAGAAAACTATGGATGCGTGATTTCTCTCAAAGTACCTGTAGTTGCGACAAACAGCTGCAGAGATTGGAAGCATCGAAAAACAAAGAGATGCGTCAGTTCCTGAGCCCATGGGGAGGCGATGCGACAGTTCTGCTGCACGCAGGAGAAGTGATGTGTCAAATCCGGTCTGTAGGGGGAAGTGATGCGTCGATTCTGAGACAGTTCTGGTCCGCGGGTGATGCGTCGGAAAAACTTGCCGCACAGGTACGATGCGTGGAAATCCGTGATGCGGCGGCGATCGATGCGGCGGCGGCGTCAAGCGGCGCTGCCTCAGTTTCTTCAGCCACGATCCCTCGATGCATCGGTTCTTGCAGCGGCAACAGGAGCTGCGGCGGTTTCGGAAGCGGCGCAGCAATGCGTGGAGATTCTTCTCGCACAGCGGTGCTGTGTCGGAAAAAACAGCCGCAAGAAGAGCAATGTGTCAATTTTCTTGTAGTTACATTGCTTTGCCAGCTCCCAACAGCAGGAACAACCTCCAGAGGCCCAACACAGTCACAGGCAACTCCTGGCAGGTCAGAACTCCCAGCAAGGAAGTTCAGGGGAGCTGGGGGTGAAGTCTTTGTGTCCCTGAGACTTCAGAACAGGAGGCAAGCTCTACTCAAGCCCTTGGAGATCTTCCTCAAACAGGGGGACACAGCACACAACAAAGTCCTTGTCCTTTCCTTGGCAGAAACAGCTACTGCAGGCCAACCACAGACAGCACACAGCAAAGGGGCAGTACTCCTCCTCCAGTTTCTCCAGCTCTTCTCCTTGGCAAAGGTTCCTCTTGATTCCAGAAGTAGTCTAAAGTTCTGGGGTTTTAAGTCTAATACCTATACCCAAAAATGTCTTTGTTCTCTTTGTGCAAGGGTCTCTGAGCCCAGTCCAGACCAGTTCTGTCCTCACTGGTGCAGTATGACCACAGGGGGTGGAGACAGCATTGTGCAAGGGAGACAGGCCATATTCAGGTGCAAGGAAATCTCCTCCCACTAGTATAAATGCAGCCAAGCCCCATACAGCTCAGCTCTGAGTCATCTAGGAAGGGCCAGGCACACCTCAACTCCCCCCCCCCACAGTGGCTGTCTACAGTGAATGCACATCCCCAGCCCCTGTCACTCCAAAACCAGACACTCAATACACAAACAGTCAGAGGCACACAGAATGGTTAAACAAGAAAATGCCTACTTTCTAAAAGTGGCATTTTCAAACACACAATTTAAAAACCATCTTTACTAAAGGATGAGTTATTAAATTCTGAGTTCAGATAGTCTCAACTTTATTTCTCTATCTTGTCCCAATGGGAAGTTATACTTGTAAAATGTTACAAAACATTTTCCATTCTATCCTATGGGCAAGATAGCCTTTCAATAGTGAAAAACGAAATTGGCAGTATTTCACTATCAGGACATGTCACACACACCAGTACATGTCCTACCTTTCACATACACTGCACCCTGCCCAGGGGGTACATTGGGCCTACCATAGGGGTTCCTTACATGTAAGAAAAGGGAAGGTTAGGGAATGGCAAGTGGGTGCACTTGCCAAGTCGACATGGCAGTTCAAAACTGCGTGCAGACACCGCAGTGGCAGGTCTGAGATACCTTTTAAGGGTTACTCATATGGGTGGCACAATCAATGCTGCAGGCCCACTAGTAGCATTTGATTTACAGGCCCTGGCACACTCAGTGCACTTTAGTAGGGACTTACCAGTAAATCAAAATGCAAATCATGGAAACACCAAACCATAAACACAACTTACCCACAGAACATATGCATTTTAGCACTGATCACCAGTGGTAAAGTGCCCAGAGTCCTATAGCCAACAAACACAGGTCAGGAAAAAATAGGAGCAAGAAGCAAAAAGTTTGGGGATAACCCTGCAATAAGGGCCAAGTCCAACAGATGTCCATAGAGATGGAGGATAATTTCAGCACCCTACATGAAGTGCATTAGCCTCATATTCTATCCGGTTGTATCTCTAGCTGGCTCACATAGATTACCGGTCTATATAGAGTGTAGGAGAGTAGGATCTGCTTCACAGGGGTACCCCCACTTTTTGCTGATACTTCACTGGTTTTCGACATTAGTCTGGCTGGGGCCCTGCTATTCAGAACCCCAGCCTAGCTGTTTCCTCTTTAAAAGTGTCTCCATGTGCCTTAGGCACATCACTGATTGGGATCTGGAGTGCCCTTGTAAGTCCCTAGTATATGGTATACTATGTACCAAGGGCATAGGTACCTCAGAGGCCTGCCAGGGGCTGCAGCATGTATTATGCCACCCCTGGTAGGCCATCCAAACTGGCACCACAGGTCTGCTACTGCAGCCTGGGTAAGGTGGTGCATGCACCCCTTGCTGTGGTATAGGTTACCTATATCACTAAATGCATACACACATATAAACCTATAAGTCACTCCTAAGGCAGGCCTTATCAATCCTAAAGGCAGAGTGCATGGTTCCTATGTGAGAGGGTGCCCCCTGCATGAGCAGGGCCCCTCTGCAGCGTTCGGAGACCATCTCTGATGCTGTTTGTAGTGCAGCCTGACCATATACTCTTAAACGCATTATATCCTCGCAGTAAAATGCTAACTATGGAATGGCTGCACCTAAACATGTCGTGTTTGGTGTCAAACATCTTGGAATACTACCCCCCGCCAATCCTGGCGGCGGGGGTAGCATTCCACCCTTCTAGAGGGAAAGGCATGTTAACTCTGGCGAGTCCGGTAACTTCTTTCCAGAGCCTGGCATCACAAAATGGATGCTGCTGCCACAGACACGAGTCTGGCCTCCTGCTGCTGGACGAAACTCCGGCAGGGGAGGCCTGGACAATAGGTTTCCTGTCCCAGGGAGGTGTGACCACCTCCCCAGACAGGACAATGTGTATTGGGGCTGGGCGGGAGCACTTTCGGGTGCTTTGAAGTCCTGCACTGGGGGCACATTTGGTGTCCCTGTGCATACCCCAGTTCAAACCGGATCAGGGGCTTGCAGCCCCTGCTTTGGCGCGAACTGGACAAAGGGAAAGGGGTGTAGCCACCCCTCTGCCCTGACCCACCCATAGGTGGATCCACAGAGTAGTCCATCCCCTATTTTTAGAATAAAGGTAGGAACCCAGTCCCTAGGACTTTAGATTATACCTGGACGAAACTCTGAAACAGAATCCTGGACCTTCGACGCTCTACTCACGATTAGAGGACTGAAGAATCTCCCTTGGGGTCAAGGAGTGACTCCCCTGCTTGGCAGGCACCAAAGAAGCATCTGTCCGGTTCGCATCACTGAAGCTCCCGTCGGACGCCGAAGTCATCGCATCACCAGAGGTGGATTCTCAGACTTCCCGAGGCTACCCTGAGTCCCCAGCAAAGCTGAGGCCCGTGGCTATCGTGGGTGACTTGAGACCGTGACCCCTGGACACCGAGCACACTTGCAAGTGCACCATCTTCTGGGTCTCCCAAGAAGTCGTGCTTTGGGCTCCGAGTAGCCCTAGCCTCCAGCACCACCTGCACCGAAGATCACTGGCCCCCACTCCACGAGTGTCCTGTAAGCCAGCTCCACGTGCGGCGTCACGAGGCTCCTTCGCGGTCGCTAGCCCATTGGCTAGTAGCCCTTAACGAAGGCCAATCTTTTCTTTACTTGGCAGTCTGGTTGCTCCAGGCCTGCCCTCACTTACCCTTGCTGGGTGAGTTCCCCAGACCTTGTTGGTCTGCATCATCGACGATCTACATCTTACTCGAGACTTGCCGTTGCCAAGGCTTGTTGGGTCCAATCTGGTCGCCGACACCTCTGCACTCGACAGACATCGAGCAACAGCCCGAATCCTGCTCCTGGTCGCCGACAACGCCTCCCGGACCTCGTGGCTGAAGAGTCAAGACGACCGTCATCGAATCTGAAGCACTCGACATCGGTGGGCATCTGTCCATCGCCTCCCTGGTCACTGGCTAGTGACCCAGACTCTGTCCCCTCTGCTTTCAGGTTCTTCAGAACTCCGATCCACTCTTGGATCCACCCGGACACTTTTCTCCTGGTCGCCAGCAGCACTTTGCAGCAGATCGCCATAAGAACCGACGACGAAACCCGACCCCGAAAGGCACCTATGCACCCGGCTTCCCTGGGTGAGGTAACACGAGTACTCCGGTGCTCCCGGGGGTAGAGACTCTTCAAAGTCCTAGATCTCAAAGGGTTTTGTCCTAGTCCTCTTTAAAGTGTCCCTTTCCTCTATTTTCCCGATCCCGACTTTCTCCATAGAAGTTAACGGCGTATCGCGGTTGTGTATTTACACTGCACGCGTCTCCCGTGGGTCCCCTGTGTCACTACCTTGGGTGGTTCCTTGTGGTCCAAGCACTTCTAGAGGCTCTAGGCCTAGTGTCTAGTTCAGTCGTGGTTCGCATACCACTTTATTGGTATATGGTTTGGTACGCCCCTAGGGCCCAAACGTGTATTTGTGCTATTACTGTGATTTAAGATCTTATAACCTATGTACTTCGAACTCTAGCCTCATAAAGAGACTAGAGGGGTGTGTTTAGTAATAAATACATATATTTTGAATATATACCTGGTGTGGTGCTCTTTCATTTGGTCACTCAAGAGATTATAGACTGGTAAAACAAGCTGCTTTACATTCCTTCAAGACTTAGCCTGAAGGCTGCTCTCCATAGCTACCACTAGGATAGCTTTCAATAAGGTTGTCTTTAACCTACCTACCATAAGAGTCGATTTGGACTGGTGCAAGGTGCCCACTATAATTAGTGGACAGCATATGCCAGGCCAACTTCTCACATAGAGCACAAAGCTGATATAGACACATTTGTAGGGGAAGGCCACTAATGTATTATCTAGAAGGGCAGTCTTTGTGATTCACTTATTTTATAGATCCAACAGCTATGTAAGAGAATCAATGAGTAAAGAAAAGTCAGATGTCACTACTATGTAACTTTGGATGCAAAGTTGCGCCTCTTCTTTTCTTATGAAATTGATGCTGGTATGATAAATTGGCCTTCCTGGGGATTGACCCTGACACCAGCTTCTGAGAACAAATAGCCAAAAAATATCTTGTTGAGACTTTTGAGATTCACACTTTTAAATACTGAGGTTATTCAGGTCGCATTTCTCCAGCCTGTTGAGGGCTGCCCTGAGCCTCTTATAGTGTTCTTGCTCAGATTAAGGATATATGAAGATGGCTTCATTAAAGTTTAGCATATTGGGAATGTTTAACAGCACCTCTTGAATTGAATTGTGTAGGAAATTTGAATTTTTTTCATGGTCACTTAATATTTTAAACCTTTTTATGAATCCTATTTCTGCTGGCAATTTGACTGCTATTCAATCTCAAACTCTGAGTTCTCTGTCCCTAACAAAGCACTGTACAATTGGTACCCATCAGTTGATGCATTTAACTTTCCAGTGTAGCTATTGTAGACTGAAATAGAAACTGTACCCGTGGCTTGTAAGTTAAATGCTATACGTGGGCTGACATTTGTATTTACACCACCCACACAAATGACTACCACATGTAGGTACAGAAAGCCACATTGTTCTCAGGTTTGACTTCAGTTTAAAAGCACTGCAGCAACACATGGCGTGGAAAACTGCCTTTGCTGTGTTTGAAAATCTATTTTTATGTATTAGTTAAATCACTGCTTGCTAGACATTTGGATTATTATGAACAAATATGGAAAATCTGTTTTCACTGTGTAGATAAAGCTACAATTTCCAGGAACAGGCCAAGATGCGTATAAAATTGTTAATTCATATCTCTTCCTGTGAAATCTCTGCGGTGATTGTAGTGGCCTGGGGTGAAGGGCACTAGGACCCTGCACCGGACCACAAGAACTGGACACCACTTCCGGTCAGGGAGTGGACAGGGCAGTAAGAGCGAGGAGGGCACGAGGATGGACGTGCATGTGGGCAGGGAAGCAACCAAGCTAATAAAGAAAGTAAAGTAACCCTTACCTGTGTCCTGCCTGATCACTGGGCCAAGGAGAACACGACAACTGGCGACGAGCAAGGTGGGACATCAAAGCGCCACCAAACGCTCGTGGGTCGAGAACGGAGCCAGGAGCCCACCCTGGTCCGCCTGCCGCCGAAAGGAACAAAGAAGAACAGCTGCGACATCCGGAGCCCACCCGGTCGCAGGAAATATGGAGCCAGGAGCCCACCCTGGTCCGAGTGCCGAGGATCGAGGCATCTGCAAGGGAGCCCGCCCAGGCGCAGCGAAGACGCGGTAAGAGGCCCCCCCTAACCTGCCTGAAGGCAAGCAGTGAAATAAACTGGCCTCCATGTGGGAGCATCGCGCGCCCATAAGTGGTGCACCCGACTGTGTCCCGGCCGACTGCCCGCCTCACCACGAAGAGCACGCTTCACGCGTAGATTTAAAGATAAATCTCGCATGAGCACGGCGGCCATCTTGGGGCCAGGCGAAAGAGGCCAATCAGCGCCCAGGAAGCCCAGCGGCCATTTTAGGGGGTCAGGCACGGGAAATCTCGGTCTCACGAGATCCGGCAGCCATCTTAAGGACAGGCAAAGTAGCCAATGGAAGAATAAGAAGGCCGGGAGGCCATTTTGAAGTCAGGCAAAGGTGCAAAAGAGTGAAAAAAAGGGAATTCAAGGCCAGGAGGCCGGATTAAGGTGAAGCAGTTAGATATACATACACAAAGGTGTATCAAAAGAAAAAGACAACAAATCAAAGGCGAAGTGAACGTGGGAACAAAGATAATAAATAAATAGAAAGAAAAGCAAGTAAAAAAAATAAAAATAAAATAAAAAGGCCTGCACGGAAGCTGCACGTCCGAAAATGGTTGACACAGAGAGTGACACAAAGAGTCCACAAGCGATATTTCTCAGACCGTTGCCATTCAGCCTGTCAGAACCACAAGCTGGCATCAGGTGGGAAAGGTGGATTAGGCAATTTGAGCGTTACATGCGCACCACGGACATCGTGGACAGCAAACAGCTAGACCTCTTTCTGAATCTCGCAGGGGATGAAGTCGAGGACCTGCTCATAACATTTCCTAGCGATCAAACAGCGACATACAAAGGGGTGATACAGTGCCTCACAGCGAAATTTCACCCGCAACGGAACATTGACTTTGAGAGATACACCTTCAACACAGCGTGTCAGAGAACAGAGGAGTCCCTTGACGACTTCGCAACACGACTGCGCAAATTAGTCACATACTGTGAGTTTTATAAGTTTGACAATGAGCAAGCAATACGACTGCGCATCATTGAAGGATGTCGGTCTGTAGAGTTCCGTGCACGTGTCCTAAAGGAACCAACGACGCAGGAGAAGATATTGACCATGGCCCGCACAGAAGCGAGAGCAACGGCGAATGCTAAAGAGATGGAGCTGGGGAAAGAGAAAAGAGTGGAACAAGCAAATCGCATTACGGGAAACGGCAAGAAGAAAGAATACCCGGCGTCCTCGCCAATGAAGAAGAGCGAACAAACGTGCTGTAGATGCGGACTTGACTTTCCGCATGTCGGTGCGTGCCCGGCGATGGGCCAGAGATGCAGGAAATGCAACAGGGACAATCACTTTGCAAGCGCCTGCATGAGCAGGCAGTTCAGAAGCGAGCGGGGCAGAGCGGCAAGACCACGGGTGACCACCAATACCACCAGCAGGTATGCCAGACACATGGAAACAGCGAATCGGAGCTCCTCCGATGAGTCGGAAGAAACAGCAGCACCTGTGAGCGTGGCACGACTGTATCTAATGTCAGATGCCCCCAAGGGAGACCGGAGACCAGACCAAATGCATCTCGTGGAGAAGCATCAAATAAAGAAGACCGCAACAGTGGACATTGAAGTAGGGCGACATAATACACGGTTCGTGCTTGACAGCGGGGCCACATGCAACATCATGTGCATGTCGGAGTATGAGAAAATGAAAGTGAGGCCGCCGCTATCACCGTCCACTGTTGATGTGTTCACGTGGGGCTCCAAGAAGCCGGTGGAGAACATGGGGAAGTTCACAGAGACCTTAACATACAAAGGCAGATCGTGCCAAGAAGAGATACATGTGCTGAAAGGTGACATCCCGGCACCATGCCTGCTAAGCAATGTCACAGCGCAGGTGATGGGTCTACTAGCGATGACATACCACATGTCGGAAAAAAGGAACATTCTACAAGAGCATCCGGCCCTACTGCAGGGCCTAGGAAAACTGAAAGGGAAGCAGATAACGTTGCACATCAACGAGGCGATCAAGCCGGTAGCACAACATCATCGACGGGTACCAATACACCTACAACCGCAAGTTGAAGAGGAAATTCAAAGTTTACTGGCCCAGGACATCATTGAGCCTGCAGAAGGGCCGACGCCATGGGTGTCTCCAATAGTGGCAGTTCCGAAAAAGAACACCTCCAAGATCCGCATATGTGTGGACATGAGGATACCGAACACAGCAATCAAGTGGGAACGCCACCCGGGGCCACATCTCAACGAGATGATCAGCTGTCTCACTGGGGCCTGCCGTTTCTCGAAGTTAGACTTGTGCAAAGGCTACCACCAACTAGAGCTGGACCAGCAGTCAAGATACATTGCCACATTCTCGACGCACATGGGTCTGTTTCGCTACAAGAGACTAAGCTTTGGCATTTCATCGGCTGCAGAGATATTTCAAGAGACCATAAGGCAAGTGATAAGGCCGGTGAAGAACAGCCTCAACTATAGTGATGACATTCTAGTATTCGGGCGGTCAGATAGGAACATGATAGGGCCCTGCATCAAGTATGCCTACAGCTGGAACAAGCGGGATTAACATTGAACGCAGACAAGTGCGAGCTGGGGAGAAGTGAATTGGTATTCTTCGGACACATTTTTCTCCAAGAAGGGAATGAGGCCAGATCCCAGCAAAGTAGAGACACTGAAAAATGCGAGTCCTCCGAAAGATGTCGCAGAAGTAAGGTCATTTCTGGGGCTTGCCAGCTACTGTGCTCGCTACATCAAGGACTTCGCCACGGTGAGCACACCGCTCCGAGAGCTAACAAAGCAAGGTCAGAGGTTCCTCTGGTCACAGGAATGCAGTTGGGCGTTTGAAGCCATCAGAGAGGCTGTCATGACGGTAGATCACCTTGCCTATTTTGACCCTTTGCTATGCACTGAGCTGACGGTAGACGCCAGCCCAGTCGGACTAGGAGCCATACTAGCGCAGCACCTGCCGGGGAGAGACACACCAAGAAAGATTGTTGCGTATGCAAGCAAAAGCTTGTCTGACATTGAGAAGGCATACTCCCAACCAGAAAAAGAAAGCCTAGCAGTGGTATGGGCGTGTGAACACTATCACATGTTCATATATGGGAAGTCGTTCACCATCATAACAGATCATCAGGCTCTGGTGACGATATATGGAAATCCGTCGGCAAAGATGCCACCTCGCATGGAGCGTTGGGGCCTACGGTTGATGGACTATGACTTCAAAATTGTGCACAAGCCTGGAAAGGAACACAACCCGGCTGATTACATGTTGAGACACCCTCTACCACAGTCACCAGTGACCGCATCAATGGCTGAGGAATATCTCAATTTTTTACTAAAGCAAAACACTCCGGCGCCAATCACATTAAGGGAGCTAGAGCAGGAGACAGCGAAAGATGCCACCCTGCAGCTGGCCAAAGAAACCACAATGATGCAGAGATGGCGACACATCAACAACAACTGCACCTGGGGAGAAGAAGTAAACAAGGAGGAAATGCTAGCACTAAAGAAGATACATGAAGAACTGTCGGAGACAGAAACAGGAATAATGTTGCGAGGAACAAGGATAGTGATACCTAGATCACTAAGGTGACAGACTGTCAATGTGGCACATGAGTCCCACCGCGGAATGGTGGCAACAAAAAAAACTGCTAAGGGAGAAAGTCTGGTTCCCTGGCCTGGATAGAATGGTGGAAGACACCATCGTGACGTGTCACATCTGTCAGACGACAGGACAGCCAGCCAAACCGGAACCGCTACAAATGTCAGAACTCCCAAGGGCGGTGTGGACAACGTTGGCAGCTGATTTCTTTGGGCCACTAGACACGGGCAACTACCTGCTCGTGATCATTGACGAGTACTCACGATTCCCCATAGTGCGACACGTATCATCAACGTCGGCAGCAGCGACGCTACCAATCTTGGATGACATATTTGCGGCCTGGGGCTCCCCAGAAACTCTAAAGACAGACAATGGTCCCCCATTCTCAGGAGAAGAGTTCCGAAAGTTCATGGCCTACCTAGGTATTCATCACAGGAAGATAACACCGCTGTGGCCACAAGCGAACGGCATGGTAGAACGATTCATGGGGAACATAAAGAAAGCTGTCCAACGAGCGAAGCTGGCGCAGATCTCCATCGGACAAGCTCTATGTCAGGTCCTACGAGACTATAGAAACACACCACACAGCTCCACGGGGAGATGCCCCGCTGAGTTAGTATTGGGGAGGACAAGCAGGACGAGGTTACCACAGATAGAAGCAGCGGCGTCACCGGAGCACAGCAGCATTGCGGCCAAAGACAAAGAAGCTAAAGGAAAGATGAAAGCCTATGCAGATGCAAGGCGTCATGCCACCCTGGCGCGCCTCAAAGAAGGAGACGAGGTGATAGTGCGTCAGCGACAGCAAAGAAAGTCTGAAAGCCTGTTCTCAAAGGACCCGCTAACGATCGTAAACGTGAAGGGGCCAATGATCACGGCCGCATCAGAACATCACCGAATAACACGGAACAGTTCTCACTTCAAAGGACTGAAGACACTGAATGAAGACGGCCAAGATACTGCGACAGGAGGTAACGAAGTGATGGATCACTACGGAACGGAAACGGACAAGGGTGAAGGGCCAGCAGAAGGAGTACAGGAAGAGACTTGTCCAAGAAGAGCGAGCAGAAGGCCGAAAAGACTTATTGAAGAGATGCAGTGATGGGGATATACACTCATCAGTTCTTTGTTCTGAGCTATCTCTTTTTCTCCTTTCTCTCTATCTCTACAATTTCTTCTCTCTCTCTTCTCTCATCATTTCTTTGTGACAAAAGGGGGAGATGTAGTGGCCTAGGGTGAAGGGCACTAGGACCCTGCACCGGACCACAAGAACTGGACACCACTTCCGGTCAGGGAGTGGACAGGGCAGTAAGAGCGAGGAGGGCACGAGGATGGATGTGCATGTGGGCAGGGAAGCAACCAAGCTAATAAAGAAAGTAAAGTAACTCTTACCTGTGTCCTGCGTGATCACTGGGCCAAGGAGAACACGACAGTGATTATTAAAAGTTATTTTTCACTACTATCATAAATCTAACTCAGAAGTGAAAGAGCATTATTTACTAATTGTAGTGAAAAAGTTACTTTAAGAAAGAGTGTTTTTGCAATCTGAGATTAAATTAGTTTAGATTTTGCTTGCCTCTCAGCACTGCTCTGTAGGTCCAGTACATATCCTTGGGTGGCTTTCTAATGACTTTAATCCTGCAGACAATGGAGTGACCTCTGGCAGTAGGAAGGCAGGGGTTTTGTCAGCAAATGATCACTTAGTGAGGATTTACCTAGTAAGGAGGCAGTACCTGTTGGCAGAATTGAGGTCAGCGTTCACATTTTTGGTGGCTGCCAGAGACTGTGAAAATTGATTCACCGAGCCACCCTAGACTTTCTAGTTTCATCCACAGCAGGAAGGACAACCAATTAAATGTTGCTTGGGTATGAGCCAGAGAACGTCCAGATAAGTGATGGGAGGGAGCTATCTTGTTTAGGGAGTTTGGGAAGTTTTACAGCAAACTAACAGAGGAAGTGTGAAGCAAGGTTGTGGCGATTGTGTGAGAAAATAGTCAGGACTGGGAGTAGGGTATTCTCCAATCACTGGCTAGTTCATGGAATAAGACTGACACCTCGTCATCGCTTCCTCAGAACATTTTTGGGCCTAGGAAGGAAACCTCTTGCAAGAAGAGGAATCTGGTTAACATTTGGAAGAATGAATACCATCCAGGTACTGGAACTGCTTGTAGGGTTTAAGTGCTTGGCCTCCTGTTAGCTTCCACAAAGGCACGAAAAAGCAGAATGGCTCTATTTTCACCTCCATCAGAATGGGACATAGTTTGAGACTACCCATGAAAGGCACAACCTCTGCATGCAAGAGAATTAGGTTAACCTCACTTGGAGCTTTTTGCGATACTGAAAACATGTTAAGGGGAATATCGCTGGAAAGGTATACAGCATTGCAGAGCCTTGCTGGGCTACAACTTCTAGCCTTGCCCTGCTGGTGGACTGTAAAAACCTAAAACGTTTCTAAGTAAAATCTTGGATTGTGGAGAGGTGGCAAGTATATCCCAGCAGCAAAACGGTCCCGACGGCTACTGAATTCAGCTGTTCCCTCTCTGAGTCTTTAATGACAAAACAAATTGCTTCGACAGGAGCTACAAAACGTCCAACATTACATTTTTGATCAGTAGTACCCGCTTAGTGTATCTGTCCTCTGTTCCAATTCAGTAGGCCTAAATCCACAAACTGATACATTTAATTATTGCGTTATATTTTATAGGTGCTTTTTAGAATTTTATTGTGTTTTTGGCTTGACTTTAAACTTGATAGTACTTCTTGAAAGTAACACAATGGTGAATTGTGCTCGTTTTTCCTTTCTGTGCCCCCCCTTGCTGCCCCTGATTGTGCTCGTTTTTCCTTTCTGTGCCCCCCCTTGCTGCCCCTGATTGTGCTCGTTTTTCCTATCTGTGCCCCCCTTGCTGCCCCTGATTGTGCTCATTTTTCCTTTCTGTGCCCCCTTGCTGCCCCTGATTGTGCTCGTTTTTACTTTCTGTGCCCCCTTGCTGCCCCTGATTGTGCTCGTTTTTCCTTTCTGTGCCCCCTTGCTGCCCCTGATTGTGCTCGTTTTCTTTTCCTTTCTGTGCCCCCTTGATGCCCTGATTGTGCTCGTTTTCCCTTCTGTGCCTGTTTCCCGCCGCTGCGCCTGCGGCCCCGCCCCCTCACTGCCCATTCGCTGCCCCATTTCCTGCTCCTCCTCCCACCTCCCCATTTATGGCGGCCGCTGCGTGGTGAAGAGAGCGACCCCTGACCTTGACTGGTAGGTCGCTCCCCCACCACACAGCTCCGTCTGTGTGCCCTGCTGCTGCCCCCGATTGTGCTCGTTTTTCCTTTCTGTGCCCCCTTGCTGCCACTGATTGTGCTCGTTTTTCCTTTCTGTGCCCCCTTGCTGCCCCTGATTGTGCTCGTTTTTCCTTTCTGTGCCCCCCTTGCTGCCCCTGATTGTGCTCGTTTTTCCTTTCTGTGCCCCCCTTGCTGCCCCTGATTGTGCTCGTTTTTCCCTTTCTGTGCCCCCCTTGCTGCCCCTGATTGTGCTCATTTTTCCTTTCTGTGCCCCCTTGCTGCCCCTGATTGTGCTCGTTTTTACTTTCTGTGCCCCCTTGCTGCCCCTGATTGTGCTCGTTTTTCCTTTCTGTGCCCCCTTGCTGCCCATGATTGTGCTCGTTTTCTTTTCCTTTCTGTGCCCCCTTGATGCCCTGATTGTGCTCGTTTTCCCTTCTGTGCCTGTTTCCCGCCGCTGCGCCTGCGGCCCCGCCCCCTCACTGCCCATTCGCTGCCCCATTCCCTGCTCCTCCCTCCCACCTCCCCATTTATGGCGGCCGCTGCGTGGTGAAGAGGCGACCCCTGACCTTGACTGGTAGGTCGCTCCCCACCACACAGCTCCGTCTGTGTGCCCTGCTGCTGCCCCTGATTGTGCTCGTTTTTCCTTTCTGTGCCCCCTTGCTGCCCCTGATTGTGCTCGTTTTCCTTTCTGTGCCCCCTTGCTGCCCCGGATTGTGCTCGTTTTTCCTTTCTGTGCCCCCCTTGCTGCCCCTGATTGTGCTCGTTTTTCCTTTGTGCCCCCCTTGCTGCCCCTGATTGTGCTCGTTTTTCCTTTCTGTGCCTCCCTTGCTGCCCCTGATTGTGCTCATTTTTCCTTTCTGTGCCCCCTTGCTGCCCCTGATTGTGCTCGTTTTTACTTTCTGTGCCCCCTTGCTGCCCCTGATTGTGCTCGTTTTCCTTTCTGTGCCCCCTTGCTGCCCCTGATTGTGCTCGTTTTCTTTTCCTTTCTGTGCCCCCTTGATGCCCTGATTGTGCTCGTTTTCCCTTCTGTGCCTGTTTCCCGCCGCTGCGCCTGCGGCCCCGCCCCCTCACTGCCCATTCGCTGCCCCATTCCCTGCTCCTCCCTCCCACCTCCCCATTTATGGCGGCCGCTGCGTGGTGAAGAGAGTGACCCCTGACCTTGACTGGTAGGTCGCTCCCCACCACACAGCTCCGTCTGTGTGCCCTGCTGCTGCCCCTGATTGTGCTCGTTTTTCCTTTCTGTGCCCCCTTGCTGCCCCTGATTGTGCTAGTTTTTCCTTTCTGTGCCCCCTTGCTGCCCCTGATTGTGCTCGTTTTTCCTTTCTGTGCCCCCTTGCTGCCCCTGATTGTGCTCGTTTTTCCTTTCTGTGCCCCCCTTGCTGCCCCTGATTGTGCTCGTTTTTCCTTTCTGTGCCCCCTTGCTGCCCCTGATTGTGCTCATTTTTGCTTTCTGTGCCCCCTTGCTGCCCCTGATTGTGCTCGTTTTTACTTTCTGTGCCCCCTTGCTGCCCCTGATTGTGCTCGTTTTCCTTTCTGTGCCCCCTTGCTGCCCCTGATTGTGCTCGTTTTCTTTTCCTTTCTGTGCCCCCTTGATGCCCTGATTGTGCTCGTTTTCCCTTCTGTGCCTGTTTCCCGCCGCTGCGCCTGCGGCCCCGCCCCCTCACTGCCCATTCGCTGCCCCATTCCCTGCTCCTCCCTCCCACCTCCCCATTTATGGCGACCGCTGCGTGGTGAAGAGAGCGACCCCTGACCTTGACTGGTAGGTCGCTCCCCACCACACAGCTCCGTCTGTGTGCCCTGCTGCTGCCCCTGATTGTGCTCGTTTTTCCTTTCTGTGCCCCCTTGCTGCCCCTGATTGTGCTCGTTTTTCCTTTCTGTGCCCCCTTGCTGCCCCTGATTGTGCTCGTTTTCCTTTCTGTGCCCCCCTTGCTGCCCCTGATTGTGCTCGTTTTCCTTTCTGTGCCCCCCTTGCTGCCCCTGATTGTGCTCGTTTTTTCCTTTCTGTGCCCCCCTTGCTGCCCCTGATTGTGCTCATTTTTCCTTTCTGTGCCCCCTTGCTGCCCCTGATTGTGCTCGTTTTTACTTTCTGTGCCCCCTTGCTGCCCCTGATTGTGCTCGTTTTTCCTTTCTGTGCCCCCTTGCTGCCCCTGATTGTGCTCGTTTTCTTTTCCTTTCTGTGCCCCCTTGATGCCCTGATTGTGCTCGTTTTCCCTTCTGTGCCTGTTTCCCGCCGCTGCGCCTGCGGCCCCGCCCCTCACTGCCCATTCGCTGCCCCATTCCCTGCTCCTCCCTCCCACCTCCCCATTTATGGCGGCCGCTGCGTGGTGAAGAGGCGACCCCTGACCTTGACTGGTAGGTCGCTCCCCACCACACAGCTCCGTCTGTGTGCCCTGCTGCTGCCCCTGATTGTGCTCGTTTTTCCTTTCTGTGCCCCCTTGCTGCCCCTGATTGTGCTCGTTTTTCCTATCTGTGCCCCCTTGCTGCCCCTGATTGTGCTCGTTTGTCCTTTCTGTGCCCCCCTTGCTGCCCCTGATTGTGCTCGTTTTCCTTTCTGTGCCCCCCTTGCTGCCCCTGATTGTGCTCGTTTTCCTTTCTGTGCCCCCCTTGCTGCCCCTGATTGTGCTCATTTTTCCTTTCTGTGCCCCCTTGCTGCCCCTGATTGTGCTCGTTTTTACTTTCTGTGCCCCCTTGCTGCCCCTGATTGTGCTCGTTTTTTCCTTTCTGTGCCCCCTTGCTGCCCCTGATTGTGCTCGTTTTCTTTTCCTTTCTGTGCCCCCTTGATGCCCTGATTGTGCTCGTTTTCCCTTCTGTGCCTGTTTCCCGCCGCTGCGCCTGCGGCCCCGACCCCTCACTGCCCATTCGCTGCCCCTTTCCCTGCTCCTTCCTCCCACCTCCCCATTTATGGCGGCCGCTGCGTGGTGAAGAGAGCGACCCCTGACCTTGACTGGTAGGTCGCTCCCCACCACACAGCTCCGTCTGTGTGCCCTGCTGCTGCCCCTGATTGTGCTCATTTTTCCTTTCTGTGCCCCCTTGCTGCCCCTGATTGTGCTCGTTTTCCTTTCTGTGCCCCCTTGCTGCCCCTGATTGTGCTCGTTTTTCCTTTCTGTGCCCCCCTTGCTGCCCCTGATTGTGCTCGTTTTTCCTTTCTGTGCCCCCTTGCTGCCCCTGATTGTGCTCGTTTTTCCTTTCTGTGCCCCCCTTGCTGCCCCTGATTGTGCTCATTTTTCCTTTCTGTGCCCCCTTGCTGCCCCTGATTGTGCTCGTTTTTACTTTCTGTGCCCCCTTGCTGCCCCTGATTGTGCTCGTTTTTCCTTTCTGTGCCCCCTTGCTGCCCCTGATTGTGCTTGTTTTCTTTTCCTTTCTGTGCCCCCTTGATGCCCTGATTGTGCTCGTTTTCCCTTCTGTGCCTGTTTCCCGCCGCTGCGCCTGCGGCCCCGCCCCCTCACTGCCCATTCGCTGCCCCATTCCCTGCTCCTCCCTCCCACCTCCCCATTTATGGCGGCCGCTGCGCGCTGAGCGCGCGCCGAGGCGCGCCCTAAGGCAAGCCCGTCTGCGCCCGTCCGCGCCGTGACCGCGCCCAGCGCCAGACCCCCTGGTCCGGGCATCCCCGCGCCCGCCACATCAACAGACGCCGATACGACGCCAGCACCCTCCACGCACTCAACCCCGGAAAAGATCACGCCTGCTACCAGGCCACCCGAAGCGCACCCAAGGGCCCTTCACCTGCCGGAACTGCAGCTTCGCCAGCACCCGCCCCGCCAAACCACCGCCCAGGAAAGAACCCAACTACCTCAGATGCATCCTCCTCAACACCCGCTCCGCCCGCAAACACGCCATCGAACTCTGGGACCTTCTCGACTCAACCTCCCCAGACGTCGCATTCCTGACGGAGACCTGGCTGAATCCGCTTCAGCCCCCGACATCGCCATTGCCATCCCGGACGGATACAAGATCACCCGCAGGGACCGCACCAACGGAGTCGGAGGAGGCATCGCCATCGTCCACAGGAACACCCTCAGAGTCTCAACCAACACCGACGACACCCTCAGCACCGCCGAACACATGAACTTCCAGATCCACACCGATCCCAACACCACCCTCAGAGGAACCCTCATCTACAGACCCCCCGGACCTCGACCACAGTTCAGCGATTCCATCGCTGACTTCATCAGCACACACGCCATCGCCTCCACGGACTACATCCTCCTCGGGGACCTGAACTTCCACCTCGAGAACAACAAGGACACCAACTCCACCACCCTGATCGACAACCTCGCCACCCTCGGACTCAGACAGCTCGTGACTACACCCACCCACGCCGCCGGCCACACGCTAGACTCCATCTTTTCCGCAAGCCCACACGTCTCCTTCAACCACACCTCCGAACCCCACTGGACTGACCACCACTGCATCCACTTCACCTACAGGAAGCCCACCACGCACCACCGCACCGAACAAATGCCTCGCCGCTGCTGGAGCAGAGTCACGGAAGACCAGCTAACCACAACCCTCGCCCTGAGCCCACCCGCCGAACCCTCCGACCCCGACACCGCCGCCCGCAACCTCAGACAGTGGATCGACGACTGCGCCAACACCCTCGCCCCGCTCAAGAATCCGCCCAACAGCCACACCAGCAAGAAAGCCACCTGGTTCACCGAAGACCTCCAGGCCTCCAAGCGAACATGCCGAAAACTGGAGAAGATCTGGCTCCACGAACGGACAGCGGACAGCTACGCCGCCCACAAGAGCGCCACCCGCAGTCACCATCACCTCATCAGATCCGCCAAAGGGCCTCACTCAAAGACCGCCTAGACAACAACGCACACAACAGCAAAGAGCTCTTCAACATCGTGAAGGAACTCTCCAACCCCAGCTCCAACACCAACGACATCCAGCCGTCGCGAGACCTGTGCGACTCACTGGCCACCTTCTTCCACCGCAAAATCGCCGACATCCACGACAGCTTCAACACCACGACCGCCCCGGCAACCACCGAGACCACTGCCCCACAACCACCAACCGCCTGCTCTCCTGGACCAACATCAACGGCGAGGACACCAGCGAGATCATGAACACCATCCACTCCGGTTCACCGCTAGACCCGTGCCCTCACCACATCTTCAACAAAGCCAGTACAGCCATCGCGCCCCATCTCCGGAAAATAATCAACATCTCCTTCGAGACAGCAACCTTCCCGGAAAGCTGGAAGCACGCCGAGATCACCGCCTTACTCAAGAAACCCAAGGCAGACCCCAAGGACCTCAAGAACCTCCGACCCATCTCTCTGCTCCCGTTCCCCGCGAAGGTCACCGAGAAAATCGTCAACAAACAACTGACCCGCTACCTCGAGGAGAACAACATCCTGGACCCTTCCCAGTCCGGCTTCCGCAGCAACCACAGCACCGAAACCGCCCTCATCGCCGCCACCGATGACATCAGGACCCTGCTAGACAACGGAGAAACAGCAGCCCTCATCCTCCTGGACCTATCAGCCGCCTTCGACACGGTCTGCCACCACACACTACGAACACGCCTTCACGACGCCGGGATCCAAGAGAAGGCCCTGGACTGGACCACATCCTTCCTTTCCGGCAGAACACAAAGCGTCCGCCTCGCCCCCTTCCGATCCAAGGCCACCAAGATCATCTGCGGCGTACCCCAAGGCTCCTCCCTCAGCCCAACGCTGTTCAACATCTACATGGCACCCCTCGCCCACGTCGCCCGACAGCACAACCTCAACATCATCTCCTACGCCGACGACACCCAGCTGATCCTCTCCCTCACCAAAGACCCTCACACCGCCAAAGCCCACCTCCACGAAGGAATGAAGGCCGTCGCCGAATGGATGAGGACCAGCCGCCTGAAGCTGAACTCGGACAAGACGGAGGTCCTCATCCTTGGTTCCAACCCTTCAGCCTGGGACGACTCCTGGTGGCCAACATCACTGGGAACAGCCCCGCCACCCACCGACCACGTACGCAACCTAGGGGTCATCCTCGACCCCACCCTCTCCATGACTAAGCAGGTCAACGCCGTTTCCTCATCCTGCTTCAACATCCTCCAAATGCTCCGCAGGATCTTCAAGTGGATCCCCACCGAAACAAGAAAAACAGTCACCCAGGCCCTCGTCACCAGCAGGCTGGACTACGGAAACGCCCTCTACGCAGGAACGACGGCTAAGCTCCTGAGACGGCTGCAACGCATCCAGAACGCCTCTGCGCGTCTTATCCTCGACATCCCCCGACGCAGCCACATCACACCCCACCTGAGAGACCTGCACTGGCTCCCTGTCAACAAGAGGATAACCTTCAAGCTCCTCACCCACGCACACAAAGCACTCCACAACTCCGGACCAGCCTACCTCAACAGACGACTCAGCTTCTACACCCCCACCCGCCAGCTCCGCTCGACCAGCCTCGCCCTCGCCACAGTCCCCCGCATCCGGAAAACGACCGCCGGCGGCAGATCCTTCTCCCACCTCGCCGCCAAGACCTGGAACACCCTCCCCACCAACCTCCGACAGACCCAAGACCTACTGGCCTTCAGAAGACTCCTCAAGACCTGGCTCTTCGATCAGTAGCAGCACCACCCCCCTCTTCCCCCAGCGCCTTGAGACCCTCGCGGGTATGTAGTGCGCTTTATAAGTGACATGATTGATTGATTGTGATACAGCAACCAGGGTCTGAACAGAAATGTAGAAATCTTTTGAAAATTAATCACGGATTGTTTATTAACTTGGCAGGTGTATCCCCTTCCCAAATTAATAGCCTAATTCTTGACAGATTTTAATCTGCAAGCTCTCATTCACAAACATCCCAAAGCTTAGCCCCTCGTATCTCCTCTGTCTTCAAATGCACTGAAAATGTTGAAGTGCACCAGGAGACTTCGCAGGTCTCTAGCTGATGGTGTTCAGCACTTAGGACTGGCTTGGAGAAAGACACTAAGCACTGTCAGAATGTCATTGATCCTTGGCTTTCTGTGTTATTCTCTTTTTATGGCTTGTCTTCAATGGTTTTGCTGCCATATACATATTTGCAATATTTTCCAGGTTGCTTGACCATTACAGCTACCACGAAGAAAAGGCACAATGTGAGGGGAGTTTTACTCTTTTAATAGCATATGCTTTCACTGATGAAGGTGTACCTGTTGCACAGACTCGTGGAAGGGTATTGTCCTCTTTTTCATTGTAGGTGCCTCCTACCTCAGAACAGCTTTTTTTACTCACATGATAGCATTCATTCTGAATCTAATCAGCTGAATTTTTTCTTCAATGCTGCAGCAGATTAGCTTACCTCTTCAGGCTTTAGTGACAAACACCTTTATGGTCGCTTCTACATCATCATGTTGAATAGTACATTGGGAAGAGTCGCTCCATGTAATTGGTGCCAAGGCCTCCATACGAGTTTATCTTGATGTGGAACAGGGCCAATCAGGGCTTCAGTTCATGAAAGTGTTCCATCATATGTTTACTATGGCACCCATGTCTATACTCTTGATAACTTTAAAGCACTGACTATTGATTTGCAACCTGAATGGGGCCACTAGCTGTTGGTCTGCTGCAATCCACATATGATATTCATATTTGTGTAGCTCATCAATCAAGGATATTTGATGATCGAGCAGTCCCCTGTGATTTGCCCAAGCCTCTATTGGAGGCACCTCGTGATAAACATGTCTCAAATATGTTTTACCAACGTTTTTGCTGTTTTCACTGGAACTTTGCAGTAATAAGGAAAACATCTACCATTTCCATTCCATTTTCAATAACTTTATTTCGGCCATTACGGCCTTAAAAGTTTCATGAGCATAAAATACAATTCAGGCATAACAAACAATCAATTAAAATAAACCAGAATAGCATGAGAAACTTCCATCTTAGAGTCCAGGCTTCCAAAGCTCCGGCAGAAAGAGCAAGTCCACAAAAATGCAATTGCTTGGCAGATTGGAAGAGAATCATCATTCAAATACTATAGCCTTGAATAAGAGAGTCTACCTGACCCTCATTAACATATAAAACCCTGAAAGTGCCAGTGCATAAAGTGCAAAATAATCTAAAAATTCATTCGAGAGATCAAGGCTAATTCAATACAAACTGTCCAATACAACGACAAGCATAGTAAAAACAGTCCTATTAAAACCAGGAAACGTAACAGCAGAAGTCAATATCATGATGGTTAGCAGCATAATCCATCATGCAATACAATTCCTTGTTTAGTGCAAATCTGAATTGCAAGTTAGCTACTTGCCCAAAATAGGAGTATACAATTTCCTGGATACAATAATTGTACTACATGATTATATCTAAGCCATTCTAATTTGATCAATCTTAGTACCGCAGGCTGTAATAGCCTATATATACAGTAAAAAAAAAAAGAGCAATTGGGAATAACAAGATATTTTGTCCATACTTGATCTCTCCATTAAGCTTGCAGTTAGTAATGCTTATTTATGTGAACAATCCTTATATAGATCAATAAGGCAATTACTATCAGCCAAAAAAATTGCAATAAAGTGCCTGTGCAACATAGGTCAACAAAGACCAATCCTGTATTGAAATAACCATTAGGCTAGTAACACATACCCTTAAAATAACATATAGTCAAAATGCAGTTAAAAATAGCCCTAAAATTGGTCTAAAAATAATTTTTGGTTAAAAACAAAGCAATACGAACACTAAATTGATCACCAGCGTTATAAAGTGTTTTTATAAAAGCTCTTCGGGTACACCACATAGAGAACAAAAAGCCTGCCACTGAATAAACTATGGGTATGCTAGTGTCATATTTCAGTAGCCTAAAGGCCTCTGAGCATTGCCTAGTTCCTAAATTCCTACAAATCTGGGCCAGCCATCTTATTTTTATTTTTATGTAACCAGTACAGGCAAAAAGCACATGGCTTTCAGATTCCTCTCGACAATTGCATGCCGGACAGCCCAACATTTGGTGGCCCGCCCATTTGTTTGTAAAGGCGCGCAATGGCAATACCCCATACCTAAATTGTAAGTAAAGCTTTCGTGCGGCGGCCGGCTTAATATCGTTAAGTGCCGGTAAGAACATGTACTGATCTTTAGATTCCAAAAACGCCACAGTAAGCTTCCCCTTGCAATGATCCCCCTGAAGTTGGGACATTTTAGTCTCCCGATAACGAACCTTAAGCACTTCCCTTGAAACTATAGGGCATTGACTTTCAGGGTTATCCCACAGGTTACCCAAACCCATTAATAAGAGGGAGTTCCTGACATAAGTGAACCACGGTAGTCGCCTTGCCCCTGGTAGGTTCAACACCTCCCTCAGTTCCTCCCTATATACAAGCAATTCCGGGGTAGCCCACAACCGTCTCCAAAATAGAAGTGGTCTTAAGGCTACTTCATCCATAATTAACCTAACACCCAAGTCCAGGCGTAATGGAATAAGTGGAGTACTACGCGGAAGGCCAAATAGTTGTCTGATAAAAGAATTTTCTGTTTGTATTAGACTGTCAATATGATCATGTCCCCAGATTTCAGCTCCATATAAGGCAGCACCTCTCGCTTGAGCCCTATATAATTCTACTACTGGGCCCACGGGTTTATGGCTGGAGTTGCGAAAGACCTTGGTCAGGCCCCCTGCAGTTTGTGTTAACCTCAGGCTTGATTTTTTAATCTGTGTCCCTCAACTCATTTTATCTTTGATGGAAATGCCAAGGTAGTCAAAGGAAGATACTCTTTCTAATGGTCTGCCTTCTAAACATGGGTTTGGTCGGGTGCTTTTAGGAGAATTAAAGGCCATAAATTTGGTTTTTTGTAGATTAATCTCTAGCCCCCTTTCTTTGCAGAAATCGTCGAATTTGTTTAGGACTCTCTGAATGCCCATCGGGCTTTTAGATAATAACAGAGTGTCATCGGCGAACATCATAGCCGGGATTCTGCGTGTTGCCAACTTTGGTGCGTCTAAATCTTTCTCAGAGTTTAAAAAATCAACTAGCCCATTAATAAATAGACTAAAAAGAGTTGGGGCTAGGACGCACCCCTGGCGCACACCTCTGTCTACAGGGATGGGAGTAGTGAGTTCCCGGATTTACCAAATCTTATCCGGGCGTAGTTTCCTTCATGCAGCCGTTTCATTATGTGGCAGAGGTATTGTGGAGCCCCCATCTCTAACAGGACTGCCCACAACTTTTCTCTCTGGACCAAATCAAATGCAGATTTCAGGTCTACAAAAATCAAAAGAGGCTGCCACCCTCTATGCACACAGTCTTCCAGTGCAATAATTGTAGCCTGAAGACTTGGTCCAGAGTAGACATTTTTCTCTAAACCCAGCTTGGAGTGGGGTAAGAACTTTATAATCCTCCATCCAACTCTGCAAGCGATGTAACAGTACGCGGGCAAAGATTTTTTGGCCGATGTCAATAAGACTTATCGGTCTATAATTTGTGGGTAGCAAAGGGAACCCTTTTTGAGAAGTGGTATTATTTCGGCTCCGGCCCAGCTTGTGGGGATAGCCATGCCTTCCATAACAGCATTAAATAGTACCCAGAGATACGGAGCCCAGATAATTGGTTCGCTTCTAAACAGATCCCCAGGGATCTTGTCGAGCCCAGGAGCCTTACCTGACGAGATTAAGCCTATGGCTCTATTTACTTCTGCGAAAGTTATCATTAAGGTATCAGCTACCGATCCCTGGGTATTTATATCTGAACTAGAAAAATCTTCCTGCGGTTGATGGCATAATTCATTTACTGTGCAAGCGCCCAGTTTAGCAATTGAATAGAGAGAGACTCAAAATGTTTCATCCACACATCAGCCCCCAAATTTGGCTCAATTGCCGGTTTACCTTCCGTGCTGCCCGAATTCACTACATTCCAGAAAGTCTTCATATCACGTGAATCCAAGGAATTGCTAAGGGATTCCCACTTATCGCTTTCCCACTGTTTTTTTGCCTCCATCTACCACCTTAACCCCATGTAGATACCCTCTTTTCAATTTTGGTATAGGCCATTATTTGGTTGTAACCTCACACATGCTCGTTCTTGATAATGAACTGGGTGATACCGCTGTTTACTTGCCCTAGCACCCCAATTCCAGGATAATCTAAAGGGGCATGCTGAGTTTGTGTAACATCAGCTGACTGCGTTTTTGTGTTTCAGTTACTGACACTTTCATATGATTAGTGCCTTCAGAACCTGCTCCTGATTGGCAGTAGTGTACATGCTAATCAGTACTTATAGGCAGTTATGGAAAGTGTAAATGGGTTCCAATTAATTTTATTTTGCATGTCACAGAATGGGCATTTGGAAATTTGAATTACCTGTAGATCATCATTATCCATTGTTTTGAGAAGTGTGAGTAATATCTTGCGCACTACCTCTTTGGCATAGTACAGAAGAATGAAGCAGTTTGCAGCCCTCCTATAGGCATTCCATAAATAACTCAATGAGCCCAATGGATGCTGGTGATATGTATGGAAGCAAAGCTGGAAATGTGTTTAGGATCAACATGCACAACAAACTTGCAACAGCTCCTCATCATCAGCCATGCCGCCATAGGTATAGATGTGCAAGGAGAATATGTAAACTCTCATTTCCTGCTTAGTGTAAAAAGTAGGTGAAAGTAACAATAGGATCACTGCTGGAGATTTTGGCTTTAAATTGCTGCACGACTGCTGAAACACACTCACATAATGGCATTGATTCGAGTAAAGGGAGTTGTTTTCCCGCATTCGTGCCTTGTCCTGCACGGCAATGCATTGCCAGCATGTCAGTTATAGCAGTGGGGGCCTCTCCTTTAAGGCCTGCTCCTCAGCAGAATATCTGAAAAAAGGTTTGGGGTTGAAATAATTGACTATTATCATCCACTAGAAAATCTACATTATCTACGGATTCCATAGGAAGACATTATACAAAACCTAACTTTCTACTGGTATGATATCAGTGTAGTATGCAATAATTTGGTTGTCTTCTTCAGTGGAATAACAATACCTACACCTGCTTTCTACAGGTCCCACATGTTCTTTATATGTGCTCCACAGCACCACAAATCACTCTTTTTCTTTGCCTGCCTTTGTGGACTGCCTACGATGGCTCACAAGGAGTGTTGGGGTGGCCTCAACATCATAAATTCCTATATGGGATTCAACAAGGAGATGCTTTCCACTGAGAAATTCAGAGACTTCAGCGAAAACTCGAGTGTTGTTCTTTATTGAGTTATTGTCACTCAGAAACTAGTGGTGGAAAACAACATTCCCATGTACAAATATATGGCTTGTGATAGTTGAAGAGACATTGCTATGGATTATTTAAGGAATTATCAGGAATGTTTGTGAAGAATAAACTACAAAATGGACATTACTTATTCTTTCATATGCTATACCTCAAATAAAAACTCCCTTGGCATATCTCATGAACATGTCTGTTTCCGTCACTACTCTTTCGTCATATAAAAGCTGTGGGTGTGGAACAGCTCCGGTGTGCACCGAAGAGAAGTTGCACACTCCAGGAGCACACTTTCATTCAGGAAATGGTGGAGCGTTTATGAATCTTTGGCAGAAAGCTGATGGAATCGAAGAGCAAATAAAATATTCCCCATTCCTTTTTTTAGAGCAAAGTTTGAGGTAATGCTAAGTGTTGACGTTTTCACTGCTCAAGTGAACCTCCTCATATGTACCACCAGCCCCTGTATGAATCTATAGGCCCTTAAGACTATGCAAGTTGTCAGTGACATCTATGAATTCTGGAGAGAGAAGGACAAAGTTGTAAACATTCAGTCGTTGTGGTAGGAGAGCCGGTCGTTATCAAGCAGCCCCCTTCTTAGTAGCTTTGAACTCTTCCCAGAAAATCAGGTTCACAAACATAGTGAGATGCTCTTCCAGAAAAACAGCTTCATTATTATCCGTATATTGTTCCACAATGTTCAATGAGGGGGCAATACAGCTGCACTGTAGGGGCACATCAAGCCAGACAGAGCATGAAAAACCAACTGAGGCAAGGCTGGACCTAACACGAGGTAATAACAGACATCGTCGTGATACAAACCCCATCACCAGTTATCAAGAGCTCATTGGATTCTCCATTGACTTCCATCTCCACAAAGATCTATACACTGATGTGTGACATTATGAGGGTGCAATAAACATCAACAGAGCGCAGTTTGTTATGGGAAGCTGGTACACATAATAAAAAGTATTTTCAGAAATTAAATTCAATTAATTGGCTGTGTTTCTAATCAACACGGGTTTATTTTATTGACACCATAAATCGTCTTATTTTACATATTTAGGTGACGCCAGGAACTTTCATGTCGCATGAAAAAAAAGTGTACTTCGAAACCATCCAACTAATTGTCATTCAAAAATACATTTTAATTGGCATTGCATCATTATGTTCTGTGTTTATTTCAGGAAGAATTCTAGCTTCCAACTTACTGTGACAACAGGCTGCAGTTTTTAAATCAGGATCAGCTGTGTGTGAAAGGGAGACTGCTGCCATAGCAACCAGCTGCATATTTTAAGAGCAGCCCGCTAGTTTAATCAGTCAAATTGCCCCTTAGTGCTAAGAAAAAGAACATCCACTGTTTCTAAAAATGAAAGCTCAATAAAAATGAAACCGCACAAACAATGGAGATAGCACACTATGTGCAAGGTAACATCGCCTGCCTTTTTAATAGGACCATATTAATGGGCAAGGGATATTTGACTCCTTTTGTTCTGGCGTTGTCTGTAAACATATTCTTTATATAATCTCTAAAATGACACTTGCGGATAATAATGTTTTTTCAAATATAGTAGCGGTCCTGATGTGCATTGTCATGCTGATTTTCCTATCTAAATGTTTTAAAATCATTAAATGTGGATTACATTGACCTATGTAGCTACATGATACTTTTTAGTGGATGATTGTTTCTGCTTAAAAATACAAACAACTGAAGGCCAGAGAACAACTTTCATAAGAGACACATAGATGTCTTCCGCTTGCACAAACCCCTTTTTCATCGCTGTCTTCAATTACACTGCTTTCTAAGTAGGTATGAACAATGTATTTATCGCCCAGTGATTTCACATAGAGGTTAGATAGTACTGGTATGGACATGCAATCTTATGGAATGCCAAAGGACATCGGGATACAGGGAAAGTCCTTGATGCTAAGATGATGAGAGGGATTTGTCAGGTAAGAAGAGAACATTGTCATTATTACCTATTGATGCTAATGCAAAATCGGAATCATCAGCAAGGTTAAAGAAGGAAAAAAAGGTTCTCATGTTCGGTAGTTTCGACTGAAGCAGCCAGCTCAAGGACGATCACCAGGCAGAGATCATCCCTGTCTGGGATACAAAGGGCCATAACAGCGATTCCTGTCAATGCATTTTACTGTTTGTTGCAGGACTGCTTCGGAAGGACAGTGTCATAACGAAAGTTGAGGGAACCCCCATGCAAGGTACATGGAGGGGCCCCCGCTCCAGATTTTATCCGGAGCTTTCAGGCCTGAGTACTGTGCTGAGGGGGCCCCCTGCAGCTCAGGGCCCACCCCGTACCGCGGTGGCTGCGGGGGCCTGTGTTACACCACTAGGGAAGGATGCAGCCCTGCTACAAACAGTATTCTTTTTTCTTTTCAAAAAGAAAATCCTGAAACACCATTTTGTTTTTTAAAAGAAAAAAAGAAATGCTCCCCCAACCATGAGAGACTTCTCCCATGCGGGGGGAGCATTATAATGTTTTCACTCTTCCTTACCACCAGAATTTACCTGGCGGTAAAGAACAATAAAATAATGACTCTAAATTGGGTGGGTTGACATGTTGCCCTTTCTCCCACAACCTTTAATCCCCAGGGCCGTCGGAGAGAATTCATCATGGTGGAGACAGACTAGTCTCTGCCGTGATTAACCCTAAGGTCTGCCCACATGTAAATGCAGTGGGCAGGCCACTATATTGACGGAGAGGGAACTCTGTCGCCATTGCAATGGAGTACCCTCTCCGCCAATATATATAAATCAGGCCCGCCTTTATAATTACTGCCTGCTAGGCAATCATTTATAAATCTTGCAGGCGGAGTATTCTCTATCTGGCGGAAGTAAAGTCCTCCACCAGTCCAAAGGAGAATACTCCATTTTGCCAAAATATAAATCAGGCTCATCCAATACCTTGTTGGGAAACTGCTGTTCTTGACACTTTTTCTGGCGGGTCCCTCTGAAGCTCTGGACTTCTAGGAGAAACGTTTTCAAATGTTTCCAGTCTTTCGTCTGGTGCCCAAACAGCCACAGGAGTACTCTTCTATGGACCCTAGCCCCTCAGGAGAAGGCACTTAGAGAGGCTCAGTTTGTCAGGCAGAGGCCAACATCAAAGTCCAGTCTCAGTCCAGTCTCAGTCCAGTTGGTACTAGTCCACTGGGATTCTTCACATGAATGTCCTTTTCAGCTTTTTTGTGTTCCTGGAGCCACCCAGGGTATTAGCCTTTTGATCCTTGGTGCACTTTTTGTGTTTTTATGTAGGGTGTAAGGGGGTTCAACCTCCTCAGGTCCTTCTCACAGGTCACAGTTGCTAAGTGTAGCAGGTTGAGTTTGCTTGGTAAAATTTCACGAGTCCAGCAGTGGTGTGAGGAGGCTCGGCAAGGGTCCAGCTTTGCAGGGTTCACCAGCCTGTGGGTGGGGCACACCCTATGACACTCCTAGTCCCTCTCTGACCAATGGAGTAAATGTTCCTAGTCCCTGGTGTAGGAAAGTAGGATCTGCTTCTTATGTTTACCCCCGCTTTTTGCTAAATGTGATACTGTTTTTGACTAGTCTGACTGGGATCCTGCTAATCAGGACCCCAGTCCATCTGCTTTCTCCCTAAACTGTTCTGTAATGTACTTAGGTACACTCCAGATTGGATACTGGGGTACCCTTGTCAGTCCCCAGTATATGGTAGCCATGTAACCAGGCATAACCCCAGAGGCCTCCCATGGACTGAAGCATGTATTATGCCACCCATGAGAGGCCATGCAAAATGGAACTACAGGCCTGCCATTGCAGCCTGTGTAAGTTGGTGCATGCACCACTTACTTAAGATATAGGTTTACTATATCTAAGGGTCACTACACTTAAAACCTATAAGTCACCCCTATAGCAGGCCTTAACAATCCTGAAGGCAGGGTGCTTGGTTCTAAGTGAGAGGGTGCCACTGCATGAGCAGGACACCCCTGCAGCCTACGGAGCCCATTCTCCCGGGTTGTTAGTGCAGCAGCCATTTACGACATATAGAGTGGCATTATGCGACCACGTGATGACCAACTCTAAAACGGCTGAAAGCAACCCTATCGAGTTTGGTATCAAACATTGTGGAATCATACCCCCACAATGGTAACTGGTGCGGGGGTATGATTCCAACCATCAGAAGCGAGCTTCGTTGGGTCCCTGGTGTTCCCGGCACCAGCTTTCTAGTCCCGGGACATGTTTTAGTGTATTAGGGCTGGGTGGGTGCGCTTGCCAGTGACCTAAAGTCTGCATGAGGGGCACATTTGGTGTCCCTGTGCAAAGTCCAGTTCAAACCAGTCCTGGGAGCCGTTGGCTCCTGCTCTGGCGCGAAACTGGACAAAAGACAGAGGAGTAACCTCCCCATTGTCCAGACCCACCCCTAGGAGGGTCCCCTGAATCTGTCCAACCCTCTCCCGTGGGTACTTAAGGGCTTACCTGGCTGTAGGACCCTAGATTCGACGTGGACAAGATTCTGAACCAGAAACCACTGAACTTCGACTGTCTGGACACTCTGGACTTCGCTGGACTGCCTTTGGGCCCGACTTCGTCTCCCTCTCAGTCTAAAGCATCGACTGTGCCCGTGCACCATACAGGCTCTGTGTAGGACCTGTGGTACATCAAGGTCAACCAAAGATATCTCCCTTGGAGTGAAGGAGTCACTCCCCTGCATCGGCAGGCACCACATCACGTCTGATAGGTCTGCTGCTCCTGAGCTCCTATGGACTCCAAAGGCTCTAGCAACACAGGAGGTAGGTTTCTATGTCCCTCGATGTTTGAGCTGCCCTCTTACCAAGTTTGACAACAGAATCCTTTGTGGGGGCTGCAATACCTGTACCCCTGTGCACCACGTTCATTTGCAAGTGCATATGATTATTTGCATTTCCCGAGCAAGTGCATTGGGCTCTGAGTAGCCCCAACATCTGGTACCATTTCCTACCAAGAACTCTGGCCTCCTCGCACCAAGTGCTCCGTGGGCTGCTGTTTGGTGAATTCACTTGAGGTCCTCTCGCGACTCCTGTGCCTCCGGCCAGTGTGTCCATTTCAGGGTCAACTTTGCTTTTCTTGGGCTCCCCTGGTTGCTCCAGGCTTGCCCTGACTCCCCTGTGTTTGGTTAGTCTCCTGGACCTTGCTGGTCTGAACCGTAACCTTCCTTGACCTTCTGCGTGGGTTGCCATTGCCAAGGCTTGTTGGTGCTCCCACCGGACACTGACCCCTCAGCACTCGACATCCTTTGTGGGACAGCTCGTATCCAGCGCCAGGTTGCCCCCAACATCTCCTGGTCCCCGTGGCTGCAGAGTCAAGAACTCCATCAACGCACCTGAAGCACAAGATATCGGTGGGCTTTCGTCTACCGAGCCCCTGGTCACTCCTGAGTGACCCAGACTCTGTCCCCTCTGCTTTCAGGTACTCTTTGACAAGAATCCACCTTTGGATTCCAACAGACAGTTTTCTTCCTTTCAGCAGCGACTCTTCTTCGAAGTCCTCCATTGGGTTCGACTGCGGTTTCAGACGCCACTTCAGACCCATGCACCCGGCTTCCCTGGGATAGGTAACTCTGGTACTACAGTATCCACGGGTGGGGTGGCTCTCCAAACTTCTAACTTCCATGGGGTTTCTTCGAAGTCCACTGGGAAGGGTCCTTAAACTCTAAAACTTCAACCACGACTTCCCCATAGAACTGTACAGAGCACGCGGTCGTGTTCCCACACTGCACCCGTCCTCCGTGGGGTCCCTACTTACTCACCTTGGGGTCCCAGGGATTCTACGTCCTCTAGATACTGTCTTGACTCGAGTCGTGGTTCTTATACCACTATTTTAGTATATGGTTTGGTCTCCCCCTGGAGCCCACTGGGTATTAGTGCTATTTACTATTGTTTCTGTGCTACAGTATTGTGTGCTTTGTGATTATCTTCGTGTAGGAGATGCTGTGTCATACTAGAGAGTGTTATATTAATAAATACATATTTTTATAACTACTGTGTGGTTCTCCTTTCATTTAACCAATACTATAAGGTTGTATTCTGGTAAAACAAGCTGCTTAACATTCCTTCAAGACTAAGCCTGAAGGCTGCTCTCCACAGCTACCACTTGGATATCTTTCTAAGGTTATCTTTGACCTCTTTAATCACCATAAGGGTTGTTTGGAGTGGTACAAGGTGCCCACTTTAATTAGTGGACAGCATACCCCAGGCCAACTTCTCACATTGGTGTGCAGCGGTTGGGATTCAAACCTGCATTGTTTTACCAGATAAATCTTTGTATTGATTAACTGAAAACCACTAGTACTAGGTACATATAATACTAACATTAGAATAAGTAAGTTCTACTGAACTTAGGGTTGGGTAAGTCAAGGGTCTAGCACACCCTTTCTACAACCTCAGAGAGTTTAGTTCCCACTAGGTTAGGTAGGTGCAACACCTCACCACACTTAGTATGTCTACTAAAGGAGATGCCAGTGGCTTTCTGCCTTCTAGATACAGTGAGCTTTCATTCCAAGAATTGCAAGCCCTGTGCGCCTCTAGAAAGTTGAAGACAGGGAGAAGTGCCACCACTCAACATCTGATAGAGATGTTACTGTTTAATGACCTAAGGAAGACTCCTTGCTCAGATGAGCAGGACAGAGTGGGTGGGACAGGGAATGAGGACAGGTCCAAATTCACCTTTTATGACCTAGAATCTAACCCTGACCAGGGAGAACCTAATTGGTTCTCACCTGGATAACTCAGATCTTCAAGAGGAGAGTAGAGGAGGCCATGAGGGCCCTCTCTTTACTCCTCCTGGAAGAGTGCAGAGTTTACCAAGGAGATCTATATCTCCCTCTGCAGAGTCTAATCACTCAGCACAGTCTGTAGGGACCTCTGTATCTAGCAAGAGGGACCACTCTTATGATAGGGAATACCAATTGCTTGAACTTGAGAAAGCTAGGCTTAGGCTTAGGCAAAAGCAATTGGCCCTTGATAAAGAGTCCCTAGAAGTCCAGAGAACTAGAAAAAAGTTGGGACTAGAGTCCCATGGTGTCAGCAACAGTGTCCCTAGAGTTAAGGAACATTCCTTTGATAATAGGAACCTGAGCAAGATTGTCCCTCCCTACATGTTGGGGATGACATCCATAAATAGATAACTGCTTTAGAGAGGGCCTGTAAAGTTCAGAGGGTCCCTCAAAGGCAGTGGGCAGCTATCTTGTGGCTCTCCTTTACTGACAAAGGTAAAGATAAGCTACTCACTGTTAGAGAAGAGGATGCTGACAACTACTCAATCTTGAAGAGTGCTCTCCTTGATGAGTTTGGCTTAACCACTGAACAGTATAGGATTAAGTTCAGAGACACCCATAAAGCACAGAATGAGGATTGGGTAGACTTTGTGGATAGTGCCATTAAGGTTCTGGAAGGCTGGTTGCTTGGCAGCAAAGTGAATGATTTCAAGGGATTGTACAATTTGATTATGAGGGAGCAGATCCTTAATAATTGCCAAAATCAGTTATTGCATCAGTACCTGGTTGACTCTGATCTGACTTCTCCCCAAGAACTCGGAAAGAAGGCAGATAAGTGGGTCAGAACCAGGGTGAAGCAGAAAAACCAGAACAATGGTGGTGACCAAAAGAAGCAAGATTCTAAGACTCCAGATAAGGGTGGGGACAAGGGTAAAGATCAAAAACAGTATTCATCAGGGCCCCAAAAACCTGCATCTGGGGGGGAGTCACAATCTAACAAAGGTAAAGGCAAAAAGAAACCTTGGTGTTATCTCTGTAAACAGAAGACACATTGGACAAGAGATGCTGCTTGTCCAAAAGCCAAGGAAAATCCTCCTACCACCACTGCCCCTAAGGCAACTGCGCCCCCTAGCACAAGTACAAGTGGTGGTACAGGGAAAAAGGGATTAGTAGGGTTAACCTTGGGCTCTGAGATGGGTTCTGGCCTAGTCAGAACTCCAGCTCAGGCTGTACTTGTCTGTGATGGTGGCATGGATATTGCCACCTTATTTGTCAGCCCCAGTAACCTGGGCAAATACAGACAGCAGCCTTTGATCAATGGTAAGGAGGCCATGGCACACAGGGACACAGGTGCAAGTGTCGCTATTGTGACAGAGGATCTTGCGGCCCCTGACCAAATCATACTTGGAGAAATGTACCAAGTGACCAATGCAAACAATGTCAGGACTGACCATTCCTTTGCAGTTATTAATTTCAGCTGGGGAGGGGTAAATGGCCCTAAGAAGGTTGTGGTTAGCTCAGACCTACCAGTAGAGTGTTTGTTGGGCAATGATTTGGAAACTTCAGCTTGGGCTGAGGTGGGACTAAGGACTCATGCAGCAATGCTGGGCATCACTGCAGATGTGTTTGCAGTGACCAGGTCACAGGCCAAACTGGCTAACACTGAACAGGCCCTGGATCCTGGAACAATGGACCAAGGGCCTTCCAAGAGAAAGAGCAGGAGTGGTAAGGCTGTGTCTTCCCCCCAGACTCAGAGAGAGGATCAGTCTCTTGAGGGAGATGATCTTAGTCCCTGTGAAGGAACTGTCTCAGATGAACTTGAATCTGATCAGGTTGAGTTCTTAGGGACAGGGGGCCCTTCTAGGGCAGACTTGAGTTTGGAACAGCAAACCTGCCCTTCTCTTGAACCCCTCAGACAGCAAGCTGCTGCTGAGGCTGCTGGGAGTGTCAGTGGATCCACAGGATCTATTGGGATGAGATACTCCTGTACTCAGAGGGTAGAGACCCCAAGCCTGGTGCCACCAGGAGGTTGGTCATACCTCTGAGGTTTAGGGGCTTCCTACTCACCTTGGCACATGATATTCCCTTAGCAGGATACCTAGGCCAAAGTAAGACTTTGGACAGTCTTGTCCCTCACTTTCACTGGCCTGACACAAAGGAGTTTTGTCGCTCCTGTACCACCTGTCAAACCAGTGGTAATTCAGGTGGTACCACAAAGACCCCCCTCATACCACTACCTGTGGTGGGGGTTCCCTTTGAGAGGGTTGGGATTGATATCATTGGTCCCATGATCCCTCCTACAGCATCTGGACACAGTTAGTGGTGGTGGACCATGCCACTAGGTATCCAGAGGCCATACCCCTTAGAGCCACCACAGCCTCTGTGGTGGCCAGGGCCCGCCTGGCTATCTTTTCCAGAGTGGGTTCCCTAAGGAGTTCTTAACTGACAGAGGTACTAACTTTATGTCCAGTTATATCACTGCAATGTGGAAGGAGTGTGGAGTGAACTATAAGTTCACCACATCCTATCACCCACAGTGCAATGGGTTCGTTGAAAGGTTCAACAAAACCCTCAAGGGCATGATCATGTGCCTCCCAGAAAAGCTTAGGCGAAAATGGGATGTCCTGTTGCCCTGCCTTCTCTTTGCCTACAGAGAGGTCGCACAGAAGGGGGTTGGCTACAACCCTTTTGAACTTCTGTTTAGGCATCCAGTTAGGGGTCCTTTGTGTTTGATGAAAGAGGGATGGGAGTTACCTCTCAAACCTCCTAAGCAAGATATAGTGGACTATGTACTTGGTCTCCACTCCAGGATGGCTGAATACATGAAGAAGGCTAGTAAAACCCTTGAGGCAAGTCAAGAACTGCAAAAAGCTTGGCATGACCAAAAGGCTGTTCTGACTGTTTATCAGCCAGGGCAGAAGATTTGAGTGTTGGAGCCTGTGGCCCCAGCAGCTCTCCAAGACAAATGGAGTGGACCACATACCATACTTGAGCAAAAAGGTGAGGTCACCTACTTGGTGGACCTTGGCACTCCTAGGAACCCCACAGGGTGCTCCATGTGAACAGGCTCAAACCTTTTGTGGACAGGGCTGACATGGGCTTGCTCATGGCAACTGATGAGGGACAGGAGGAAGAGAGTGACCCTCTCCCTGATCTCCTCTCTCAGAACCCTGATTATGGGTCAGTTGATGGTGTAGCCTGCAGGCAGCCTCACTGACCAAAAGCAGATTGATTGCAGAAAGGTCCTCAATCAGTACAGACATATGTTCTCTCTGACTCCTAGTCAGACCACCTGGTGTACCCATGAAGTTGACACAGGTGGGCGCCTACCTGTTAAAAATAAGATTTACAGGCAGCCTGACCATGTCAGAGATTGCATCAGGACTGAGGTCCAAAAGATGCTAGAGTTGGGAGTTATTGAGCCCTCAGATAACCCTTGGGCTAGTCCAGTGGTTTTGTTACCAAACCCTCACACCCAGGGTGGTAAAAGAGAGATGGGGTTTTGTGTTGACTACAGGGGACTCAATGCAGTCACTAGGACTGATGTTAATCCAATTCCAAGGGCAGATAACTCATTGATACTTTGGCCTCAGCCAAGTTCTTGAGTACAATTGACCTTACTGCTGGCTATTGGCAAATCAGACTAGCTGAGGATGCCAAACCAAAAACAGCATTTTCAACCCCTAGTGGGCATTATCACTTTATTGTAATGCCCTTTGGTTTGAAGAATGCACCTGCTACATTCCAAAGGCTGATGAATGAAGTCCTTACAGGCCTGGAAGCCTATAGTGCAGCAAATCTTGATGATATAGCTGTCTTTAGCTCCACCTGGGAGGATCACCTGGTCCACCTGAAAAATGTTTTGGAGGCTCTGCAGAAAGCAGGCCTCACTATCAAGGCTAGTAAGTCCCAGATAAGGCAGAGTAAGATTGTGTAACTGGGCCACCTTGTGGGTGGAGGTCAGGTTCAATCATTACAGAGCAAAATCCAGACCATAATGGACTGGGTTGTTCCAACTACCCAGACTCAGGTTAGAGCTTTCTTGGGCCTGACTGGGTACTACAGAAGATTTGTAAAAGGGTAAGGGTCCATAGTGACTCCCTTGAATGATCTTACATCAAAAAGAATGCCCAAGAAGGTTCAGTGGACAGTTAGCTGTCAGAAGGCATTTGATGATCTCAAGCAGGCCATGTGAACTAATCCCATTCTGCAGAGTCCTGACTACTCCAAGCAATTTATTGTCCAAACAGATGCATCTGAGTTGGGGGTAGGGGCTGTGTTGTCACAACTTAATGCAGAGGGTCAGGATCAACCAGTAGCTTTTATCAGCAGAAGGTTGACCCCCCAGAGAGAAACGTTGGTCAGCTATAGAAAGGGAAGCCTTTGCTGTGGTCTGGGCCCTGAAGAAGTGGAGGCCATACCTGTTTGGCACTTACTTCATTGTTCAGACAGACCATAAGCCCCTCCTATGGCTGAAAAAGATGAAGGGTGAAAACTCCAAACTTTTGAGGTGGTCCATTTCCCTACAGGGAATGGACTATACAGTGGAACATAGACCCAGGAGTAACCATGCCAATGCAGATAGACTCTCCAGATATTTCCACTTAGAAAATGAAGACTCAACTGGGAAAGGTTAGTCTCATCTCCTTACATTTGGGGGTGGGGGTTTGTGTAAGAAAGTAGGATCTGCTTCTTATGGTTACCCCCACTTTTTGCTAAATGTGATACTGTTTTTGACTAGTCTGACTGGGATCCTCCTAATGAGGACCCCAGTGTATCTGCTTTCTCCCTAAACTGTTATGTAATGTACTTAGGTACACTCCAGATTGGATACTGAGGTACCCTTGTCAGTCCCTAGTATACAGTACCTATGTACCCAGGGCATAGGTACCTCAGAGGCCTCCCATGGGCTGAAGCATGTATTATGCCACCCATGAGAGGCCATGCAAAATGGAACTACAGGCCTGCCATTGCAGCGTGTGTAAGTTGGTGCATGGACCACTTACTTAAGATATAGGTTTACTATATGTAAGGGTCACTACACTTAAAACCTATAAGTCACCCCTAGAGCAGGCCTTAACAATCCTGAAGGCAGGGTGCTTGGTTCTAAGTGAGAGGATGCCACTGCATGAGTAGGTAAATATAATGGACAACCCAATATACCCTTGAGGGCTTGGGCAAGATAAATGAACTGGTAAATGTGCCTTCAAGGGATATATTAAGGTACTTAATTGTATTATTCTTTAGTCGCAGTTGGGTGCAATATTCCTTGTTTACTTGCTAATTAGTTTCTTTTATCAAGTTATTTTATAATATAGTTTTTACTTATGAACTAATCATGTGAAATATATCCTCAAGGAATATATATTACAAAGCAGGTAACAACAAATAGCAAAAGTTAGCACAAATCTAACGAAAAAATTAGTAGAAACACGGGTGTATCTAAAATAAATGAATTTTATCATCAGATTTCATAAAGGGTACAAATATAAAACAATAACAATTAAACAAGAAGACAATATTCAATAATTTCGGCCTTCACTGTTAAAATTGTCAACACTTTTTCACAGTTACAGTTGATGAATTTTTGGAAGAAAGTGATCGAGTCGACGTTTCGGTCTCTATCCTTTCGTTGTTGAGACCATCTCCAGGACTAAAAATGTTTAAAGTAGTTGACCCCTGAGTACTGTTATCAGGATAGTTTGACTGATTCAGGCACAGCAGCTGTGCTTTAGTAATTATGTAGGACACTGAATAGGTCAATCTTTTGAAAGGCAAAACGAAGACCGGCATAAACGCACTATTCGTATTATGGGCTATCCATCTGGTAAAGCCTCTTGAATTGTTGCCAAATTCAGAGTTGCCGTCTCTATTTAACAGTCTGAGAAAGCCTTCAAAGGTGGGAGCTTCGGGACACTCGAGAGCACATCAGCCTTAGGTACACTCCAGATTGGATACTGAGGTACCCTTGTCAGTCCCTAGTATACGGTACCTATGTACCCAGGGCATAGGTACCTCAGAGGCCTCCCATGGGCTGAAGCATGTATTATGCCACCCATGAGAGGCCATGCAAAATGGAACTACAGGCCTGCCATTGCAGCCTGTGTAAGTTGGTGCATGCACCACTTACTTAAGATATAGGTTTACTATATGTAAGGGTCACTACACTTAAAACCTATAAGTCACCCCTAGAGCAGGCCTTAACAATCCTGAAGGCAGGGTGCTTGGTTCTAAGTGAGAGGATGCCACTGCATGAGTAGGACACCCCTGCAGCCTACGGAGCCCATTCTCCCGGGTTGTTAGTGCAGCAGCCATTTACGACATATAGAGTGGCATTATGCGACCGCGTGATGACCAACTCTAAAATGGCTGAAAGCAACCCTATCGTGTTTGGTGTCAAACATTGTGGAATCATACCCACACACCGGTAACCGGTGTGGGAGGTACGATTCCAACCATCAGAAGCGAGCTTCGTTGGGTCCCCGATGTTCCCGGTACCAGCCTTCTAGTCCCGGGCAGCACAAAATGGTTGCTGCTGACCAGAGACACATTTCTGCCCTCTTGCTGCTGAGCCAAGCTCGAGTAGGGGAAGGCAGAACAATAGGCATCCTGTCACAGGGAGGTGTGACCACCTCCCAGACAGGATTTAGGGGTACATGCATCAAGCTAATTACCAGTCGCAAAGGGGCTGAATTAGCTGAATCGGCCCCTTTGCGACCGGTAATTAGCCTTTTGGGATGCATCAAGCCCAAAGCCATTCGCAAAATAGGTATTCGCAAAATTTGCGATCACCTATTTTGCGAATGCAGTTAGGGAATCGCAATTTGCGATTCCCTAAATGCAATGCAAGAAGCATTCTGAGAATGCGACTTTGCATTAAGGAATCGCAAATTACCATCAACTTCAAGTTGATGGTAATTTGCAATTCCTTAGGAAAATGCTCAAAATTGCATTTTTCTAAGTGCCATATGGCGCACACAAATGCCCTTAGGGCATGTCTGTGCCCCACATGTGCACTCATGCCATTTTTGAGGGTGCATCAGGGTGGCCTTTTGGCCCCCTAGCACCCTTGAAATTGCATGCGCAATTTGCGATTACCTTTTTGGTAATCGCAAATTGCGAATGGTTTCCCATTCATTCCTATGGGCCTCTAGGCCCATAGGAATGAATGGGAAGGCATTCTCTATTAGCGAATCGCAATTTGCGATTCGCTAAGAGGGAATGTGTAGGAATTACAATTTATTTAGCGATTCCTACATGCATAGGGAATTGCGAGTCCTTAATAGCGATCCCTTAAAAATAACTATTAAGGAATCGCAATTCCTTACATTGATGCATGTGCCCCTTAGTGTATTAGGGCTGTGTGGGTGCGCTTGCCAGTGACCGAAAGTCTGCATGAGGGGCACATTTGGTGTCCCTGTGCATAGTCCAGTTCAAACCAGTCCTGGGAGCCGTTGGCTCCTGCTCTGGCGCGAAACTGGACAAAAGACAGAGGAGTAACCTCCCCATTGTCCAGACCCACCCCTAGGAGGGTCCCCTGAATCTGTCCAACCCTCTCCCGTGGGTACTTAAGGGCTTACCTGGCTGTAGGACCCTAGATTTGATGTGGACAAGATTCTGAACCAGAAACCACTGAACTTCGACCGTCTGGACACTCTGGACTTCGCTGGACATCGTTTGTGCCCGACTTCGTCTCCCTCTCAGTCTGAAGCATTGTCTGTGCCTGTGCACCATACAGGCTTAGTGTAGGACCTGTGGAGTATCAAGGACAACCGAAGATCAATCCCTTGGAGTGAAGGAGTCACTGCCCTGCATCGGCAGGCACTACATCACGACTGACCGGTCTGCTGCTCCTGAGCTCCTACAGACTCCGAAGGCTCCAGCAACACAGGAGGTAAGTTTCTACATCCCTCCAGGTCATAGCTGCCCTTTTACCAAGTTTGAGGACAAAATCCTTTGTGGGGACTGCAATACCTGTACCCCCGTGCACTGCATTCATTTGCAAGTGCATATGCTTGTTGGCATTTTCCGAGCAAATGCGTTGGGCTCTGAGTAGCCCCAACATCTGGCACCATTTTCTACCAAGAACTCCAGCCTCCTCACACCGAGTGCTCCGTGGCCTGCTGTTTGGTGAAATCACTTGAGGTCCTCTCGCGACTCCTGTGCCTCCGGCCAGTGGGTCCATTTCAGGGTCAACTTTGCTTTCTTGGGCTCCCTTGGTTGCTCCTGGCTTGCCCTGATTCCCCTGTGTTTGGTGAGTCTCATGGACTTTGCTGGTCCAAACCGAAACCTTCCTTGTCCTTCTGCGTGGGTTGCCGTTGCCAAGGCTTGTTGGTGCTCCCACTGGACACCGACCCCTCAGCACTCAACATCCTTCATGGGACAGCTCGTATCCAGCTCCTGGTTGTCCTTGATGTCTCCTGGTCCCCGTGGCTGCAGAGTCAAGAACTCCATCAATGCACCTGAAGCACCCGACATTGGTGGGCATTCGTCTACAGAGCCCCTGGTCACTCCTGAGTGACCCAGATGCTGTCCCCTCTGCTTTCAGGTACTCTTCGACAAGAATCCACCTTTGGATTCCAATAGACACTTTTCTTCCTTCCAGTAGCGGCTCTTCTTCGAAGTCCTCGATTGGGTTCGGCGGCAGTTACCGACGCCACTTCAGACCTATGCACCCGGCTTCCCTGGGATAGGTAACTCTGGTACTACGGTATCCACGGGTGGGGTGGCTCTTCAACCTCCTAACTTCCACAGGGTTTCTTCGAAGTCCACTGGGAAGGGTCCTTAAACTCTAAAACTTCAACCGCGACTTCCGCATAGAATTGTACGGAGCACGCGGTCATGTTCCCACACTGCACCCGTTCTCCCTGGGGTTCCTACTTACTCACCTTGGGTAGTTCCTTGGGGTCCCAGCGATTCTACTTCCTCTAGACACTGTCTTGACTCGAGTCGTGGTACTTATACCACCATTTTAGTATATGGTTTGATCTCCCCCTGGAGCCCACTGGGTATTAGTGCTATTTACTATTGTTTCTGTGCTATAGTATTGTGTGCTTTGTGATTATCTCCGTGTAGGAGATACTCTGTCGTACTAGAGAGTGTTATATTAATAAATACATATTTTTATAACTACTGTGTGGTTCTCCTTTCATTTAACCAATACTATAAGGTTGCTTTCTGGTAAAACAAGCTGCTTAACATTCCTTCAAGACTAAGCCTGAAGGCTGCTCTCCACAGCTACCACTTGGATAGCTTTCTAAGGTCATCTTTGACCTCTTAAATCACCATAAGGGTTGTTTGGAGTGGTGCAAGGTGCCCACTTTAATTAGTGGACAGCATATACCAAGCCAACTTCTCACACCTGGCCTACCTACTTTTTCAGTACATTTAATGCCTCAGTGCATATCTGATATTGCCAAAGTCTTCAGCCCTACTCAATTCGGGCTGTGAGTGCTGGGGGTGGGTAGGGGAATGTAGTATGGAAATTACTAGTGTCCTATCACATCTAACATAAAATCCAGTTTGATGCAGTCCCTGGAGCCACAACAGAAAATGAGACAGAAGTCTAGTAAGACAATGCAGGGTCCTTCAGTAACCAGATGGGGATTCGCAAGAGCTGTGATATGGGCCAATTTTGATCCCTTTCAGGGTGCAGAAGTTTTACATGTGCCTCATACAGGCTATTCAGGAGTGGCAGCAGTCCTCATCCTGAATATTCTTTTGAGCTCAGATGGGTCATCCCTGCCTCTTCATGTTGAGTTGCAAATCAAATGTGCAGCTTCTGGAAGGAATTTCACACCTCATTTTAGGAAGGATGGGGCTGGAGAGTAGCTGCAGACTGAGGCTAATTGACCTACAGTGGCGCATGCAAACAAATATAACTTTTCTGAAAATTACATTTCTTAACTAGTTAGAAAAAAAGAGACTTGGCAATTGGATATCTAAAAACAGTTAGGAAAAGATCTTGAACTTTTTTGGAAGCTGTTTCCTGCTAGATAATGCAGATTTAATCTGCTTTACCAGTATTTCCTATCGGAACAGCTAAATCAAATGCTGTGAAAATAGCTTCTGGTGATTTATTTCTTGAACGTATATGCTAATACTGCTTTGGGCATATACTACTTCGAGACACTATGCACATTGTCTTATAGGCGATACACTTATTTTAGGCTGACTTATCAAGGGCTTAGAAGCTGATTTTTAGACTTGTAAAAGAGTTTATTTTTACAGATCTGTCTGTAAGCATGAGAGCTTGCAGGCTGAAAGGGACCAGGCCCCCTCGAAGGCCTGTGTAATGTTTTTAGCGTCACAAAGTGGTTGGCACAATATAGTGCTTCAGCCAACATGTGAAATGCAATTTTACATACCGGGGGGCAGATTTACAAGCCCCCTGCGCCACCAGTAGGTCACTTTTTGTAACGTACTGGTGGCGCAGGGGGCTGCTCCATATTTACAAGGAGAGGAAAAGCCACCCTGCGTGACTTTTCCTCTCCTTGTAAATACGGCCCATTCACACGCAGCACTTTGCGGTGAAGGGGCGTTCCATGGGTGTTGCTGTGGGTGTTCCCACGCAACACCCATGGAACAAGACACATCTCCAGAATTACGAGAAATCGTAACTCTGGAGATGCGTCTGAAAGCTACGCCACCCTAGAGGTGGCGTAGCGAAGCGCACCGAGGAGAAATGTTTTCATTTCTCCTCGTTTTCCTCTTTCAATGCGTGCTGCATTCTGCAGCACGCATTGAAAGAGGAAAATGGTTGTAGTGATTGTTTTTGTGCAGGAAGGTTCCCCTTCCTGCACAAGAACAATCTCCCCACGACGCAGAGCATCCTTGCACCATGGTGCAAGGGTGCCTGCGCCGGCGCATGGCTGCAGTTTGTGCGCCAGCGCAGGGGGAAGCACAAGGATGCGACATATTCTTGTAAATATGTCGCATCCCTGTGCTTTCCAAACTAACGCAGCATGGCGCAGCAAAATGACTTGCTGCACCGTGCTGCGTTAGTTAATTGTAAATCTGCCCCCAAATGTGTAGTTTTTACATCATATACAATTGCCTTATAAGAAAGTTAAATATGCCAAATAAGGTTTTAGCCAATTTTGAATTTGTGTTTGGAGTCAGAGCACATATACTAGGCACTGGATAACAGTGTCACGGCGTTAGAGTTCACAATTACCAGCAAGTGAAAAACTGGGAGTGACCACTCAAAAAGGGGTCACATTACAATATCCATACTGATTTTATGAATTTAAATCAACGGTCATAGGATGTGAAACAAGAAGCGTCTTCCAGAAACAGATTTTCATAACAATGCATGAAAAACTGTGCAGATGTTCTCAAACAAAATTTCAATCCAACAGTAACTGGATTCACAGCTTGGTATATCACAGATGGATACATACTCTTAGGTTGAAATTTAGAAGACATTTCAAATGTTTTTGTTTGTAAGTAACCACACCTTTTCACCTTTTCACCCATAAGATACTGTGATGTAGAACTTATTTTACTAGCAGCCTAAAAGTCTCTTTAGCTTTTCTTAAGGTCTCTTGTGCAAATTTCTAGACATCCATTAGCTCAGATAAATGGTCTTGCACAGAAACAACTGAGGTAGCCAAAGGAAATGCATAGGGATGATTACCTTACATACAAAAGAAAGGATACAGCTTAATAGACGAGTGCTTCTTGTTATTATAAATTTACTCTGCCAACCAAAATGTTGTGCTCTAATCCTTCTCTTTTTGATATCTCAAGTAGTGTTTAACACATCCACTCAATCATTCTATTTGTCCATATGTTTGAGGATGATTGGAAGTGGCCAGGAAAACTTCAATATCTAGTTCCTTACACAAAGCAGGCCACAATACTGAAATAAACTGAGACCCTTTATGAATAATGAGATCCTGTAGAACATCATGCAAGCAAATATCATGTTGTGAAAAATCGCTAATTCTTGAGATGTGAGCAATTAAGTCCAATGTATAAAATGACCCATTTTTGTTCAATGGCCCATGTTAGAAATTTGGTTTCTGATTGAGGGGTGAAAACCCTTCTCAAGCAACAACCACAATCCTTGTCGGGGTGAACCACAAAAGGTACTAAATTAACCTGTGCTTAACAGTCAGGTAGCTTGGCACAAAAGCAGTCAAATTTAACTTAGAGGCACTGTGTTTCAAGTATTTATGCAGCACGCAAACAGTATTAAAGAGAAAACACAACACAATAGAAAATCCTACACTAATTAGAAAAACAGAAAACTACGCCAAAACTACAAAAATTCAATCAGTAGAACTGGATTTATTAATTTTTTTAAAGTTTTTAATCCAGTGCCTGAAAGATCAAAGTGTCAAGAGTGGACATCTAGTCACACTAGACCGGGGCAAGGTCGAAAGTTATGGCTGACCATGATGAAGTGCGGTTTGAATACTCAAAGTGGATTGGGCCCGGTCTCAGCTTTACTTTGGACCTGTTGCTTGGCAAGGTAAAGTTAATCAGAGCAAGGCAGCCAGCAGTGAAGATTTCTAGGATTGGACTTTGTCAATTTTTTAGAAGTGAAAAATTTCCAGCGGGACGAAGCTGCAGGCTGTATCCGACAAGGGCACCATGAGGCCGGATACCCCTGCTGTGAGGAGCAGCTGAACAAGATTTGCTGCTGCGGAAAAGAACGTAGTGGGGGCTACCGGGAAGTCAGGCAGACTGGCGATGCAACTCGGGCAGATCAGTGAGCTGGTAGGTCCCAGTCTCCTGTCAGTTCTCAGAGCAAGTTTTGTCTGAAAATGTTCTAAGTCCCAAGTTTTTGGTTTTGGTTGTTTGGGTACCACTTCCAAGGGCCAGGACTGGGTGGGCACAACTTGGAGTGTAGGGTTCACTTCAGGAAGGGTCCAGGTTGATGTTTTAAACTGTTGGAGCTTTTTGTGTCCCTGTAGCTCAGAACAGGAGACCAGCCAACTAACCCTCGGAGTCACTCGGGTAGTCCTGAGTTCAAGCAGCAAGGCAGTCCTCCAGCAGCAGGGCAGTCCAATGAGGGCTCACTTCAGGCTTCAAGCAGCAGGACAGTTCTCTGGGAGCAGCAGACCAGTCCTCTGAATGTAAAGCAGGCCTCAAGCAGCAGGGCAATCTTTCTTAAGCAGGCCTTCTGAGTGTCCTCCACAGGTCCAGGAGTGAACTGAAGAGTGGGTCAGAGGGTCCTATTTGTATACCTAGTGCCACCTTTGAAGTGGAAGAAACTTGTAGAGTTTTCCCCCTATAGATGACTCTGGAATTTTCTTTCTCCCTGTCACGGAATAATTGTGCAACCTCCCCGGAGCGAACACACCAGACACAACAGAAGCTCGGGAACAGGCCAAATGTATTTGTAGGTACCAACGCTTGTTGGGTAGACAAGGGAGAAGGGCAGACATGTGTGCACGCCGTACAAGCAGGCTCCATCTGCCTTGAGTGACTAGGGTGTGGTGTTTATATACAGTGCATAAATGCAGCACCAGCATAAACCAAAGAAGGCACAGTGACAAATATGGGAAAACATATAGAAAATAGAAAGGCAACAGAATCATAAAACGAACAGAAGGCCTAGTGGCAACTTTGGGCAACCATATAAAAAATAGAAGTGTAGGAGAAGCATAAAATGAACTGAAGGCAGGTGTACAGTGTAGGCCGCTGAAGGAAGCTATTTCCATGTGTGTGGAATGTGCTGACTAAACTAAAGTGGTAGACAGGAAAGGCATGGAGACCTCTAAGGTGAGCTGTCCAGCAAGGTCAGAGTGGGAGACTTTGTCCATGGTTGGAATACAATCTGCGAAGGAGGGTCTGGTGTGCCATGGAGGACCTAGCTGTCAGCTGTCAGCTCACGCAGGGAGAAGTGGGATAGCTGTGTAAGTTGAGACGGGTGAGAATTAGGAACTATATTTTCTATGTAGTACATACATATGGATATATATACATTTTCTCCGAGACCGCTGGGGCTCGTCCTACCGAGACGCCGTTATTGATTGCAGCTATTTCGATCTATCAGATATTTGAATTCGCCGGTTACTTCTTCCATCGTGTGAGTTTCCCAGCTTGATCCATCATGATCTAGAATCCACTAGATGGCGCTGTATTCCTTAAAACACCTGTTTTTCTATCAGTTGTTTCATCTGCTCAACCTGTATCCCTGGTTAAGGACCAGCCCAACATCAGATTCAGACTGTTTTCCGTTTTTTCCTGGTTATTCTTTTTGCTTAATCTGCATCCTTGGTTAAGGACAAGCCTCTCATCAGACAGATCCATCGCATTTGTTGGCATCCGTATTTTAATCTGATTCCGTTTCCTGCTCCCATCCATCTGAACAGGGAAATTCGTTTTTGGAGACGCATCTACTGTGTTGCCATGTTTTTGATTCTTTTTTTCTCCGGTCCCATTGCCTTCTGTCCTTAATTTTAAACCTTTTGTCTGCGCCCTGAAGAAGGTGATACCCCAAGAAAGGAATTGGGTTCCACCGAAACGCGTGTCGGCGTTTTTTGAAAAAGTCCCTCCCGCTTTTTGCACTGTTTATTTACTTAAAAATGATGTTATATTGATATCTTTTGAACTCTGTTAAAAGGTTTATGGTCCTCCGGTGAGGTCTGACTTGATCACTTCTTAATATAGAATCTTTCTCTGTGATGTATGTTACATGTGATGATGTATGAGTTCATGTGTGTGCGTGTTAGAATGAATGTAGTTTACTGAATGAAAGTTGCCAATGGGACCAAATCACAGTTTTAGTATTGTTATCATTTTATGACTTTTTGTGAAGAACTATGATGTTCGTATAAAATACCTTAATTTACTAATAAATGACTTATATCTGCTGTACTCAATGGTTCAATGAGAGGCGGTTAATGTAAAATAATGATGTACTACACAAATATAAATATATAGGTAGAGGAACTTTTGTCTTATTTCATGGTTGGAATACAATCTGTGAAGGAGGGTCTGGTGTGCCATGGAGGACCTAGCTGTCAGCTGTCAGCTCACGCAGGGAGAAGTGGGATATCTATGTAAGTTGAGACGGGTGAGAATTAGGAACTATGTTTTCTATGTAGTACATACATATGGATATATATACATTTTCCCAACACTCCCTGCTCAGGCTCCAAGAGGTCTAGGGTGACAAAAGAGTGGTGTGAAGATCTTTGTGAATGTGCTGAGGCAGCTCCTTTGAAATGTAATTGGGGCAGGGAACAGCCCTGCCGCTTCCATCCTGCCAGGATGGCCTATCTCTGCCAGCACCCAGTCCCCCTTTGCCTCACTGTCTTAGAGTAATACACAAAGGCCAACTGCCACTGTAATGACAGTCATGTGACTCAGGACACAGGCTGCAGGCACCAAATGGTTTGGAGAAGAATATGGCAAGTTTCTAAAAGTGTTATTTTCAGAATTGTGACTTAAAATCCAACGTTATCATTAAAGAATATTTTAAATTACAATTCTTTAGAGACCAAACATGACATGTCTACCTGTTCCCAAACAAATGTTTTCACTTATTAAATGTGATAAGATAACCCAATGTTATCTTATTGGAGAGATAGGCCTCACAGTAGTGAACAATTAATTTGGGAGTTTTTCACTTCCAGAACATGTAAAGCTTAAAAACACTTGTCCAAATTTTTAAATACACTGCAACCTGCCCTATTGGCTCTTTAGGGCCTACCTTAGGGGTGACATATATGTCTTAAAAGGGGAGTTTTAGGCCTGGCAAAAGATTTATTTTGCTAGGTCAAAATCACAGTTTTAAACTGCACACAGGCTACAATGGCAGGCCTGAGACTGTCTTAAAATGGTACTTAAGTAGGTGGTTCAACAATGTCCGCAGGCTTACTGATAGCAGTTAATTTGAAGGCACTGGGTACATGTTGTACCACTTTACTATCAGTAGTTTAAATGTGCCAGTCATATGTAGTCCAATTTTACCAAATTTTGAAGAGTGAGCACAAACACTGTAGCACTGGTTAGGAGCAGTAAAGTGCACAGAGTCCTAACGCTAACAAATACGAACTATGGCAAATAGTAGGGGAGTAGGCAAAAAGTTTGGGGAAGACAGCCCTAAGACTGACAGGTCTAACAGTCCACAACCACTGGGATCCCTGTGAAACCTCAACTCTTGGGCAATTTGATAAGAAGATTTATTTCCAAGGTCTAGGTGGACCAGACAGAAAAAAACACGGGTTTGCTATGTGAGCTCTTAATTTGTTCACATATTGAATATCTTTATAAATAGCTCTTACAATCAGCAAATAAAATTGACCACAAAAATTATCATGACTATTTTTTTGTTCTTTTATCCAAATCTTTGTCCATCGATTGACTTTCTGTATTTACTTTGGTAGTAATACATCTACATTAATTAGAGCAATGGAATGATCATGCAAAACCTTTTGAGAAAAAAATGAATGGTGGATTCTATGTCAACTGGTTTTCATCCTCCAGTTGATATTGTCTTGAAAGATCATAAGCTTTCCTTTTATGGAACCTACTCTATAGTTTATTACAATGTCAAAGAAAAACATAGTTCAGGTACATTCTCTGGTTGATTTCAGGAATTGCTCATTTCTGTGATCAGTACACACACCTTTAGTAGGCCTTTAACAAATAATGTTTCAATTCTTCAAAAGATCTCTTAGTAGCCAAATGTTCCTTGCAAGGAATTGAATAATTTAATTCTGCTGGTGAGAGTTTCTTAGAAATATAGCCAATTAGGTGAATCTAGCCAGTGTTTGGATTTCCCTGAGATAAAACAACTCCCAAAGCATGATAAGAAGCATTCATCTCAACAATAAAAGGGCATTCTATATTATGGTGTTTTAAAATTTTGGCATTAGAAAAGTGTTCTTTCCAAAAATTAAATGTCTAATCTGCTTCTTTTGGGCAAACAAAAACTACTGCCTTCTGTATTAACTTATTTATGGCTCTAATAAGTTCAGAAAACTAATGAGTAAACCTCCAATAAAAATTAGCAGACCCAGACAACTCTGGTTTGGACCAGAATTGCCGTAATTGCAGTTAATATCTTTTCATCCATGTACCCGAAACCTCCACAGTAAATGAGTGGAAAAGGCATTTATCGATTTTATCAAAATGTGGTCCTGTCTTAACCTTTGCAATACTACCTTCACAGGTGACATATGGGTTTCTGATATGTCAAAGTAGGGCAAAATATAATCTAAATAAACAATAACGAACACATCCAAATATCATCTTAATACCTCACTAACAAAATGCTGAAATGCTACAGCAGCATTGCAGAGTCCAAAAGGCATTACCTGGCATTTGAACAATCCAAACTTGGTTTGGAATGCCATTTTCAATGTATTATTCTCTTGGACCCTGACTAGATGGCAAGTTCCATTAAGATATCACTTTGTGAATGCCTTAGTATTTCTGATATGATCTAATAGAACAGGTATTAATGGTAAATGGTAATGATTCTTCACTGTAATTCTATTGAGGGCTGTGCAGTATATACATATTTCAACTCACCCTCATTTTTAGAACATAATTAATGGGGAAAAGGCAAGATACAATGAGGACTAATAAAACTATTAGCAAAATTATCAACTACGTACTGCTGAAGATATTCTTTCTCTGCTTAGGTATGTGCATATTTTTTACTACAAGGAATTTTTGCTCCTGGTTCCAAATCAATCATGAAGTCATAAAGCCTGTGTAGAGGTAACACATTTGCCTTTTACTTATCAAAAACTCATTTTAAGGGGGTAAAGAGACAGCAAATCCAACACAGTTAATATACTTACCCCCACAAGTACTTTAGAAAGAAGAATCTCTCTCTGGATTGGCATGAAGTCAACAACTCTGTCAATAATCTGAATCCAATTGAACTACCTTGGAGACCCACTTAGTACAGGGATTATGTAAGGTCAACCAGGTCATTCCCAAAATGATCTTAAACTAAAGAGCATTTATCAAATCTAAATTATTTTTTTCATTATGAATTCCAAACCAAAGAAATCATATGCATATGAGACCTCACTTAACCTGAACATAATTTAGAACCATCTACTGTCTTAACATCATTGTGAATTTTTTTGCAATTAATGGACTCTGCAAAGATAGAGACTATGGGCCTGATTTCGATGTCGGGCGGAATTCCTGCCGCCCGACACCGACTCGGTCCTGGGACTGACCGACACCCGGTCCTGACCACTGCATTAGGATGCGACCGAACACTGTTCCCATCCATATTTGCAAGAACTTGTCAACTTGGGAAGGCACCACAATCTTACACCTTCCCAGGGAAAACGGAATGAGGAGAAATATCTCTGCTTCTCCTCATTTCTTTCTCTTTCCATTCTGCAGCACACATAGAAATAGGAATATGCCTCCCAGGATTGGTTTTTGTGCAGGAAGGTGCCCCTTGCTTCACAAAAACAATCTAATATGTAACACAGGCACCCTTGCACCATGGTGCAAGGATACCTGCGTTGGCACTAGGCAGCCAAAAGGTTACCAGCGCATGGGAAAAGACAGGAATGTGCCATATTGGCTCAAATACTGCACATTACTGCCCTTTCCCTGTCATGCGGCGCAGCGCAGTGCAGCGCAGAAAGGTGACTTGATACCCTGCGCTGCGTGACTTCTTCATAAATGATACCCCTAGCGTAGTGGAACCATAGTCATCCTCAAGGACCTTCCACATTGTTATTTAGAAAAATAAAGATGTGCATGTTTTTCTGCCATGAAAGGCACATTAGTGAAGAACATCTATATTGCTTTGAGACAGATAGTGTGCCATCTGGTCATGCTATTCTGGAAGATCTTTCTTTTGCCCAATAAATCAGATCCTTTGTAGAAATTGTGTGAGACATAAAATAAAGTTGTGCTTAATGTTTTGCTTGGTAAAAGGCCTCTGTAGGAAAATGCCTCTTTTTGCATGATCACCCCATTTTTTTGGTCTGATGCTGCTGTTTTTTTGACTCAGTACACTGGAGTACTGCCAACCAGAGTCCAGTGCATGTTCACTGACACCTAAAAACATGTAAAAATTGGCTAAAATCCTAATCGGCATATTTAACTTACCAATAATTCCCTATGGTACAAAGTGCACCCAGATCCTGTAAGTTAAAGGTCACTAGTGGACCGCAGCCACCCACCACAGTGATAGTGTAAACATGACCTCAAGTCTACCATTGTAGCCTGGCTGTACTGTTTTAAAATGTCAAATTCAAGCTGTCAAAATAACGCCTTTTGACAGGCTCAAACCATACTGTTAAATTTTGATAAGCCAACCCCCCAGCCCCCTACCGCTGTAGGCCTTACTGCCCAAAGACAGGGTGCATAGTATTTAAAAAGTTGGATATGTGCACGTTTTATGTTAAGCATGTTCTTACAGTGAAAGGTTCCTAAAGCTATTTCCACTGTAGCTGCGTTTGATGTTCCATAGGAAAGCCTTGAAATACAATATTGCATTCAATAATATTAATTCTAGCTATGAAACAAACATAATTTATTCTTGGACTTGTGGAATATTTATTACAAGCCCAAATCACTAGTGAAGTCGGGTTTGTGATAAATATTTTGGAGAGAACACTTTTAGAAAGTACCTTTTCCATACCTAAAGCCTCTGAGGCCCATTTGCTTAAGCTTCAGCTCTCACCTGGCATTTGAATAGCCCTCTTGATGAGGTGTGAAAACTGCTCCCAGAGCAGGGCAAAGGCTTGGGTGTAAAGAGATGTTCCTGTTCCTCTGGCAGGATGCTTAGCTGTATTGTGCTCAGGAACTTGATTAACTTTGGCAATTTATACCCTATCCCAGGTTAGCTGTCACCTAAGCACTGTGCTTCTTTTCTCCCTATGTCAGGCAGGCACCAATCCCAGTGGGAGAGGAACTGCCTGAAGAACTGGTCAGAAATGTTCACAGAGGAGGGGTTCATTTTTTCCCTGGCTACACCTCTGGGGCTGGCACACAGGCACTGCACAATCATCAATTACCCTCCTACCAGATGTCACAAGTTTAAGAGCCCAACTTCAAGGAAACAGTGAATGGCAAGGGCCTAGCCCATGCAGGGGGTTTTAGAGGCCAAAATGGTAACCGAGTTGAGGGTCTTGTAGTTCTTGAGGATGCGCAAAGGTGCATATCATCGAGTGGAATGCCCTTTGTCCTCCACAAATAGAAAGGTGAGACAGTGGGAAGAAGGATACGATGAAGTGTACCAGAACAGTAGTGCTGGAAAAGGGTTCAAATGCACCAAGGTACAGAATTGGCTGGCACCTTCCCAATGGGCCAACCAGGCCTCAAGTGTGGTCAGTTTAAGAGTTCCCGCTCAGCAGTGACCCTTGGGCACAGAAGAAAGAGGGTGCCATGATGGAGAATAAATCCCTTAGCAGCATGGCAGTAAACCAAATGACCAAAAGCTGGTTATTAAAGCCCCAGTCATATGGTCAGCCAGATGGGGGCAGTCTTTCAGCCAAAGAGCCTTGTTATGTTATATTTTGTTAACCATTTTTTAGTGCACAGTTACCAATAAGGTCTCCTGTTAACTACTTAGAGCATTATTTATTTATACAGATATATTTTTAATAGTTTCCTCAAGGCCAGATGAGATGAAACGTAATGCTGAATCGTGTCCTCAACAAATTTAGGACACAGGCCATAGATGACTTTATAGCAGGGTGGCAATTTAATAATTTTTTCAACTGACAGACAATGTAACTGATCAAAATTTCCATGGATCAGGATATTTTGTGGAAGGTTCAACAGAGCTCTAGTTGCCATGGTTTGAATAATCTGCATTTTGAGTATTGCGTACTTAGGGAGAGCTAGTTTCAAGGAATTGCAATAATCCAGCCATGGTTCTACTGTGGCCTGTAAGATGGTGACTCTGTGCTCACGATGAAGTAGAGTGATCAATTTTTTTCATTTTCTTCAGAATAAGGAAGCAAGTCAAAACTACTTCAGCACTTTGCCTGGAGCTGTTTATCCCATCCTTGAATATGAACTATAGAGTGTGAGCAGTATTTACCAGGGTTGGACAAGTTCCTAAGGAATTTGGGCACCACTGTTTTGTCCAAACGAACGGATAACTGCCTATTATCAGTACCTCGGCCTTGTTGAAGTTCAATTTTCAACTGTTTGCCCTCATCTAATTAGCTTCAAAGTCTTTACAACTGGTGACCATGGATTGTGCTTGCTGTTGGTCTCTCACCATTTGGATGATGATCTGTGCATCATCCCCATTGTTCACTATATCTTGATTATATGATCTCACTAATTGAACTAAGAAAGCAACATATATGTTGAACAGCATGGGGATCTGAGATGAACTCTGAGGAATCACTCATTTCAACAAGACCTCCTTGGACATAAAGGCAAGAAGAGAGACTGCTACTTAGCGTTTGGACAAAAAGACTTCAGTCGCCTTAACGCTAGGTCGTGTATGTCAATTTCTCTTAATCATGTGATGAGGATAGAGTGACAAACTGTGTCAAAAGCTGCAGGTAAATCTAGTGATATCAGAGCAGCTGTTCCTCCCCTATTCTGGATCACCCGCAGCTTGTTCGTCACTGCAGAAGTGTAACTTCTGTTCCATGGTGAGCCATGAAACCTGCCGGACAATCATCATGTCTGTTATTAGCTAAAATAAACATAGATAATCTGTGGTTGACAATCTTCTATGCCACTTTTGACATAAAAGGCAGTAGTGAGATTGAGCGAATGGTGCTCTGTACCGTAGGGTCTGCAGAGTGTCTTTTCAATATTGGCCTACAATTGTTTTATTTTCTATCTATTGGAACAATTCCAGTCAGAAAGTAAAGATTAATAATGTTAGTCAGTTTGAAAGCACTTGTATACGTGGCTAGGTTAAAAAAAAATTATAACTATGTTATGCAGTTTGTCGACTGAGATCAAACATTGAGTGACTTACTTTCATCTGGTTTATGTATAAGTTTAGCTGTGACCTCTCGTATGTTGGCAGGAACCGATAATTATGTATAGATTAAATTGACTTTGTCTGAAACATAAGTGACTAAAGTGTCACATAACTCCACTCTTTCATTGAATTTATTGCGACAGGGAACTGAGATTCCTAACTCCTTTGCAATTTTAAAAACTTTTCTTGTTGTACTATTGGTTGAGTGAATTCCATTAGCAAAGAAGGAGATTTAATTTCTTTGATTAACCTTATTTATTTTTGTACGACGGACTCAACATTTCCTCCCTGTTATTAGCAATGGTAGTTTTTACGCTGCTTCTTTTCTAAGGCCTTACTTTCCTGTTTCTTTCATCTCAGGAAATCATTGAACTATGCTGCTCAGGGAAATGTTCCAATGCATTCTGCCCATTTTCAAAGGGGCAATATACTTTATAGCTGGTTCCACCCAAAGATTGCTAAGTATCTCCAAAGGGAAATTAGGGAATCTTTAGGAGGTTCAAATATACCTTGTCAAATTCCCAGCAATTTCTCTCTAATGTATGTCATTTTCTTTAATTCTGACGAAAATTGGCCAGGTGTTCTGGCCTGGGCTCGGCTGCATTCTGGTGGCTTACGGATGCAGACGGGTTTGCCTTTGGTTCGTGTTGTGAGGGTACAGCCCTGCTCTGCCCTGCACATGCTCAGTAAGCTGAGAGAAAGATTAGAAAAATAAATCTCACTGTGCAATGTCATGTGCCAATTAATCTGCGCAATGAGGAAACGAACTATCATAAACAGAAGTTGAAATAAATAAATTCAAGTAGGAATTAGCAGCAGTCAATAAATCAATAAGTCAAAATTAGCAGCAGTCTTGGGCCTGAGCCAATACAGTTTCAATTACACCTCAATGTCTGCTCCTTTCACTTGGAGGAAGGTTTCTCTGTTTGACCTAAAACGATGGATTTAACCCAAATCTGTGACTGGGGATGAATGCTTGCGAATGTTCAGGATTCCGTCCATCATCTTTTTGTGTTGCTATAAGTCACCCTTAGTGGGAAGGGTTTGCCCAGATGTGGGTCCCGTTCTCGCTATGCCACTGGATTCAAAGCTAGCCTGGCTGGTAAGGGGTGATACCCCGAAATCGGTCTCAGGATGTTTGTTTTGCAGTCCAGGGAGGACCTGGCCTAGCAGTTCCTGCTGGACTGTTCCAATGGGGAGCAGGGTCAAGACTGATTTGCACATGGCTGGGTCCAAACTGGGGCAGCGTGGCTAGCAAAGGAATGATGGATTTAACCCAGAACTGTGACTGGGGGTGAGTGCTTGACAATGCTCAGCATTCGGTCCATGATCTTTTTGTGTTTCTATTTGACCAATTTAAACCAGCCTTTAACAGTGCTTAATTTGAGCCGGTGGTCGCCAGTTTGAGTCACAGCACTCTTTTTTGGGGACGGCACTTATTTTTTTTAATCAGACATTTTCCGAGAGCAAGAGAAGGAAAAACAAACAAAGCAGAAAGATGGAGAAAGACGTGAAAACTGTCTGAAAGGTAGATAGCAGCAACCTGGAAGAGTGAGATAAATGGGCAGTTAGCATCTGGTATTGGATGAAGAAGGCCTGAGGGGAATTTAAGACTATGCAGCCTTGAGACTGAGCGGGCTGAAGTTTTTAAAGCAGTGACACAAGCTTCTATGCAGAGCTTTGGGCAGGGCACTCATTCTTTTACAAATTAAGCACCGCCTTTAGAAAAGTGGCGTACCAAGGGAAATGGGACCCAGTGCACTTGGGGGGATATTTACAAGGGATTATCGCCACCATAACATCACTTTGAGTGACATTCTGTTGGCGATATACCCTTCTCCTTATTTACAAGGTGGCTTTAAACCATTTAACATGGCTTAATGCCGCCTGTAAAAAAGGCCCATTTTCACGCGTTCCGCCGCAACACCCATTGCTTTTTGGTACTGCCCCATATTTACAAGGATGGGCCAGCACCAAAAACTAAGGTCAGGTAAAACCTGGTCTTAGGATGTTGATACAAGGAGAAATGATTCATTTCTCCTCGTATTTTGCTCTTTTGGTGTGAGAAACAGCAAATCGCCTTTCAAGATTGTTTATGTGCAGGAAGGTGTCCCTTCCTGCACATTAACAATCACCCCTGAAGTGCAGGCACCCTTGAAACATGGTGCAAGGGTGCCTGCGTTGGCGCTAGGCAGCTTTTTAGGTGCCAGCGGAAATACAGGGGTGCGCTGTATTTTTGTAAATGCGGCGCATCCCTGCGTTTATAAAATGTTGGAGCGTGGCGTTACCAATTTTGGAATAACACAGTGCTCCAATATTTTACTGTAAATATCCACCTAAGTTTCCTAGTACAAATTCCTGTGTTTGAGGTGTAGTGGGCCTTTTAAACTTCTGGGTCTCGGTGCCACTGCACCTCCGACACTATTGGTAGCTAAGCCCCTGCTTAAGGAATGTTCCTTGATGGATGGCTTGCATTTCTTTTTATTTGAATGGAGAGGCATTCAAATATATTTCGAAAGAATTACTGAATACTTGCTATCTCAGGAAGTTTCACACATTGTAAAAACGTGTTAATTTTGTCACCAGAAAACGGTATGTATTGATTTATTATGCACTGCCAAATTGTATTTTGTGCTCATACAGCAGATTTTGAACCATTTGAATTTCGAAGTACCATTTCTCGAATTGCAATGATTTCATTTAGCCTTAAGCACTCGCTGCATATATCAATAGGTCACCTTTCGATGTATTTTTACAAGTAATATATTTGTTATGTCTGAATTTTTCACTTTATATTTCTATGTTTTTGTTTAGACAAATTAGCACTGTGCCTATATGAAGAACAGCGCCATTCCTGTGTTGTTCAACTAGAGTCATTTATTGGCTATTTTATTTGTGAAATATTCGATGTAATGTAAACCATTAATGTCTATTTTTTTAAATCACATAGAATAGTAATAGTTGACGCCTTCTGTCGGACTTTGCATATTGTCTCATATACCATACTGATAATGTAGTGAATGTTTATTAAACTACTGTGAATGTTTTGTGGTGCTATGTTGCAGTTTTTGCCATATGCCTATTTTTCTGTCTGGTGTTGGCCAAAACGTTTTGAATTTACTAAAATTGTGTGTATAACATACTTACTTATAGGGGCTTTAAGACAGCGTTCTTCATCAATTGGTCTGTTATTGTGTCATTCACATTTGTTTTTACCCACTACAACATACAGCATGAGGCAATGGTTCAGCCAACTTTATTCATTGGCTAACGTCATTAGTTAAGTAGTTCCCTTCCGTCCAGGTACTATCTGCTTTTTGAGACCAAAGCATAATTGTGCTTTTTGCAAATGATTTATTTAGGTTGCTGATGGCTCTGCAACTTCCCCAACAATAACGTTTTGCAAAATACATGCCAAAAACAAACAAGCAATGGCAATGCTGATAGGCTGACATCCTACGCCGAACCTATTGGCTTTCTGATTGCTTGTTCCATGATTTGAGTTTGCAAATGTACAATAATGATCAAATTCAATCAGACATCCCACTCGGAATTGTTTTTAATTGTAGGCAAGTCCATTTTACAGCATGGGAATCAGTAAATAAGTCGAGTCCCTCATGATCAAATAACTTATTAAAAAAAGGTCATCATTTGTGTGATGTTAAACTAGTTCTCTAAAAAATGGGGCCATATTTTTTTATTATTCTCAGGGATATTCTATGTGTTTAAAAAGCATATTTACGCTCCTAAGAATTATTGCACTAAAAAACAAGGCCTACACATCTGAACTGGGATATGGGGGGTGAGGGAGTGCTTTACTAAACAGTAAATTTGACTGCTGACAGAATACAAGGGAAAGAATGATTGAGACTTAGGGGCCAGGAAAATGAAGCGATTCACCACAAACATGAGTCTGTTTTATCTGGGGGACCGGGGTAAGCAGTTCTGAGCTGGATTGTGAGGGGAGTGGAGGTTGGTATACCTGGAAACTCTATTGCAAGGCCTGATTAATCTTTAGAAGGTTTTGTGATTGACATATTAGATTTTAAAATGCACTCTGTCTTATTTTGAGTCAATACAGCTATATTCTTGTTTTGTAACCTTGTTGAACTTTCTAAGTTTTGAGGCGACTCCAAATAAACATTTTGAATGCCCTGGAGTATATTGATTGCACCATCCAGAAGACCTAAGTAGAGACAATTACAGTAGTTTAACCAGGACGCTAAGATTTACTTTGTATACACAGATTTTGGCAAGAACACACTTTTTAGGGTGTCACTTATTCGAATGAATGCAGAAGAGACAGCCATTGTTTGCTCAATGTGCAAGAGCTTATTATAACCCACATGACTTAATGTGGGAAGAGGCAGAATTCCACAGAGACAGAGGCCCAATGGAGCTTTTATATTGTGCTGCAAAAATATTGTTGAGAGTATATTAACTACAAAAATAACACAAAAGTAAGTATATAGAGATAAGTATATATTTAGTATACCCTACTCCACATACATGAACCTTGCCTATTGCTCATTGGCGATCACCACTGGACAGTTATAGTCAGGACCAGGTTTCCATAGGAAATAGATTTTTTGGTTTGCTAAGAACTTTGGAGCTGTTCACGAATCTTCACAAAACTTCCCAAAAAAAGTCTCTATCACCTCTGCTTCTTCCTGGAAAGTTTTGGGGGGATCCGTCATGTGGCAGCCAAGATAAAGGGGGGGTCCCAAAATGTTTTTCCCCATACAATTTTCCATAAGAGAATGGAAGATCGATTCCACAAACACGGCTGAACACATTACTCCATAGTTGGCAGAAAGCTAGATCTAGATCCAGAAAGTGTGCTTTTTGTGATTTGTTGCAAATCCATTTAGTAGTTTCAGGGAAATTAAGGCCCAAAACGTATCTATATTTCATGCCGCAGTACCACTGTGGATTCCCATCGGTGCCCTGCTACAGCTAAATGAAAAAAATGTTTTTTTTTTGGGGGGTGGGGGGGATTTCATGTGTCTGTGGATTCACTGTAAGGCCCAGTGTGACCTGCTCCCTCCTCCAGAGAATTGTCATGTATCCGCAATACCACAAAATAAAAAGCAAGCATCGGCAAAGTCAATAGGTCTGGCTTTAAAAAACGGTTGTATGGTAATATGAAGCATTACAAGTATATAGCATGGGACTGATTATGTAATTGAGTAGAAGCAAAGAACTGTAGAATTTTATTGGTGTAAGTTAAAATGCCAGGTGACAGTTGCATTGTCAAGCCAGACTTAAAAATCCATGCATGTTAATGACTACCCTCCTCCCATTTGTGCTGTTGCCAGAGGAAAATAACATAAATGATCTAGTTATCTAAGGCACTTTAGTATCATTCCAATGGCATGCGTGGGCCCCTGAAAGTGAAAGCTTAGGCAGCTGGAAAAAACAAAATGATCGCAGTTGCTTTTTTGTGGACGCACACAATTTCTTCCCAAATAAAAAAATGTATTCCTGGCTCCTGCCATGTGGGCGGAGTCAGAGACCCTCTCTAGTATTCCTCATTTAACTTTCTGGTGACAGCTGCATAGTCAAGCCAGACCATAAAAAGGGGTTTGGATGCCGAGCGCCCAACTCCTCGCCGCAAACAATGATGGATATTTTACTTTACGTTAATAAAAACATGGAAATTCACTTAAAATTCGAAGGTTAAAGTGATGTTACAATTAGGAATTTGTAAAAATATCTTACTTTACACCAAAGAAAACCCCAGAAATATTCACTTAAAAAACAATGTTTAATGGGCTGCTATAGTTTGGAGAAGATGTCAGTTAAAATAAAACATTTTAAACTAACAAAACCACTGCAATTCACCAGTTATAGTTATATCAAGTGTTAGACCTGTCATCCTTATGGTGGTCTTTCCCTAGACTTTTTGCCTTTTATCTCCTGCTTTTGATGATTTTTTTTATTGTTGGCCTTAGGACTCTGAGCACTTTACCACTTCTAACCAGTGCTAAAGTGCATGTACTTCTCTCCTAAACATGATGACGTTGGTGTATACCAGATTGGCATATTTGTTGTACTGATAAGTCCCTTGTAACGTATTATACCATATACCTAGGGCCTGTACTTCAAATGCTACTAGTGGGCTGCAGAACTGATTGTGCCACTCACAGAAGTATGCTTTCAAATCTGTCTCAGGCCTGCCACTGAAGTGCCTGTGTGTGCAGTTTACTGCCACTTCAACTAGGCATTTAAAACTACTTGCCAAGCTTTAAACTCCCCTTTTATTACATATAAGTCACCCTGGGGTAGGCCCTGAGTAACCCTAAGGGCAGAGAGCTATGCAAGTAAAAGGTAGGACATGTACCTTTATGTTTTGCATGTCCTGGTAGTGGCAAACAGCCTATTTTGCTTTTCACTACTGTGAGGCCTACTTCTCTCACAGGCTAGCATTGGAAATTACTTAATACACTTTTGAGCTGTAAATCCTGATCAGAGAGAAGCTTTTCATGTTTCTTATGTTTGGAATGGTAATATTTAAATTCTCCTTACTAGTGAAGTTGGATTTAACATTGCTGTTTTAGGAATGCCACTTTTAGAAAGTGGACATTTCTTTGCAGTTATTGTTCTGTGCGCCAGACAGCCTGTCTCCAATACATGTGAGCGGTGGGTGACAGCTACACTTTGTGCATTCCCTCTTGATAGCCACATCACAGGAAGGATAGGTGTGCCTGAGTACCCATCTACATAGATCTGCATTCTGATGACCCTGCCTGGGCAGGATGGAAGGGAGGGGCTAACACTTCACTTGAATAGGCAATGTCCTGCCCCATACAAAGGACTGATTACCCCCCACAGAGACCCCGGCAGACAGGACTGGATCGAAAGGGATACTTGTGCACTTCAGAGAGCTGCTTTGAATTCACCCCCACACCAAAGGCACTTTTGGGTACAAGTATTGGGTCTCTGACTCTCTAAAATCAGACACTACTGAACTTGTAACTGAAGCTCTGCCAGAGGAACTGCTGTGCTGCTTAAAAGACTCAACTCAACCTCTGATCTGGAAGGCATGCTTTTCTTTTTGGTGTCCTGCTGCTCTCTGACTCTGCTGAAGGAGAGCTGGACTCTGCCTTTCACAGCAATTGATCTCCAAGGGCTTGTTGGCTTACCTCCTGTTGCTTGACACTAAGGGATATCAACATTTCTACCCCTGCTCCTGTGCCTGGTTCACTGGAAGTGGCCCAGATACTTGCAACATGGATTTTGGCGCATCTCCTTTCTGTGTGAAACAGAACCAGTGCATCGACCTAGTTGCGGGAGTGAAATCAGTGCATCGCATTGGAACCAACGCCTTGCCTCCTGAGATCGACACATCGGACAGCGTATCGCCGTTCATGCAGCTTGGTGAGATCAACGCATTCCCTCAACTGCATGGCAGAATCTGGTGCACTGCTCGACTTCGGCACCGGTCTTCAGAACTAACTCATCGCCTTCACTCTACACATCTCGCTGTTTGCTACCAGGAAAGGTACTTTGGTCACTGGGCCTGCGTGAGTCCTGTAGCCGGCCGGTGCTCTATTGTGGCCAGCCTGATCTTTGACTTTGCCCCGGTCCAGCGTGAGTTAAAGTAATCTTTTTAGCGCAACTTGCTTCTAAGCGCTTTACTGCATTTATTCCTTTAAAATTCAATATCTCAACTTCTATGCATTGAATTGTTGTTTTGGTCTTGTTTTGTTCAGAATATAATAATCAATTTTTCTAAACCAGTGTGGAGTCTACTTGTGGTGTATTTATTGTGTTACTCTGTGTGTGTGTGTTGCACAAATACTTTACACATCGTCTCTTTAAATAAGCCTGCCTGCACTGTGCCAAGCTACCAGAGGGTTAGCACATGTTATATTTTAGTGTGTATCTAGCTTACCCCGACTAGATTAGTGGTTCCTGTCTGGCCTAGGGCATACCTCAACCATCCAGGAACCCCATATCTACCATCAAGTAATGAGAACTTGTGCCCTAAAGTACATATAACTGGTGTTCTTGCCATACACTATTTCTACACTTGCATATTACATAGATCATGACATGTTCAATGACAATGGCTGCATTGATAACATCCCCAATGGCATATAAAATGAAATCATTGATAACAACACTGCACAGTGTTCTCACCTTACTCGCCACACTATATTTACTATAACTGTCCACTTAACCCTTTCAGTGCTCATGACGGAATGGTTCCGACATGAGCACAAGTTCCAGTGTGCTCATGACGGAACCATTCCGTCATGAGCACATGCTCAGAAAATCCCTCTGCTGCAGACAGCAGAGGGATTTCCCATTTTTTTTTTGCCTGGGGAGTTGGGGCAGAGCTTCCCAACCTCCCCAGGCCTCTTTGAATTTCGTTGCAATGACGATCGCGCGCATGGCGCGCGATTGTCATTGCAATGAAAACGAAACTGAAACTTAGTTTCAGTTTCAGTAGTTTCAGTGCTCGTGGGGCTATCTCAGCCCCCGAGCACCGAAAAAGATGGGAGAGGTATCGTTGGAAAGGGAGAATCTCCCCTTTCCAATGGTACTCTTCCTAGTGGATCCCTGATTGGGGATCACCCCAGGGGGGCGATCCCCAAGCAGGGATCCACCCACTAGACACCAGGGAGGGGGGAGCGGCCCCTTGGGAAAGGGCCTTTGCTCCCCCCATATTTGTTTGGGCACCACAGTCTTTCTGCCCCCCCTGGGGGCAGATGGGGGCGGTAGCCCCAAATCTGCCACCCCGGGGGGGGGCGGAGAGTCCACTAGAAGCCAGGGATTATTTTTTTTTATTGACGTTGGGGTGGGGGCAGCCCAAAAAGGGCATGGCAACGCCCCCACCCCCCCAGAGAAATGTGAGTCTTTCTGCCCCCCCTGGGGGGCAGATGGGGGCAGTAACCCCCAATCTGCCCCCCCGGGGGGGTGGAAAGCCCACTAGAAGCCAGGGATTATTGTTTTTTATTGATGTTTTGGTGGGGGCTGCCCAAAAAGGGCATGGCACTGCCCCCTCCCCCCCAGAGAAATGTCAGTCTTTCTGCCCCCCCCAGGGGGCAGACGGGGGCAGTAGCCCCCAATCTGCCCCCCGTGGGGGCAGAAAGCCCACTAGAAACCGGGGATTTTTTTTTTTTATTGATGTTGGGGTGGGGGCTGCCCAAAAAGGGCATGGCAATGCCCCCACCCCTCCCCCCAGAGAAATGTCAGTCTTTCTGTCCTCCCAGGGGCAGATGGGGGTAGGAGCCCCCAATCTGCCCCCCGGGGGGGCAGAAAGCCCATTAAAAACCAGGGATTTTTTTTTATTGATGTTGGGGTGGGGGCTGCCCAAAAAGGGCATGGCAATGCCCCCACCCCCCCCTGGGAAATGTCAGTCTTTCTGCCCCCCCAGGGGCAGATGGGGGCAATAGCCCCTGATCTGCCCCTGGGGGGGGCAGAAAGCCCACTAGGCACGAGGGATTTTTTTTTATAATGTAGGGGTGGGGGATGCCCAGAATGGGCATGATAATGCCCCGTCCCAAAAACAATTACCACAGTCTTTCTGCCCAGAGATTTTTTAAATTTTTATTCAGGGTTGAGGTCAACCCAGAATGGGCATGCCAATACCCACACCTCCCCAAAAAAGTGCCACAGTCTTTCTGCCCCCCCGAGGGGCGGATGGGGGCAGTGGACCCTGATCTGCCCCGGGGGGGCAGGAAGCCCACTAGGCGCCTGCGATTACGCTGGCTTTTTTTATGCGGGGGGGTGGGGGCTGCCCAGAATGATCATACCAATGCCCCCACCCCCAAAATCATAGCCAGTCTTTATGCCCCCCTTGGGGGCATATCGGGGTAACCCCCCCCCCCGATTCCCCCTCAGGGCGGCAGAAAGCCCACTAGGCACAGACTTGTTTTTAGCAATGTGCCTACCTGTGGATTTTGGGCCCTAGCGCAGCCGGCACATAGGGAAACCTAGCAAACCTATACATTTTTGAAAACTAGACACCCAGGGGAATCCAGGATGGGGTGACTTGACTGGCTCTCACCAGGTTATGTTACCCAGAATCCCTTGCAAACCTCAATTTTTTTTTTTAAACACATTTTCCTCACATTTCTGTGGTGGAAACTTCTGGAATCTGTGTGGATCCACAAAATTCCACCCACCCCGCATTCCCCAAAGTCTTCTGAGAAAAATGGTACCTCACTTGTGTGGGTGGGTCAAGTACCCGAGAAAGGCAAGGGCCCAAAACCTATTGAGGCGACATCAAAATTACCTATCACAAAACAACCTGGTTTTCCAAGGGGGGTCCCATGAGTTTTTGGCCCCGGGCTCAGCGGCCATCTAGGGAAACCTACCAAACCCACACATTTATGAAAACTAGACACCCGGGGGAGTCCAGCAAGGTATGGCTTGCGTGGGTCCCCCAACATTTCCCTACCCAGAATCCCATGCAAACCTCAAATTTTGTTGAAAAAAATAAATTTTTTCTCACATTTCTGAGTGGGAAAGTTGTAGGATCACCGGGCTGACACAATTTTGCCTGTCACGGGTACTTGGGCCTCCCACATGAGTGAGGCACCATTTTTATCGGGAGACCTGGGGGAACGCTGGGTGGTAGGAAATTTGGGTCAGCCTGGTGATGCCAGAACTTTCCCACACAAAAATGTGCAGAAAAAGTTGAGGTTTGCAGGGGATTCTGGGTATGAAAACGTTGGGGGATCCACGCAAGCCATACCTCCCTGGAACCCCCCTGGTGTCTAGTTTTCAGAAATGTGTGGGTCTAGTAGGTTTCCCTAGCTGGCTGCCGAGCACGGGCCAAAAACCCAGGTGACCCCCCTTGCAAAACCAAGTCGTTTTGTGATAGGCAATTTTGATGTCGCCTCAATACGTTTTGGGCCCTTGCCTGTCGCGGGTAGTTGGGCCTCCCACACGAGTGAGGCACCATTTTTATCGGGAGACCTGAGGGAACGCTGTGTGGTAGGAAATTTGTGTCAGCCCGGTGATGCCCCAACTTTTCCACACAAAAATGTGTGGAAAAAAGTGATTTTTTTCAGCTAAAATTGAGGTTTGCAGGGGATTCTGGGTAAGAAAACATTGGGGGATCCCCGCAAGCCATACCTCCCTGGAACCCTCCCGGTGTCTAGTTTACAGAAATGCGTGGGTTTGGTAGGTTTCCCTAGCTGGTCTCCGAGCACGGGGCCAAAAACCCAGGTGATCCCCCTTGCAAAACCAGGTCGTTTTGTGATAGGCAATTTTGATGTCGCCTCAATATGTTTTGGGCCCTTGCCTGTTGTGGGTACTTGGGCCTCCCACACGAGTGAGGCACCATTTTTATCGGGAGACCTGGGGGAACGCTGGGTGGTAGGAAATTTGTGTCAGCCCGGTGATGCCACAACTTTCCCACACAAAAATGTGTGGAAAAAGTGATTTTTTCAGCTAAATTTGAGGTTTGCAGGGGATTCTGTGTAAGAAAACGTTGGGGGTGTCCACGCAAGCCATACCTCCCTGGCATCCCCCGGGTGTCTAGTTTTCAAAAATGCATAGGTTTGCTAGGTTTCCCTAGGTGCTGGCAGAGCTAGGGTTCAAAAACTACTGCTCGTCACTTGGCAACAAAAGGGTCATTCTTCACTGTGAAATTGTGGTGTGTCCACGTTGCGTTTTGGGCCGTTTCCTGTCGTGGGCACTAGCCCTACCCACGCAAGTGAGCTACCATTTTTCTCGGAAGACTTTGGGGGAACACGGGGTGCGTGGAATTTTGTGGATCCACGCAGATTCCAGAACTTTCCACCACAGAAATGTGAGGAAAATGTGTTTTGTTTGACAATTGTTTAGGTTTGCAAGGGATTCTGGGTAACAGAACCTGGTGCGAGCCAGTCAAGTCACCCCATCCTGGATTCCCCTGGGTGTCTAGGTTTAAAAAATGTATAGGTTTGCTAGGTTTCCCTAGGTGCCGGCAGAGGTAGCGTTCAAAAACTACAGCTAGGCACTTTGTAAAAAAGGGGTCATTTTTCACTGTGAAAATGTGGTGTGCCCACCTTGCGTTTTGGGCCGTTTGCTGTCGCGGGCACTAGGCCTACCCACACAAGTGAGGTACCATTTTTCTCGAAAGACTTTGGGGAACGCGGGGTGGGTGGAATTTTGTGGATCCACGCAGATTCCAGAACTTTCCACCACAGAAATGTGAGGAAAATGTGTTTTTGTTTTACAATTTTTTAGGTTTGCAAGGGATTCTGGGTAACAGAACCTGGTGAGAGCCAGTCAAGTCACTCCATCCTGGATTCCCCTGGTGTCTAGTTTTCAAAAATGTATAGGTTTGCTAGGTTTCCCTAGGTGCCGGCAGAGCTAGGGTTCAAAAACTACAGCTAAGCACTTTGCAAAAAAAGGGTCATTTTTCACTGTGAAAATGTGGTGTGTCCATGTTGCGTTTTGTGCCGTTTCCTGTCGCGGGCACTAGGCCTACCTACACAAGTGAGGTACCATTTTTCTCGGAAGACTTTGGGGAACGCGGGGTGGGTGGAATTTTGTGGAACCACACAGATTCCAGAACTTCCCACCACAGAAATGTGAGGAAAATGTGTTTTTTTGGACAATTTTTTAGGTTTGCAAGGGATTCTGAGTAACAGAACCTGGTGAGAGCCAGTCCAGTCACCCCATCCTGGATTCCCCTGCGTGTCTACTTTTCAAAAATGTATAGGTTTGCTAGGTTTCTCTAGGTGCCGGCAGAGCTAGGGTTCAAAAACTACAGCTAGGCACTTTGCAAAAAAAGGGTCATTTTTCATTGTGAAAATGTGGTGTGTCCACGTTGCGTTTTGAGCCGTTTCCTGTCGTGGCCACAAGGCCTACCCACACAAGTGATGTACCATTTGTATCGGGAGACTTAGAATTGTAGAGCAACTGTTATTACCTATTGACTTTCGATGCATTTCTGCCTTCCAAATGAAAGACAATGTGTAAAAAAGAAGTCATTTTAAAAATGACCTATAATTCTCATGCTAGTATGGGTACTCCCAATTTCGGAAATGTGCAAATATCTACTGTTTCTAAACTCTATATTTTGTTCCCATTTCAGAAATACATAGGTGTCTTTCATACCGATTTTTCCATGTATACATTTTCCCAAATGAATTGCTATACACCCGGTACATAATAAAAAACCATTGCAAGACGCTGCTCAGTTATTGGCTCTGGGTTCGTCGGGTTCTTGGTGAACCTACAAGTCCTATATATCCCCACCACCAGAAAGGTCTAGCGGATGTAATTGTATATTGCTTTCAAACAACTGTCATAATTAGAAGAAGTTACAGGTGAAAACGTTGACACAAATGGCTGGTTTTTTCAACTAATTTTCAATTTTTCCTATATTTAACTGTTAGTTTCTATGAAGAAACCTTGAAGGATCTACACAAATGACCCCTTGCTAAATTCAGAATTTTGTCTACTGTTCTAAAATGTATAGCTTTCCAGGATCCATTATTGCTTTCATACCCATTTCTGCCATTAACTGCAAAGAGGTTGAAAGCACAAAAAATAGCAAAAATAGGCTATGTCCCAGAAAAATGCCAAAACTGTGTTATATAATGTTAGTTTTCTGACAAACGTCTGCTTCTCCCTGAAAGCTGGGAAGATGGTGATTTCAGCACCACAACCCCTTTTTTGATACCATTTGCAGGGAAAAAACCAGACGCTTTCATCTGTAGCCCTTTTTCCCCATTTTTCCAAAAAAACACACAATTTTGCTGTATTTTGGCTAATTTCTGGGTCCCCCTCCAGGGGAATCAACAAACCCTGGGTACCTTTAAAATCCCCATGATGTTGGAAGAAAAGGACGCAAATTTGGCGTGGATACCTTGTGTGGTCCAAAAGTTACAGGGGCCTAAGCGCGAACTACCCTAAATAGCCAAAAAAAAGGCTTAGCATGGGGGGAAAGGCCTAGCAGGGAAGGGGTTAAAGCCGCTTTGTACCTCAAGCCCTGAATCTGCTTGTTTGAGGCTATTTGATTTTATAGAAATACATTTTGTATTTAAAGCTGAATATTCTATCTCTTTTAAGGGTGATTCACAAAAATATGTAAAACTATCAGTCTTAAAATTCCATCTCTAATTTGCAAATATCTGCACTTTTCTGGCATTCAACAAAATGTAAAAAGGAATAATAGTATCTAAAAACCTCCAAAATCTTTTTCAAACTCTTTTCCACCATGCATTGTTCGGAGGATTGTTAGCATTCCGGACAACTGAAGTACGCATGATGGTACTGTGCAAACGCACATTTTTTTTTATCTTTACATTTTCCCACCCATGGATAAACTCCTTCCCCTACACTCCCCTGAAATATGAATGTGTACTTTTCCCTTTCCTAACCTGGGAAATTAGCGGGTGATTCCAGGGTGTAAGACCTGCAAAATGTTTGTGTAGGTTTGTGTCCAAATCCTACAATTTGCATGGCCACGCCTCACTCTCAGAATGTTGATGTTTTCCCTCCTGCCCTATGGGGTTAACTGTAGGAAATCGACCAAACTGACACATTTCCTGTAGTGGTTAGCCTGATCTGCAGACACAACTGATCTTGAGTGTGTGAATCAGGATCATGAAATTTCGTAACGTTATACAAGCATAAATTTGCTTACTTCGTGAATGGAGCACTACTTATAATAAGGGTGCATTACTTTCAACTGATTCTCCTGGAGCCTCCCTTTAAGATGTCGACTTCTGTGATAAAGACAAACCGTCAATAAATGCACATGTAGATTAAGACAGCAACCATCTCAAATCACCTTTTTTAGGAAGTCCTTTAAATCGTGCCTAAAGATGGAAAAAACTGTGAGCCTCTTTGGCCCATTAAGCAGATAATAGTTCAACACGACTCATATTATTTCAGTATAGATTTTCCTCATTGTGTAACTGTGGCGATGTGAAGAATAAACCAGAATGTCCTTTGGAAAAAACATTCAATTTGACGTTCAGAAAATAAATGCCTATTCTGATAAAGCAGGTTACACGGCACCTTCACCTTATAGTCCCTTTGAGGATGAAATGCAACCTCTTTCAAAACAATGTAATGCAGCCTGAGGGTAATCCATCAGTCCTGCTGAGCGTCAGTCGGAATTTTTATGATCAGGCTACTGATTTCCTTCAAAGGGATTCATTTATCTAAAATAATTAGTGTCAATATAGAAATATAAATATAGATGACTCGACTTCTTTTTTGCTTTTATTTAGCAAAGTAATTTCAGAGGGTGGCATTTCATCACTGAAGCATCTTATTTATTTTCTAAAGGGCATACACAGCTTCAAGTAATAAGTCCTTGACCTAGATTTCTGAGTTTCTGAAAATCATATTTCTTAACTTGTTGGAAGCTTCTGTACAGAACGACTGGGCGCTCGGAATAGTAACAAGCCATGTAAAAATCATACACACTAATCAGCCAGAGGGAGCAAACATTACAGAAGCTAAAGAGAAACAGTTAAAAAAGCATTGGCAAGGCCAATAGGGCTCAGTAGTAAAAAGCTGAGCTATTTGCTGCATGACTCCCTTCCCCGAGCCTAAAGAGACCCCAGGAAACTTATTCCCCAGGGCCAAATTAAAGTTTAAAAGGAGGTGTGTGTAAGGCCCCCCCTCCCTAAACCTTTAAAAGCCCTGTGGACCCCATCACCTGGGCCCGTCTCAGTGGCTGTGTCCCAGGGAGTCACCCCCGTGACACAGCAATTTCCCTGCCATCACCAGCGCGGGCAGGGAAACACGTTTGCTCTCGTTTGGCACTTGCATTTTTAAATCTCCCACCAAATGGGAGCAAACATGTAAGTCTTCTCCCAGCCGGCGGGAGATTTAAAGATGCTCCTGCCGGCTGGGAGCAGACTTGTGTTCTATTTCCCTGACAGCACTGTTGCGGGAAGGGAAACAGAGCACATAATGCTCCCGCCTGTAAGGAGCAAGCATAAATAGCTGCTCCATCTAGGCATGGGAGCAGTGCCGGCTCCCGCACCATGCGGGGAGCCGGCTAGGGCCACGGGGGCCCTTGAGCTCCCCCTGCAGCCCGCAACATGTGGTATGTGGGTGCCCCGGGTAGGCACTTGGCCATCAACCACTGGTCCCAGGAGATGTTGTCCCCGGGGCAGATAAGGCCCAGTGAGTGTGGCTGCATGGTCCCTTCCCTTTTTAAGTGTATGTGGTCCCTGGGGCCTGAGAAGCCCCAGGGAGGGGGACCGCATGTCCTCCCTCCCCTTTTAAATTACATAAGGACCTGCATAATGGGATCCCCAGGGCCTAATCAGGCTCAGCGAGGGGGCCGAGTGGTCTGCTCCCCTTTTTATGTGCATTGGGCCCAGTGGGAAGGGGTCACCGGAGCCCAAGAAAGCTTGATGAGGGGAGCCACATGACCCCTCCCATTTTAAATTACATACAACCCTGGGGGATGGATGATTCTGCAGCACACATAGAAAGATTAAAACACCTCTCATGATTGTTTTTGTGCAAGTAAGGTGTCCCTTCCTGCACAAAAACAATCTCCCCTGCAATGCAGACAACCTTTCACCATGGAGCAAATGTGCTTGCGTTGGCGCAGGACAGCCCATTGTGCGCCAGTTCAGGAGAAAAGGACAGGAATGTACTGTATCTCATAGATATGACGCATTCCTGCTCTTTTCTTTTGATGCAGGGCAGCGCAGCAAGATTCCTTGTGGCACTGCCCGGTGCCAAAGCCTTGTCAATGAGGCCCTCTGTGTTAAAGCTATCCTGTGTTCTGCCAGCTGTCCTGTATCCCTCTAAGATGATGAATTCCTGCTAAGTGGTTAGTTTTAACAGTAACTCTACCTTTGTGGCCTCTAGAGGTGTGATCAGTGTCAGAATTGCTTTTAAGCCAGTTCTGACAGTCAGCCCAGTGTACATTTTTATAAAGTTACTTTTTCACTAAAGTTACAAAAAGTCTGATTTCACAATTAAAATATATCTTCAAAACTAATGAGAAAATAACTTTGAATGAAATCTCCAGCATTTCCCAAGCAAAGATATAAATTAAATATTCAATCACGCCAGGGCTTGTTTTATGTAGAAGTTAGCTGGACCTACACAGTGGAAATAGCGTATGTATTTTCCTTCAGTCACATTGACTACAATAGTAATGTCAATGACCATAAATGAATCAACATTTTATCAACATTTTGAAATTCAAAACACACTGACTTTGTAAGAAAATTGAGTATTTGGAGTGGATGACAGCCCACCTCAAAGGATAATAATACTCTATAGGGACCACCCACAAGCCACTAAATTATCCTGAACTCAATTCCCTAGTAGCTATGGCACAGAGCAGACAGGCTTAACCAAGGGCAATGTGTAGAGTATTTCTGCAGTAGCAAAAGAGTAATAAAGTCAAAACACCAAGCAATAAAAATCCTAAACTTAATTAGAATAATGGAGTCAAATTTAATTGAAAACTAAGCATCAATGGTAGTCTATAGAAGCAGTAGACCAGGATCATGGCATGATTTGAGGCCAACCTCGATGGAGACCTGGTTGGAACCACCAAGTAGATTGGTCCCTGTGAAAGTATGGAACTCAAAATATATGAAAAAATGTTTCTAAAATCCACTTTAAAAAATTGGCTTAGTCACTTTTTTAAACAAACACGTTGAAATTTCTTCTGAGTCTCAACGCAGAAAAGGGACTTTGCCATTTTTGAGAATAAACGTCCACCTCCAGTAGGCTGCCTCTGAAATTGTAGCTGCTGTTTGGATCCAAAGGCTGGATACCTTAAGCAGGTTGGTCCCACTGGAGCTCTGGATCTCTCGAGATTTCTAGCTGAAAATGCAGAAGGGGACTTTCTTTTTTTGGAGGTGCTGGGAGTCTTAAGTGGGACAAAGTTGAAATTCAATCCGATGTCATGGAACTGCAAGTTGGATGCATTTTGTCGCCGACTCAGCTGGAGCTCTGGAGGATAGGATTTCAAAAGTTGCCAAACTTTCTTCTACTGCTCAAAAATACAGGAGGACAATTCTAAGGCCCCTAGGACGTCAGGGGAATGCACTTAGAGGTTCTCAGGGTGTCAGGCAGAGGCCAACCGCAAAGTTCAATTTAGGTCAATTGTCACTGGTTACCAGGGCACTTCAGGTAAATGGCATATTTCAGTTTGTTGTGGCCCTGTAACCACGCAGCAGGTTAGCCAACTGACTCTTGGAGTCTAATTCTTTATCCCAGGTATAGAGGGAAGCAGGTTAATTCCTTTAGTGCTCCTCTCAGGTCACAGAGTCCTTGCAGGTATAATTGTGACAAACAATTAATATATTTCAATACAATACTCAACAATGTTTTGTCATATGCAATAAATTGCAAACGTAGGATATGACAAGAATATTTCTTTATGAGAAATTCTTTATAACAATAATGTTTAAGGCAGCATAAAAAATAATAAAAATTGTAGTAACTGGGTTTGGTACCAGTCTGACTAGAGGAACAAATGCTGGGGTCTTTCCTGGTCACCTGTTATTTGCTTGTGACAGGACAGGCCCCTTTGAAGTTAATTAGGTTCCTGGGCTCACCCAACTGGTCTCCTGCCAGGGGACGAAATACACTTCTCCATGTTAGGCAGTGGCTGGAGAGTTAATGCAAATTGGCCTCCAACAGATTCAGGCAGGGCAAAGGCAACTTTTTAAACATTACATTTAAAATATATTTAAAAATCTGACTTCACAATTAGATTGAATTTTTAATAAATATAAAACTACATCTTTGAATGTAGCTGATGCTGGGCAAAAGTTATGGATTAAAGTTTATAACTTGTACTTTGACTTTTCCTAGTTGCCAACTGCAGCCTGTCAAGTGACAATGTCATTTTGGGCCTAGTCCTGTGTTCCTTCCTGTCAAAAAGGTGATTTTGATAGGTCTGTGTAGTAGAGTCCAAGCGGCTGTTGCCAGGCTACACAGAATAGGCTGAAGCCATGTTTTCAACTCAGGTGATGGCACAGTAGGTGCTGCAGCCCACAGGTGGCATTTAACTTCCTGGCCCTGTATATATTTTGTATACCATATACTAGGAACTTATAGGCAAGGTAAGTATGTCAATTAGGGATAAGCCTTTGTTTAAAAGGGGGGGCACATATTCGTTTATTCATGTTTAGCAGGGGTAACACTGCACAGAGATTTAGGTTCAGCAAAAATAGAGTCCATAAAAAAGGCAAAAAATCAAGAGTGACTATGTAGAAAGACAAGTTACCTCAACATCACTACACACACCAACCCTAGCCAAAAGCATGGGTAAACTAATCAATCATATGATTGCCTTCCCTGTTCAAACAATAGAACAAAGAGAATTTGCTATCTCTAAATTGAGCTTGTTTATATTATGGCTCTCTGTATCTATCAGTACCCTCTGTCAAGTTATAGTCTAGTCACTAACCTTACTTGTGAAAAACCTTCTCCTTATCTGCCGACCCCACCTGTGAGAGACTCATTCCTAGCCTATTCACAGATGCATCCCAGTATACAAACAGTCCCTGCATGTCAAACCAGTTTATGTGGCCCATTCTGTCTCCTATGTCAGATCTTTGTCTCCAACCAATGTTAAGTTCTGTGCACAAGCAAACAACAAGCATTAACAATTGATGGCTTTAAATTTACTGCGCCAGGCAACTAGCCATCTTCCCCCAGGAGCATGCTCAAATTCAGTGCCTTAGGTAGGGCTCACATTCAGCCTGTGGTCTTGGCCATTTCATCACTCTCAGCCTTGGGCAACCACATACCCCAGCGCCAAACCTTTCAGGTGAGAGTTGGAGACAACACCTAATACTCCTTTCTTGCCTGCCACTATCCTGCCACACAAAGGTCCCATAAATATTACCATTAGGGCAATGCAGGCAACTCTTAGCATTCCTTCCCTTGGGCAAACATTCCCCCCCTCCAAGCCTCTTGTTAGTAAACCTCCCTGAGCCCTATCAGACATCATGTGCTTCCAGAGTGGGAGTTTACAACCTCAGGCTACAGACATCCTCCTTTCACTCGCTCTTCTACTATCTCAGGGGCAACCCTGTGAGACTGACCCTTCCATTCAAAGTCTTAACCCTCAGACTAAAACTTTGCTTACCATAAAACTGCTAGTGTGGACACAGGGCCCACATCAAGTATGGCCCACACTGCGCTCTGCAGAGGTTTGTCTGGCTCAGGTTTCTTGCTGGCTGTATTTCTGATAGTGCAGGTACTACCACAAGGACAGACAGCACCTCATAAGTGCCAGTTTTATGTTCCTCTCCTGTCAGAGCAGGTAATCCCTGGCGTGCAGGTCCTCCTAATACAGGGGCATGCGCCTCCTACATCTTACTTTCCTCTCCCTGATTCCTAATCTTAGGATCACTACCTTTAGAGACCTGCGGAGGGGCAACCTGAATGCTGTCATCCACTGGCTCCTTTTCCACCTTTGGTAGTTCTTGCCAAGGAGGCCATCTATAGGTAAGCAGGGACATAAATCTAGCTTTCTGCCCCCTTCAGTGCCTCTGAGACTTGTCTAGGTTTCAAAATATTCACTCATTTTGATGCTCTAGTAAAACTCGAACAACAGGAGAGTGTTTTCCCCGAAACAAAGCATGTAGGCATGGGATAGTTTTGTAAATAATTCATATTTTTTACTACAATGTGATTTTGGATAATTTTCAGAGGACTGAATTAAACATTTAGGAGCATATTTGCTAAAAGTTAATGTAATGCAAGGCAGCAAGCAAAGTTCCTGCGCTGCCCTCCGTGAACAGGAGTTAGCTGAAGAGCTCCATATCTGCTAAAATATGACGCTCTTTAGCTACCTTGAGGCAAAATAGCCACCCTTTCACCATGGTGCAAAGATGTCTGCATTATGGTCAGGATTGTTTTTGGGCAGGAAGGAATTCCTTCCTACACAAACTCAAACCTAAGAAGAAATTTCTTCTTTCTATGTGTGATGAAGAATGAAACATGCATAGAAAGAGGAAGCAACAAGGAGAAATCAACATATGAAGAGGTTGGTGTTTGAAAGATTTTGTAAAGCAGCTTTTCATTTTTATTACTTGAAATGTGACCAATCAGAGTATAGCTTGCTGCTTCATTCATTTGAGTTGTTACCCTTCAAAAAAATCTGAATTTTGTTTGCACCATTCAGACAGCTACAGGACAGGCAGACAGAATTTCTAGAGCCAATCAACACATTCCTGGGCATTTAGTTTGCTTATGAAGGCATGAGGACCACAGGCTCGAGCAGCCTCCTGTGTTTAGGCACAAACTCTGCCCTGTGATTGTATTACACTTGCAAGTAATATTTACAGTTATGCTAAAACAGAGACTGCCTCATGTGACAGTGAAAAAAGTCAGATTGAATCGCTTTCGCTAGACTGCGATCTTTTTCAGCAAGACACACTAAAATGTGATTTCCACAGTTATAAAATACATATACAAAAAATCTTATTTTGCACACTTATCTTCTTCAAAACTAGGTTATCGTAGAAAGCAATACTTGATCCTGTTTCTTTTGCATTTTTACGGAAGTTATAGACAGTTGCAGACTTCAGGCGTTCAGTAGTATCAATTTGTTCCCAGTGTCTGCGATTATTATTATTATTTTTTTGTGAAAGCATGACGTTTATTTTTCATGTGTGTTGGAATGTGTTACAGAATTTCCATGGACTACTATCAATGAATTTAAATTAAGTTTTCATTACAACTATATACTCAGGTCCTTAAATAAGCATTCAGAAAAGGCCAGATTAAAATAGTCTGCAGTTTATTTGTAGCAGTACTGATTGGTTTAGCACCTTCGGTCCTTCGGTCACTGTTTCATCTTTACTGATATTGCATGGCCGTTAACAGTGCATAATGCATGCGCCACATACTGTACATTGCTTTCAACTTTCCAAGTAATAAATACATGCTAGGATCAATACACCCCTTCAGTGACTGATTGAACAATTTGTTATAGTCATTTTAGATCCATGGCAGGAAAAAAAGATAGGCTGTGCTCGCAACTTGATGGAGGTGACAGCAATGGGAATTCCTGTGTGCAGAAATGCACCTCCCGAAGATTGTAATCTGAAAAAGTGTAGTGGGTTCAAGGATTTGAGAGCCAGAACACCAACTTTCCATAGAACATATTCTTTGGTGCCAAACAGTAAAGCTTCTGTCCATGTAGTAAATACATCAATCCTGTTTGAATAAAGCGTATTTTATGAAGTAATACCTTATAAGCTGATTAAAAAGAAATTCCACATCCATCGTCTACATATCACATCCCTAAAATAAAGCCAGTAATCAAGCAATTTCAGTGCAGAATTACGGTAAAATCATCTTGGGACCAATTTATATGGCTTTGCACAAGTGCAGTGTCACAAAAAGTTATACAATAACCGCACAGTCTTGATTTGAGATTTACTTTCAGGAAAGAAGCACTTAACTCAGTGCATTATTTGAGCCCGTGGTTTCTGGTGCTCAGCTCCGGCACTTAATTGTCAACACTGGCACTTATGACAGTCTGCCACATGGTGGCGATGTTTGTCTAATTTACAGATGAGCACAACAACAGTTGTTTATTAAAGCAATATACATATTCCTAATACCTGCCAATCAAGCTATTTCTATAGCTTTGGGCTGGAATAGTCTGAATTGTCACACGTGTAGGAAGGAGTGTGATGGTTAGTAGTTATGTTGGTATTGTCCTTGGCAGCGCTGGCAGGGACAATGTGTGGTGCAAGCTGCAGTGGCCTCCTGACGAGGGCCCTCACACCTATTTTTTTAACAAACTAAACACTAATGATACTTTTTGCAACTTTGTGTCAAAGGGCCATCATGTGGGTGGTACCAGGGCATTCCCATGCAACCACTCATGGATATTGATGCAAAGTCCAATCTACTAAAAAAGGTCGAAAGGACTTTGCAACAAAAATGTAATCCCCCTCAAAGCATGTGCAACATTTGAGAAAAGTTTTCCTTTCTCAAAACATTACTAAATATGCATATGTGCTGTAATGTACAGTACAAATGCCAATTTAGAAAAGTTTAAAACTCTGTCTAAGCATAGTATTGCATTCATAACCTATGCCAAACATCACATAGATACGTTTGTACTATGGTGCAAGTATGTGTTGTCAGCGCTGTCAGAGCCTGCTGTCTCCTTTTCACACAACGCTCTGAAGCAACTTTGGTTGCTGTGCTGGAAAGAGTGACTTTTGTGTAAATTTGACCCTTGGTTTTCAACTAACAGAACTAAACTTTTTAAGACTCACTGTTAATGGCAAAAGCTGAAAATAACATCATAAATCTGAAAGCATTGTCACGTCAAACATGAATTTGTCATACAAAATAAGGCATTGCCTTTAAGAATTGTCAAGAATGTGTTTCGTCTGGTATATTACCTTTATATCACAGATTTTATAATGATCTACATTTACAACTCATCATTTACAATGCATGACAAAATGCATTCGTTTACAGCATTAAGGTTTGATTTATAAGTAATGAGGTTAATTTTTGGGAATACTTTTACATTTTAAGTCGATTGTGGAAAATAAAATGGGGTGTTTGGGGAAGGGGATATTTACCGCCACCCCCACATTAAACGACTTTTGGATAAAAAAGGGAGAAAGAAATATAGGGAGGGCTGCGGGGGTTTACCCCTAAAATTTAATAGTGGAAATATTAGCTATTTGAGAAATAAATTGTGGGGATTGTGTTAGACTGAGAACGCATCTGGCTGACTCCTTCTAGCATTGTGCGAGTTAAGTTAGCATTTGCGGCACCATTTTGTATTCAGCCGCCATTTTGTACCATGATCGTATTGAAGCTTCTGTCTCATACTGTCTGCCTCAGCAGAAAGCAGCCTCGATTGTTTCTCTTTATTATTCAAGGTTGAGCTTCGCTGCACTAATGAATAGATCATTCTGTTTTTGCATGCCTTTCCTCGTAGGTCACCTGCTCCCACTCTCTTAGGGAGTTGGGCCCGGGCAGAATAACCTTGAAGTTGAGATAGTATGTACCCAGTCCCAGGAGTGTAGCTCATCCTTCTGTGCCTCCTTTGTTAACCTGCTCCAACTGGAAATTTCCAGTCTGGGCGGGTCCTGTTAGGTATTGGAAATGTATAATATCTGATGTTATGTTGGAAAGAGTCAGTCCCTCCGCAGCTATCTAAGGAGGCTGGTCAGACCGGACTCCGCTCGAGCGCATACTAATAAATAACTTTGTTTTGTATTCTCTACTGTCTGACCGACTCCTCATTTGTTTGGAAGGCTGAGAGGTGGTTGTGAGTGATGCGGGTGGCCCTAATCGGGTCACTTCCTTCAGTTGGCGCCTGAAAAGGGACCCCATCGGGCGAGTGACCCATCTTTGCCCGCGGACGGGTGAGGAGGACGGGGCCACGTCGGGTCGGATGGGCGGACCGGGGATCCCTGCATGAGAGAGTCTTGCACTCGCAGCTGCCCTGCCTGTCTGACCGGGCAGAACCTCGCACAGTGGTCTTTCCGGCTGGGGTCCTGAACGGCGAACTCCTTGGATTTGACCGTTTGGTCCAAAGAGTCGGCAGTGGAGAATAAATTCGCCTGACCTGTGTGCACCAGGTGAGCTTGTTTGGTTCTTTGTGGTTATGGTGCCCTTTTGGTTTGTGTTTGGTACGGTCTAAGGATCGGTTTTGGATAAGCGCTTGGATTTGTTTTTTAGGTTCTTTTTTTAATTTTGACGTGCATTTGATGAGGTCTGTGGACCGATTTTGGCAAAGGTATTCGTAAATTATTTGTTTGGCATGAATAGCGAACTTGTTGTCTTTTAAGATGCCATGCCTGAGCAGGTTGTGCTGTGTGGGGACTCCGCTCGAGCGCATACTAATAAATAACTTTGGTTTGTATTCTCTACTGTCTGACCGACTCTTCATTTGTTTGGAAGGCTGAGAGGTGGTCGTGAGTGACCTGGGTGGCCCTAATCGGGTCACTTCCTTCAATTGGGATGTTTAGGGTGTTTTTTAGAGTATTTTTATTATAAAAAGGGGCATGGTTGTTTAGTTTATTTGGGGTGCGGGTATTCATAGTTCCTTAGGGTGCAGAGCTGTAAAATAATTTTTTTTAATATTTTAATCTTAGAATCTAACTTTAGGAGCAGGATTGTTGGGTTGTGGGGATAGGATTAAGAGTAGGAGCAATTTGATTTGAGGGTAATTATTGATAAAGAAATAGGAAGGGCACGAATGGGCTGGAATGTAGAACATACCAGAAAATTGATCAATTAGTCTAACTTTCATACCTATAATGGAAATTTTGCTTAAAGCCTCAGCACCTGTTTCCTCTGCAGTTTGGAAAAAGTCATGATAGTAGGGATAATAAGCCATCAGTCTTTGAAAGACTTATACTGGCTGTAAAAAGTTACCCACTCCCAATATAACATTCTATCATGTCATGTATCAGGGATAGTATTTACAGAATTTTGCTTTCTCTGCATGTGATCTTAAATGTATATGTGTTATAGAACAGGCACACATTGGCTAACTGCTTTTTAGAAGTCTTACAGAGTAATTTAGGGTTTGGCAGACCCCACTGTAAGAGGCTGAGGCTCCAGCCCCACCAAAGCATTGGTTCCTCTGCCTCATTTATTAGAGGGGTAACCTTTTGTTTTTCAATGGTAAAACCTCAGTTGATGCCACAGTCAGATGCCAAAGATACGGCACCCCTTCCAACACATGCCCAATAGTCAAAAAACTTGAAAAGTAGAAAATCATTCCTACATAAGCAGCTCTTCCAAAGTATATTTTTCCTGTGCAAAACCACCATGAACTGCTTGGCAGATCCAGGTATGAAAAATGAGCAATAGCCACCACACATAGGGAGAAAGTTTAGTGCATATCAGGGTCATCGCTTTTCTCTTTTGCAGAACAAAATTGCTGGCTCTTTTTTTTCTGCGAAAGAAAAATAATGCTGAGTTGGAAACCATAACATGACATTCCGCCCGATCTTAACTAAAAGTCCTAGACTGCCAGTGGCCAAGAGCACTATATTAAATACGTAATTTAAGAGATATTGTTATCTTTCTGTAACATCTGTTTCAATCCTTTCTCACCCGCGAACCTCCACCAAATGTCAAAATAGACACAAAACCAGAAAGACAAAAAAAATGGCAGCCATAAAAATTAACAAGCATTAGCAATGCAATTGGTCTCGGCTTTGGGACCTTATAAGCATTTAGAAATTGCAAACGTGGAAGCTTTGACACTACTAGGCACATTAAAGTACTGCAATGAGAAGTACTTATCTAGAGTGTTATTTGTGTACAACTGGTAATTTAAACTCACATGTCTGAATGGGTTTCCTACACAAAATTTTACATAATAAGCAAGCCAGGTGCGTTCAAATAAATAAAAAATAAACTGGTAGTACGGGAAGGCAATAGTTGGGAGTAGTACAATCTCTACAAGGCAATCCTAAAAATGTAACAAAGTCCAAACACAAAGAGTGAAGAAAGAAAAGCGTTTCTGTTTCTGTAGGCTAGAATGTCTGTAACGGTTTGTAAATGCAGAGATACCCTGACCAAGCAGGGAGATTTGCACTTGGCATCGTTCTGTGTTTGATGCGTGGGGCAGCGAAAGTCCAGACGTGGAAGTGTTGTTTCCCAGCCTCTCCACAGGTAAGTATGTCTGTAAAATACTTCTGGGGAACCATGTGATCGGCAGACTGCTGAACGGTCTATATGCCAGTAGAGGGTGGATAATGAAATAAACCGCTTCTTTGTTCACCTACAAGGTTATTAGCCATAAAATTAAGAGATACCAATAACCAGCTAACAATACCACCAACCACTTAGTCGGCCTTTCTTCTGTGCTATTTTCAGTGTGTATTCTGTGATATCTTTCCTACAACGTTTATTCTTATTCTACCTGTGATTAATTACTAAGGGAGAAACAATTTGACAGCACCTTTTACCCACTTAACTGTTTTCGATAATGACCCTGTTTTGTTTTGAGTGGCTCATAATTGTCCCACCTCTCACCGACCGGTATTGCGAGAAGTCTTTCTAGGAGGGCTAATGCTGTTGTGGCCGTAGGCAATGCAAGTAAGGGCGAAGCTTAAAATATCTAAGCTAAACATCTGTTTTTACAATGTTTGTTAGCTCTCCCTGACTTGACAGAGGAGGAACTGATGAGCATAGTGATTTGCCCCAAGATCATGAGGCAAAACAACGGCCTCGGCGACTCTTTGGATGCTCAGAGACTCTAGTCCTGCGCTGAATAGACCATGAACTTTGTACCCCCATTATAAATGGCCCACTTGCAGATCGACATGAGAATCAGGCGGCATGATGGAAGAACGTCCGTGGGGCAGTTTGGTTATTTCCTATCTACTCGCCCCCTGTTCCGCCATGCCAGGTACACAGCCTCGCTCCGTTTTTTACAGAGACTCGGTTTGTGCGGATCACGCCCACCGAACGCCGTGTAAAGACACTAGAGTTGCAACAGGGCGGTACCTTGGCGCCACAGTAAATTAGTTTTGTGACTTCTACCACGCACTACACTACAAAACCCAATATAGGACCAATTATTAAATAATGTTGCCTGAAATAACCGTAAACACCCACGAACCCTTCGATGCAGAGCAAAGAGAATTGTACGTTTATTTATTGATCTAGGCATTCAGGTGACCAATTTTGAAGTGCAGGCTAATTCATAGTGGAATCGGGAAACCCGCGATCATCCCAGCAGCTCTGCTGACCGCATTAAGAATGTGCATTCCGTTAGTTAACCACCCTGATTGTCGTGAGGAATTAGAATCAGGTTTGGCCTCAATGCGCTATGAGAAGGACACTTGTATGCACGAGCAGGGAGAACCTTCGATTCCGCCTGCTCGCCCAGAGTCTCTCTGCACCCCTGACTGCCCCCAGGAGCACAGGCTCCGCACATGAAAAGTTCTGCACTTACTCAGTGTATGGTGGAGACGAAGAGCAGCCCCAGGACTGCCACGTGCAGGACAATGACTCCAAAACCGCAACAGCAGCATCTTCACTCACCATGTCTCCGTTTACAGTGAAAAGGGCCTCCTTCATCCCGTCCAATGCTAATAATGCTCCCCGGTGTACGGCAAGCCGGAAATGCGTGTGTTATTTGTAAACACCGGCCTGGGCCTACGGCAAGCCGGACATGCGTGTGGTGTTTTGTCGCGCATGAGTACGATCTAAGGCATCGCGCGCATGCGAGACAAATAGTGCGAATGCACCCACGAATCAAATAGCAAACAAGCACTGAAAATGCAATAGGACGCGTATTTACGCGTGTCCTATTGCATTTTTAACATATGTGCAGACGTAAAAGAAGGCAGCAACAGGAGGGGTGGGAAGGTGTTGGTGGTCGAAGAAGTCACGGAGTACGGGAGTGAATGGGGAGGGGCAGGGGAGCAAAACTGCTTATGAAGTAAAGGGGCTGATAGCCTCGGAAGGGTAAAAATGACGTCATGCCCGTCAGGAGGCGGGATTACCAAGCCAACCACCAATCAGAATGCAGAAAATATGATGCAAGCCAATCAAAAATAAGGCTGGAAAGTGGGCGGAGCTTCCCCCACTATACTGTATACACCATCTCTCAACGAGACAGCGCATGCGCTGCCTAGCCGAGACCTAAAAGGACATTTTCTACCATAGGAATGAAGAGAAAACTAGAAGAGAGAACTCTTGAAAATAAAAAAAAATATATTTGATCAATTGCTAAATGCGTTTAAAAAAAAAGCTAATTAATTATAAATAGTTTACAAATAATGTTGTCATATATATATTATATATATATATTTATTAAATATATATATTTGTATAGTTATAAATTAACATGTATTTAAACTGACACTATTACTTAAAGTATTTTAATGTTTTTACATTACATGTTTAAAAATGTATTTTAATGTTATAGTGTACAGTAATACATTAATTTGCATAAATATTATTACCATAGATTAAATACAAGTTAAATAATTATTTGACCTTTGCACCCTAAATAAACAAAATTACTCATATAAAAAACAAATAGGTGCCCAACCACACCCCTTTTAAAAAAGATAATTAACCCAAAATGAAATTCTTTTCGCCCTTTTAACCCTTGCATCCCGCTCCTAAAATGTTTATTCATAGATTAAAAAATTGAAAAAATAATCTACTTGCTCTTCACCCTAAAAAATATAACTACCCCCATCCTAGCAACATAAAATCCACCCCGCTCTATCTAAAAATGACCCCAAAATTAAATTACTCCACATGCTTGCTGCTGGGGCTGAGGCAATTCTGCAGCATCACTTAGCACGTTACTGCTTCCTGCTACGCGGGACACTCCAAGGATTCAATGGGCCTCAGCAGGGCTCTTGAACTTTAGACCGTGTTAGACCTGGCATCCTTGGCGTGGTTTCCCCTGACTTTTTGCCTCTGCCTCCTGTATTTTTGATACTGTGCTGGAATTCGTTTTTGCTGGTTTAGATGCTTTGGGCACTTTGCCACTGCTGATCAGTGCCAACGTGCAAGTGCTCCCTGGTAAAATTGTTATTGTGATTGGCTATCCATGATTGGTATATTTCCTTTACCAATAAGTCCCTAGTAAAGTGCACTAAGTGTGCCAGGGCTGGTGATTCAAATGCTACTAGTGGGCCTGCAGCACTGATTGTGCCACCCACAGGAGTAGCCCTAAGATGGTGTCTCAGGCCTGCCACTGCAGTGCCTGTGCGCAGTTTGTGAACTGCCATGTTGTCCTGGCCAGTGTACACACTTGCCAGGCCTAACCCTTCCCTTTTCTTACACATTGGACACCCCTATGGTAGGCCCAAGGTACCCCCCTGGGCAGGGTACAGTGTATGTGAAAGGTAGGACATGTACTAGTGTGGGTAACATGTCCTGATAGTGAAATACTGCCAATTTCGTTTTTCACTATTGAAAGGCTATCTTGCCCATAGGTTAACATGGGGAATGCTGTGTAACATGGTTACCTGCATATCTTCCCATAGCAGCAAGATAGAAAGTTGGAATCTGGTACTCCTGAACTCAGAATTTAATTACACATCTTTTAGTGAAGATGGTTTTTAAATTCTAAGTTTGGAAATAGCACTTTTAGAAAGTGGCTATTTTCTTGTTCAACCTTTCTGTGTGCCTCTGCCTGTTTGTGATTTGACCGTCTGGTTTGTGAGTGACAAGGGCTGGGGGTGGCTGCAGGAGGCTGGGTGAGTCAGCACTAGGCTGAATAGACCTATCTACATGTAGAGTGGTGGGAGGAGTGGCACCTGGGTCTGAATAGGGCTGTGCCTGCCTTCCACAATGCTGGCTCCACCTCCTGCGGTGTGTCTGATGACCCTGGCCCACACTCACAAAGGAAAGAGAGGTGCCCTGGCAGAATGCACCCTGAAATGGTTTGGACTGGGTCCAGGACCCCTCACACATGGAGAACAAAGACTTTTGGGGTATAAATATCAGAGCTCAAACCCCTGAACTTTAGACTACTTCTGGAATTAAGAGGAATCCCTGCCAAAGAAGATCAGCTGAAGAGACTGAGGAGAAGTACTGCCCTTGCTGTGTGTCTGGGGTTGGCCTGCAGTTTGCTGTTTCTACTGAGGAGAGATCTAAAGGACTTTGCTGTGTGCTGTGTCCCCTGCTTGAAAAAGGACTTTGCTGTGTGCTGTGTCCATCTGAAGAGAGAGTCTCCAAGGGCATGAGAAGAGCTGGCCTCCTGTTTCTGAAGTCCCAGGCACAAAAGGACTTCACCCCCAGCTACCCTGAACTTCCTTGCTGGGAGTTCCAGTCTGCCAGGAGGGCCTGTAACTGTGTGTGAGGCCTCTCTTGCTGTTGGGAGCTGGAAGCGCGACGCAACTAGAGATGCGTGATGCCGCCGCAGCAGCCGCTGGTGCATCATCGAGAAGCGTGTCGCCGCTGCCGCTGTTCGCCGTTGCATCACCGGAGAAGCGTGTCGCCGTCACCGAGGGTGTCGTCGCATCACCGGAGAAGCGTGTCGCAGGGCCGTCGCATCGCTGAGGAAGTGCACCACGGCTGATCGCCGCCGCATCACCGGAGAAGTGTGTCGCCGTCACCGAGGGTGTCGTCGCAACACCGGAGAAGCGTGTCGCAGGGCCTGTCGCGGCTCCAAAGATCACCGAGTTCGCCGCACGGCCGTCGGGCGTGCACGCATCGCATCTACAGTGTCACATCGCAACAAAGACGCCATTTCATCGCATCGCACCGGATCAGCGCAACGCATCAAGGCGCCATTTTGTCGCCCCGGAACCGGACGCATCGCGTTGCCTGCGCCCCTCTTGCTTGTTTTGCGTTACGCATCCCAGGTACTTTGAGACTGAAAGTGTTGCATCTAAGATCTACAAGTTTATTTTTGCAACAACCCTTTTTTAAGACATTTTACTGAGTTTTGTATGTTGGATTTTTGTCGTTTTGGTCTTGTTTAAGTTTAGTAAAGATACTTTATTTTTCTAAACTGGTGTAGTGTCCATTTGTGGTGTTTTCACTGTGTTACTGTGAGTGTTGGTACAAATACTTTACACATTGCCTTTGGGATAAGCCTGTCTGCTCGTGCCAAGCTACCGAGGGGTGAGCAGGGTTATCTAAAGTGTGTATCCCCCTTACCCTGACTAGAAGCAAGGGTCCCTATTTGGACAAAGGTACCTACCTCTGCCAACTAGAGACCCCCAGTTCTAACATTGGTGGTCAGCGGTGAGGATTTGAACTTGTATTTGTACTTGACCCACAGTGATTGGTGTACATCACTAGATTATTGCAGACCACTACGCAACCACATACTGTGTTCTTTTTGGTTTTTGGTTATATTTTTGACTAACACCCAGGAAGCGTCATGTCTCAGAAGGGGAGTGCAGCAAATGAGAAGGCAGAATTGGAATTTCATATTGAGGATCTGTATTCTTACAAAAAGGATGAGCTCAAACAATTTTGCAAAGATTTTGGTTGCTCCATGAGAAGCAGCTCCAGGAAGGAGGAGCTGCAGGAAGCCTTGAAGGCCTGGTGGGAGGCTAAAGAGGCGGAGGAGGCAGATGCTGAAAATGGAGGGGAGAATACAGGAAGGGAGGGTTTTGGATCACACAATCTACCAATGGGCACACCGGCCTCTGGGGCTGGCAGCCACCATTCCAGTAGGGGATTCTCCCCAGAGGAGTTACAAGAGAACCAAAGGATCAGGGAACATGAGCTTGAAGTCATGAGGCTCAAGGACAAGGCAGAGGAGAGGGCTCGTGCCTTGGAGGAAAGGAAATTGCTTTTGGCTCATAAGTTGAGCATGAGGGAGCTGGACCTGAAGGCCAAACAATTGGAGCCCAGCTCAAATGGTGGCAGCGCACAGCCAGTGCAAGGGGGTAAAGTACACATTCCCAAGGATATAGTGCAGAATTTCAGGAAGGGACAGGATATTTTTGCATGGTTTGAGACATATGAGGTGTCTTTGAGGATGCATGAGGTGCCTGAAAAGAGCTGGGGGGCGGGCCTGTGGAAACATTTTGAGGCGTCAGGGACCGCAGTTTTGACACCTTTAGAGAAGGAGGGTGCCCTGACTTATGCCAACATGAAGAAGGCTTTATGCCTCAAGTATGGGCTCACCCCAGAACAGTATAGAGTGAGGTTCAGGAACTCAAAGAAGAATGACTCAGACACTTGGGTTGAATGTGTGAGAACATACACCCGCGCATTGGAAGGTTGGATGAAGGGCAGCAAAGTTACTGATTATGAGGGTTGTGCCATCTAATTAGTTGGGAGCACTTGAGCAGTCTATGTGTTCCAGAGCTGCGCCAGCATCTTTTGGATAGTAAGTTAACTAATCCTAGTGAGCTTGCTAAGGAGGCGGACCGCTGGACCAGCACCAGGGTCCACAAGGGGATTGTGGGTACCACAGCCAAACGTGGGCAGGGTCCCCAGCAGAAGAGTGGTGGGGACAAAGGTAATCAAAAGGAGTTCTCTAAAGGGCCCCAAAATAATGCAGAGGGAAAGGAGTACCAGCCCCCCCAGCCTAAGACGTTGCAGCCCCCTAAGGGCGGGCGTAGTAACTTTCCGGGTCCCCTCAGGTGTTACAACTGTAACGAGAAGGGCCACATTGCCCCTAAGTGCCCCAAGAATTCCCCAGCACCCACTGGTGCTCCATCACCGGGTTTAGTGAGTGTAGCTTTGGGAGAGGAATTAGTTTCCAGTGGGGAGGAGGAGCCGAACTGGGAGACCTGCCTGAGCTGACCCATTGGCAGCAAGAAGGAGGTCCCTCCAGGGAGGAGTTCTGCAAGGCGCAGAGAGAATTCCCTTCTCTCATTGGTATGCGGAAACAGGCCGCAGACCAGGCAGCAGGTGGCGAGTCCAAGAATCATCTCATTTACTGGGAGGATGGGTTACTCTATAGTGAGCCTAAGGTCATTGAGCCCGGTGCAGCCCGTGTGCTGGTGGTACCCGAGTGCTTCAGGACCTTCCTAATGGGTCTGGCTCATGACGTGCCTCTCGCATGTCATCTGGGGCATGACAAGACCTACCAAAGGCTTGTCACCCACTTTTACTGGCCCCAGATGAAGACGCACATTGGTACACACTGTAGGACTTGCCAGACTTGCCAGGCAAGTGGCAAGAGTGGAGGGAAGTGTAAGGCTCCCCTCCAACCCTTTCCCGTGGTGAGCACCCCTTTCGAGCGGGTGGGCATCGACATTGTGGGGCCTCTGGAACCCAAGATAGCCTTAGGCAACAAGTTTATCTTGGTCTTGGTGGACCATGCCACCCGGTACCCGGAAGCTGTCCCTCTCCGGACAATCACTGCCCCCGTGGTGGGCCGTGCATTGATGGGGATCTTTTCCCGTGTGGTGTTCCCCAGAGAGGTGGTCTCCGACCGGGGTACCAACTTCATCTCGAAGTACATGATGTCTTGGTGGGAGGAGTGTGGTGTAACTTTCAAGTTTACCACTCCTTACCATCCTCAAGGGAATGGGTTGGTTGAGAGATTCAACCGAACCCTGAAAGGCATGATAATGGGCCTTGCGGAGCCCATGAGACGGAAGTGGGACGTCTTCTTACCATGCCTGTTGTTTGTCTACAGGGAGGTGCCTCAGAAGTCCTTAGGGTTCAGTCCCTTTGAACTCCTGTATGGCCACCCTGTTAGGGGACCACTCAGTCTGGTGAAGGAGGGTTGGGAGAAATCCCCTGGTAAGACACCCCAGGATCTGTTCAGCTATGTGCTGGCCTTCCGCAACCAGACTAAGGGCTTCAGGAAACTCGCTCAGGCGAACCTGGAAGCTAGCCAGGAAGAAATGAAAAGATGGTATGACCAGAATGCCACTCTGGTCGAATTTCAACCTGGGCAGAAGGTGTGGGTGATGGCGCCAGTGGAGCCTTGTGCGCTCCAAGACAAGTGGACTGGGCCATATGAGGTGGTGGAGCGCAAGAGCGATGTAACCTATCTGGTTGACTAGCAGTCTCCCAGGAACCCTTTGAGGGTCCTACACGTGAACCGCCTCAAGCCACACTTTGAGAGGTCTGATGTGACAATGCTCCTTGCCACAGATGATGGGATGGAGGAGGAAAGTGACCCTCTTCCTGACCTCCTATCAGCAGAGGAGCAAAATGGGTCAGTGGATGGGGTAAACCTCTCTCCCACACTGACCCCAGAACAGCAGAGGGACTGTCGCCATGTCTTGGGTCAGTTCGCCTCCCTGTTCTCCCTGACACCAGGAGTCACCAATTGGTGCGTCCATGATGTGGACACTGGGGACAGCCTACCTGTGAAGCAGACATTTTACAGGGTAGCTGACAAGGTCAGGGCCAGCATCAAGGAAGAAGTTTCCAAGATGTTGGCGCTAGGGGTGATTGAGCCCTCAAGCAGCCCGTGGGCTAGCCCAGTGGTCTTAGTGCCAAAAGCTGCTGCACCCGGTGCCACTCCAGAACTCAGGTTTTGTGTGGACTACCGTGGGCTCAATGCGGTCACCAAGACTGACGCACACCCATCCCCAGAGCTGATGAGCTCGTGGATCGGTTAGGCGCTGCCCAGTACCTCAGTACATTTGATTTAACTTCTGGGTATTGGCAGATTGCCTTAACTGAGGGGGCCAAGGAGAGGTCAGCGTTTTCAACGCCAGAGGGGCACTTCCAGTTCCGTGTCATGCCCTTTGGGTTGAAGAATGCCCCTGCCACCTTCCAGAGACTGGCCAACCAGGTACTGTCCGGGCTGGAGGAATTCAGCGCCGCATACCTGGATGACATTGCTGTGTTCAGCTCCAGTTGGGAAGAACATTTGCAACACCTCTGCGAAGTGTTGAAGGCTCTGCAAAGGGCAGGCCTCAATATCAAGGCCAGTAAGTGCCAGATAGGGCAGGGATCTGTGGTGTATTTGGGACACCAGGTAGGGAGCGGCCAGGTGGCGCCCCTCCAAGAGAAGATTGATACCATTCTGGCTTGGGAGCCCCCCAAGACCCAGACAGAGGTGAGAGCCTTTTTAGGACTCACCGGGTATTATCGCCGATTTGTCAAGGGATATGGCACCATTGTTGCCCCCTTGACAGAGCTGACTTCAAGGAAGCAGCCCAGGAAGGTGATCTGGACCGATGCCTGCCAGATCGGGTCTGATGCCCTGAAAGCTGCCATGTGCACGGCACCCGTGCTCAAGGCGCCTGATTTCTCCAAAGAGTTTGTGGTGCAGACAGTTGCTTCAGAGCATGGAGTGGGAGCAGTACTCTCACAACTGAACGACGAGGGCTTGGACCAAACCGTAGCTTTCCTTAGCAGGAGGCTACTTCCCAGGGAACAGAGGTGGAGTGCAATTGAAAGGGAAGCCTTTGCTGTGGTCTGGGCACTGAAGAAGCTAAGGCCCTACTTGTTTGGGACTCACTTCCGGGTTCAGACAGACCACAGGCCCCTCAGATGGTTAATGCAGATGAGGGGTGAGAACCCAAAACTGTTGAGGTGGTCCATCTCCCTACAGGGAATGGACTTTACGGTGGAACACCGCCCTGGTACAGAACACGCCAATGCTGATGGTCTGTCCAGGTTCTTCCGCTTAGTGATGAGAACTCCCCAGGGGATGGGTAGTTCTCCCCACTTTTCAGCTGGAGGGGACACGTGTTAGACCTGGCATCCTTGGCGTGGTTTCCCCAGACTATTTGCCTCTACCTCCTGTATTTTTGACACAGTGCTGTAATTCGTTTTTGCTGGTTTAGATGCTTTGGGCACTTTGCCACTGCTGATCAGTGCCAAAGTGCAAGTGCTCCCTGGTTAAATTGTTATTGTGATTGGCTATCCATGATTGGTATATTTGCTTTACCAATAAGTCCGTAGAAAAGTGCACTAAGTGTGCCAGGGCTGGTGATTCAAATGCTACTAGTGGGCCTGCAGCACTGATTGTGCCACCCACAGGAGTATCCCTAAGATGGTGTCTCAGACCTGCCACTGCAGTGCCTGTGCGCAGTTTGTGAACTGCCATGTTGTCCTGGCCAGTGCACACACTTGCCAGGCCTAACCCTTCCCTTTTCTTACACATTGGACACCCCTATGGTAGGCCCAAGGTACCCCCCTGGGCAGGGTGCAGTGTATGTGAAAGGTAGGGCATGTACTAGTGTGGGTAGCATGTCCTGATAGTGAAATACTGCCAATTTCGTTTTTCACTATTGAAAGGCTATCTTGCCCAAAGGTTAACAAGGGGAATGCCGTGTAACATGGTTACCTGCATATCTTCCCATAGCAGCAAGATAGAAAGTTGGAATCTGGTATCCCTGAACTCAGAATTTAATTACACATCTTTTAGTGAAGATGGTTTTTAAATTCTAAGTTTGGAAATAACACTTTTAGAAAGTGGCTATTTTCTTGTTCAACCTTTCTGTGTGCCTCTGCCTGTTTGTGAATTGACCGTCTGGTTTGTGAGTGACAGGGGCTGGGGGTGACTGCAGGAGGCTGGGTGAGTCAGCACTAGGCTGAATAGACCTATCTACATGTAGAGTGGTGGGAGGAGTGGCACCTGGGTCTGAATAGGGCTGTGCCTGCCTTCCACAATGCTGGCTCCACCTCCTGCGGTGTGTCTGATGACCCTGGCCCACACTCACAAAGGAAAGAGAGGTGCCCTGGCAGAATGCACCCTGAACTGGTTTGGACTGGGTCCAGGACCCCTCACACATGGAGAACAAAGAATTTTGGGGTATAAATATCAGAGCTGAAACCCCTGAACTTTAGACTACTTCTGGAATCAAGAGGAATCCCTGCCAAAGAAGATCAGCTGAAGAGACTGAGGAGAAGTACTGCCCTTGCTGTGTGTCTGGGGTTGGCCTGCAGTTTGCTGTTTCTACTGAGGAGAGATCTAAAGGACTTTGCTGTGTGCTGTGTCCCCTGCTTGAAAAAAGACTTTGCTGTGTGCTGTGTCCATCTGAAGAGAGAGTCTCCAAGGGCCTGAGAAGAGCTGGCCTCCTGTTTCTGAAGTCCCAGGCACAAAAGGACTTCACCCCCAGCTACCCTGAACTTCCTTGCTGGGAGTTCCAGTCTGCCAGGAGGGCCTGTAACTGTGTGTGAGGCCTCTCTTGCTGTTGGGAGCTGGAAGCGCGACGCAACGAGAGATGCGTGACGCTGCCGCAGCAGCCGCCGTCGCATCATCGAGAAGCGTGTCGCCGCTGCCGCTGTTCGCCGTCGCATCACCGGAGAAGCGTGTCGCCGTCACCGAGGGTGTCGTCGCATCACCGGAGAAGCGTGTTGCAGGGCCGTCGCATCGCTGAGGAAGCGCACCGCCGCTGATCGCCGCCGCATCACCGGAGAAGCGTGTCGCCGTCACCGAGGGTGTCGTCGCAACACAGGAGAAGTGTGTCCCAGGGCCTGTCGCGGCTCCAAAGATCACAGAGTTCGCCGCACGGCCGTCGGGCATGCACGCATCGCATCTACAGTGTCGCATCGCAACAAAGACGCCATTTCATCGCATCACACCGGATCAGCGCAACGCATCAAGGCGCCATTTTGTCGCCCCGGAACCGGAGCGCAGGAAGAACCGACGCATCGCCTTCCCTGTGCCCCTCTTGCTTGCTTTGCGTTACGCATCCCAGGTACTTTGAGACTGAAAGTGTCGCATTTAAGATCTACAAGTTTATTTTTGCAACAACCCTTTTTAAAGACATTTTACTAAGTTTTGTATGTTGGATTTTTGTCGTTTTGGTCTTGTTAAAGTTTAGTAAAGATACTTTATTTTTCTAAACTGGTGTAGTGTCCATTTGTGGTGTTTTCACTGTGTTACTGTGAGTGTTGGTACAAATACTTTACACATTGCCTTTGGGATAAGCCTGTCTGCTCGTGCCAAGCTACCGAGGGGGTGAGCAGGGGTTAGCTAAAGTGTGTATCCCCCTTACCCTGACTAGAAGCAAGGGTCCCTATTTGGACAAAGGTACCTACCTCTACCAACTAGAGACCCCCAGTTCTAACAGACCCCATAAACCAAATGCTTGCTGGTGAAGGCAGGGCAATTTCCATGGAAATTTCTTAGCATGTTCCTAGTTCCCACTGTATGGGACACACCAAAGATTCAACAGGGCTCAGCGGGGCTCTTGCGCTTCAGAGCCTATAAAACTTGCTAGTGGAGGTAAGGCAATTACCCAAGCGCTACTTATAGTGTTCCTGCTTGCTGTTGTGTGGGACATGCTTGAGACGCGCCCATGTGCTGCCCAGGCAAAAGCAGGGCCAAGAGTGCCCCATCCGTGCCTGTCAGAGTCCAGAGGAGCCTAACTCTTTTGCTGTTTTTGCTACATTTAACGCTAACAATTTAATTGTTGTCTATAATATGGATAAGAGGAAGTTAATATCTCATTCTACAGTAAAAGACAGGCGTATCAATACCTCAGTTACAAGCTCTGTCATGAATGATATGAGTCTAATTAATTCTGTAATTGAGAATGTGGAGGGGAGGTTAGGGATGACACAGAGGGCTCAGTGGATAGTGGTAGAGGGCCCTAATGATATACTGACAGAGCTGATGAATGAACAGTCTATTACTGGAGGTGAGATGTCTAATTTAGTAAGATCCCTAACATGTAATCTGTGTGTAACATCTGAAGATGTGTGCAAAATCGGTACTTTAACCAACTCCCCATGCACAAGTAATGACTCACCCCCTCAAAAAAAGAAAAGAGAATTATCATGGTCTACCCGTCTAAAGAGTAAAATTATGTCTGGCCCCAGTAACAACCATGTCCAACACCAGGATAAAAGCCAGGCTTAGAAGAATGTTGCCTCTGAATGCAATTGTACAGCTACCTTAGCCTTATGTGATAATCGTATAACAACATTGATAGACTGTAAAATAAATGTTCACAGACGTTATGGAAAAATTAACGATATTTGAAAATTCTCTTTAACTTCTCACAAAGAGTCTTAAGATCACTGATCCCACTGATATAAGACATGGATAGCGGGCCTGTCATCCATGTGGTGACTGATATACAATTATATTTCCCATTTTTAAGAAGGGGAACAAGGTGGGCCCTGTTAGACCTGGCACCATTGGCGTGGGTCTCCCTTCCATTTTTTGCTGTTGCCTCTTATGTTTTTGCTGGTTTTAGATGCTTTGGGCACTGTGCCACTGCTGTTCAGTGCCACAGTGCAAGTGCTCCCTATGGTAAATTGATGTATGGATTAGTGACTCCATGATTGGCTTGATTGGTTTACTTGTCAGACCCTAGTACAGTGCACTGCGTGTGCCCAGGGCTTGTAAATCCAATACTGCTGGTGGGCTTGCAGCACTGGTTGTGCCACCCACCGGAGCAGCTTGTAAAGTGTGTCTCAGGCCTGCCATTGCAGGGCCTGTGTGCAGTCTGGTACTGCCATGTTGACTGGGCAAGTGCACCCACTTGCCAGTCCCTAAACCTTCCCTTTATACATATTAGTAACCCCTATGGTAGGCCCAAGGGCAGGGTGCATTGTAGGTAAAGGTAGGACATGCCCTGATGTGTGTGGCATGTCCTAATAGTGAATTACAGCCATTTTCGTTTTTCACTATTGCAAGGCTACCTGTTCCCCATAGGCCAGAATGGGCAGTTAGATTATTACATTTTATAATCCTAACTGACTCAGGGAACCAGGTAGAAATTCGAGTTTAGTATGCCTGAACTCAGAATGATAAAATACATCTTTTAGTGAAGTTGGTTTTGACATTCTGTGTTTGAAAAATACCACTTTTAGAAAGTAGGTATTTTCTTGCCTAACTATCCAAGCCTGCCTCTGCTAGGTTGTGTATTCCTTGTCTGGAGTTTGAGTGACAGGGGCTGGGGGATTCCAGGAGACAGGGTGAGTCAGCACAGAGCTGAATAGAGAGATCTGCATGCAGATGGGAGGGAGGAGTTGCACCCGGGACCTGAATAGGGCTATGCCTTTCCTCCACAATGCTGGCTCCACCTCCTGTGGTGTGTCTGATGTCCTTGGCCTGCACTGTCAAAGGAAGAGAAGGAGTCCTGTAAACAAAGTGCTCCAGGACTGACCAGAACTGGTTTGGACTAGGCAAAGGCCTCTCTGCCTTCAGAGAACAAAGAGAAAAGTAGTATAAATATTGGGACCCAGACCCAAGGATTTTAGATCACTTCTGGGAATCAAGACGAACCTTTGCTGAGGAGAAGAACCAGGAAGCTGAAGGAGGAGACTACCCCTGTGCTGTGTGTTTGGGGGTTGGGCTGCAGTGGTTGCTTCATTACCAAAGAGAGGAGAAAAGGACTGAGTGTGCTTTCTATCAACTTGAAGAAGAATCGCCAAGGGCTTGAACTAGAGCTTGCCTCCTGCCTGAAGTCTCAGGGATACAAGACTTCACCAACCAGCTCCCCCCTGAATTCCCTTGCTGGGAATTGAAGTGCCTGCTGTTGTGCTGGGCTTTCTGAGAGACTGTGTGTCGCTGGGAGCTGGAAGAGTGACGCAACGACGAGAAGCGTGTCGCCGCCGCAGCCGCTGTCATCGCATCACCGAGGAAGCGAGACGCCGCTGTCATCATCTCATCGCCGAAGCGCGGCGCATCGCCGGAGAAGCGGGACGCTGCCACAGAGGTCATCGTCGCATCACCGGAGAAGCGCGTCGCAGGGCCTGTCGCGGCTCCAAAGATCATCGAGTACCGCACGGCCGTCGGGCGTGCACGCATCACACCAACGTTGTCGCATCGCAACCAAGACACCATTTTGTCGCATCGCACTGGAGAAGAGTATCGCATCGAGGTGCCATCTTGTCGCATCGTACCGGAGAGCAGATAGAAACCGACGCATCAATTCCCCACACAGTAAGGAAGCGAGCATCAACTCCCCTGCGCAGCAGTAAGGAACCGACACTTCCACTCCCCTGTGTGTAAGGAACTGACACATCACCTTCCCTGCAACCCTTTTGTTTTCTTTACGTTACGCATTCAAGGTACATTGAGAGTAAAGTGTTGCATTTACAACTTGAGAGAACTGAGCTATTTTATAACATTTTAGTCTATTTTTGAGTACAGTATTGTGGATTTTTGTCGTTTGGTCTTGTGTTAAGTAAGCCTGGGCAAAGCACTACGCTACGCTCGCGTAGTTTGCGAAGTTTGCGCTACTTCGCACTACGCGAATTGCACGTAGCACAGTGCAAACACGCGTAGCGGTCATTTTTTGCTTGCTCGCGGTCCTCAACGTCAAGTTGGCGACCGCGAGCAAGCAAAATGACATCCCGGCGAGACTTTTTCCTCGTTCGCGATCAGCAACATCAAGTTGCCGATCGCGAGCGTGGAAAATAAACCTCCCGGCGAGATTCTCAATGCGGGGAGGTCAGGTTTCTCATTGCGAGTGGTTGCGCATGCTCGCGACCGCTCGCAATGAGAAACTACCAGTCCGCGTTGAGAAAGCTGCTGCTCGAGTAAAAATCTACTCGAGCGGCAGTAAAAGACAGCTCGCACTGTGCAAGATGCCGTTTTCAATGATTGCACAGTGCGGACAAGCATCCGGCACTGTGCAATCAGTGCGAACAGCATTTTGCACAGTGCACTACGCAGTTCGCGTAGCTACGCGTAGCTCGCGTAGTGCGAGGTGCACTTCACGTAGCTTTGCGTAGCGCTACTTCGCAAACTACGCCCAGGGTTAGTGTTAAGTCTATATAAAAATACTATTTTTATAATACAACCCGTGTGGTGTCCATCTGTAGTGTTGTCACTGTATTACTGTATGTGTTCACAAATGCTTTACACACTGCCTCTGAGATAAGCCTGCCTGCTCGTGCCAAGCTACCAAGGGGGTGAGCAGGGGTTATTTTAGGAGTGTAGCCCCTTACCCTGAGTAGACGCAAGGGTCCCTATTTGTCACAGGTACCTACCTATGCCAACTAGAGACCCCCAAATCTAACATTGGTGGTCAGCGGTAAGGATTTGGACTTGCATTTGTGATTCACATACAGTGATTGGTGTACACTACTAGTGAGTGCAGACCATAACGCAACCACATACTTTTTGAGAGGATTTTTCCTTGGAACTTCCTTTCTATTTTTTATTCCTGAGAATTGCCAGTCTTTTTGCTACCATGAGTAAGTCAGCATCCATAGTATCTGTAGACATTGTTTTGGAAGAAGAGAGAATTGATACTTACATTGTTCCTCATCTCAAAGCTTTGTGCAAGAAATTTAAAATCTCTGTGAAAGGCCTCACCAGGAAAGAGGAATACCAGAAGGCGCTGAGGGCCTGGGTAGAATCTAGGAATGCCAGTGAGCATCCTGAGGAGCCAGCAATGGAGGCAGAGGATTTAAATGGGTAGCTTGAGGGGCCAGTGGGCCTAACTGGAGGGAAAGCACCTTCAGGGGCGGGCAGCAGTGTTTCTTCCAAGGGATTGTCCCCAGGAGAGCTGGAGGACTGAGCAAAGGAGAGGATGCATAAGTTGGAGCTAGCTAGGCTCAAAATGGATGGTCAGAAAGACATAGAGAGCAAGAAAATAGAGCTTGGGATGGAATTAGAGATGAAGAAGTTAGCCTTAGAGGAAAAGAGAATGCATTTTGAGCATGAGAGAGGATTGAGGGAATTGGAACTCAAGGCCAAAAGTTTAGAGGTTCCTCCCTCTGGTGGCAGCACACCGCCAGTGCATGTAGAAGCAAGAGCCTACATTCCCAAAGATGTAGTTAAAGACTTCCACAAGAATGAGGATATTGGTCAGTGGTTTAGGGCTTATGAAGCTGCAATGTTGGCCCACCGGGTCCCTAAGAAGGATTGGGGAGCGAGGCTGTGGGGCCGCTTTGTTAGTGATGGGAGGGATACTTTGTTGGATTTGCCTACAGAGGAGCAGATGTCCTATACCCACATGAAGGGAGCCCTAATGTCCAGATTTGGTTTGACCCCAGAGTTATACAGACAGAGGTTTAGAAATTGTAGGAAACTGGAGTCTACCACTTGGGTGGAATATGTGTCTTTCTTTTGCAGAGCATTGGATGGTTGGGTGAAGGGTAGCAAAGTGGATAATTTTGAGGCGCTCTATGATTTGCTTGCATGGGAGCACTTGTCAAATAACTGTTTTCCAGAGCTACGCCAGCATCTTATTGATAGCAAGCTGACTAACCCTAGGAAGCTTGCTGAGGAGGCGGACAGTTGGGTGAGCACCCGGGTCCAGAAGGGTCATGTGGGAGACTTTGCCAAAGGTGGGCAGGGTTCCCAGCAGAAGAGTGGGGGGGACAGGGGTAAACAGAGGGAGTTCCAGAAAGGGCCCCAAAGTAATCCCCAAGGGAATCAAGGGAAAGGTTCCCAGCCTCCCCCTGAGAAGAAGGCAGTGGCCTGACAGATAAGCCTGTTCACAAGGGGCCCAAGACCTGTTTTAAGTGTGGTATAGTAGGCCACTGCTCTTATGATACTAGATGTCCCTTGTATGGGAAGACAGCACCCACTGGTGCACCACCCCGGCAGTTGGCTAGTGTAGCCCTGGGGGAGGAGATGGGTGCCCAAGGTGGGTGGGGTCCCGCAGAGATGTCCCTTGTCTCTTTAGGAGACTGTGAGGTGGTCCCCAGGACCCAGCTGCCTGATAACACTAAAAAATACAGGCAGTGGGTGACCATCAATGGCAAGAGGGTGGAAGCTCTTAGAGACACCGGAGCCAGTGTGACAGCTGTCAGTTGCCGGCTGGTGTCTGAAGAGCAGGTAGTCCCCAATGCATTTTACCCAGTTGTTGCCGCTGACAACACAGAGAGCCACTGCAAGGTGGCACAGGTTCCCTTTGAGTGGGGGGGGGGTCTCAGGGACTCTTCAAGTAGCTGTGAAGCCAGCCATGCCTGTTGAATGTCTGTTAGGTAATGATTTGGAGAGCTCCCCTTGGGCTAAGGTGGAGCAAAGAGCTCATTTAGAGATGTTGGGTTTGCCTGAGTGGGCCTGCGTGACCACTCGGTCTATGGCAGCCAGTAAGGGTGTTCAAGAGGACCTGGAGCCTGAGAAAATGGCCCAGGTGCCTGCCTTAAAGAGAAGAGGTAGGGGGCACGGGAAACCGGCCCCTGAGATTCCCACGGCCGAGGAGGAGGCAGACCCTGAGGGGGATGCCCTGGAGCCTACCGGGGAAGAGATTGCTGAACTGGGAGACCTGCCAGAGCTGACCCATTGGCAGCAAGAAGGAGGTCCCTCCAGGGAAGAGTTCTGTGCGGAGCAGAACAAGTGCCCTTCTCTTGTGGGTTTGCGGCAACAGGCTGCAAACCAGGCAGCAGGTGATCAGTCTGGATCACATTGGATCTACTGGGAGAATGGTCTCCTGTATAGTGAGCCTAAGGTTGCTGAGCCTGGGTCAGCCCGTGTGCTGGTGGTACCCCAGCGCTTCAGAGCCTTCCTACTGGGGCTGGCACATGATGTGCCTTTAGCAGGACATTTGGGGCAGGACAAGACCTTTGAAAGGCTTGTTACCCACTTTTATTGGCCCCAAATGCGCAAGAGTTCAGACACTCATTGCAGGACCTGTCAGACTTGCCAGGCAAGTGGAAAGAGTGGGAAGAAGCGCAAGGCTCCTCTCCAGCCATTCCCTCTGGTCAGCACCCCCTTTGAAAGGGTGGGCATTGACATTGTGGGGCCTCTGGATCCCAAGACAGCCATGGGCAACAGGTTCATCCTGGTCTTGGTGGACCATGCCACCTGGTACATGGAAGCCATCCCTCTCAGGACAGTGACGGCCCCCGTGGTGGGACGTGCACTGATGGGGATTTTCTCCCGCGTGGAGTTTCCCAGAGAGGTGGTGTCAGACCGAGGTACCAACTTCATTTCTAAGTATATGAAGTCCCTTTGGCAGGAGTGTGGTGTAACCTATAAGTTCACCACTCCTTACCACCCCCAAGGAAATGGGTTGGTTGAAAGATTCAACCGGACCCTAAAAGGCATGATTATGGGTCTTGAGGAACCTATGAGGCGTAAGTGGGACGTCCTCTTACCATGCCTGCTGTTTGCATACCGTGAGGTGCCACAGAAATCTCTAGGGTTCAGTCCCTTTGAGCTTCTCTATGGACACCCAGTGAGAGGACCTTTGAGTTTGGTCAAGGAAGGCTGGGAGCAATCTCCCAGGAAACCTCCCCAGGATGTATATAGCTACATGCTGGCCTTCAGGAACCAAACTAGGCGATTCAGAAAACTCGCTGAGGCGAATCTGGAAGCCAGCCAGGAGGAGATGAAGCGGTGGTATGACCAGAATGCCACTCTGGTTGAGCTTCAGCCTGGTCAGAAAGTGTGGGTCATGGCCCCCATGGAGCCCTGTGCACTCCAGAATAAGTGGACCGGACCATTTGAGGTGGTGGAGTGCAAAAGTCCGGTTACCTACTTGGTAGACTTGCGGTCTCCCAGGAACCCCTTGCGGGTCCTGCATGTCAACAGCCTGAAGCCCCACTTAGAGAGGTCCGAAGTGGGCATGCTCCTAGCAACAGATGCCGGAATGGAGGAGGAGACTGAGCCTCTTCCTGACCTCCTGTCTGCAACAGAGCGAGACGGGTCAGTGGATGGAGTGAACCTCTCTGCCACCTTGACCCCAGAGCAACAGAATGACTGTCACCAGTTGCTGGGACAGTTTTCTGACCTGTTTTCCCTGATTCCCAGTGTCACTGATTGGTGCGTCCATGATGTAGACACTGGGGACAGTCCTCCTGCCAAGCACAAAACTTACAGGGTGACTGACAGGGTGAGAGCTTGCATCAAGGAGGAGGTCTGCAAGATGCTTGCGTTGGGGGTGATTGAGTCCTCTAACAGTCCTTGGGCCAGCCAAGTGGTCTTGGTCCCAAAGGCTGCCGCACCGGGTGTCACGCCAGAACTGCGGTTCTGTGTGGACTACCGAGGGCTCAATTCAGTCACCAGGACTGACGCGCACCCCATCCCCAGAGCTGATGAGCTCATCGATCGGTTAGGGGCTGCCCGGTACCTCAGCACGTTTGACTTAACGTCTGGGTACTGGCAGATCGCCTTGACTGATGGGGCAAGAGAGAGGTCAGCATTCTCCACACCAGATGGGCACTACCAATTCCGGGTTATGCCCTTTGGGATGAAGAATGCCCCTGCCACCTTTCAGAGGTTGGTCAACCAGGTGTTGGCTGGACTGGAAGAGTTCAGTGCCGCCTACCTGGATGACATTGCAGTGTTCAGCGCCAGTTGGGAAGAACCTCTGTGCCACCTCTGGGAAGTGTTGATGGCGCTGCGGCGAGCAGGCCTCACGATCAAGGCGAGTAAGTGCCAGATCGGGCAGGGTTCCGTGGTGTACTTGGGACACCAGGTCGGGAGCGGCCAGGTGGCGCCCTACAGCCCAAGATTGAGACCATCCTGGCTTGGGAACCCCCAAGACCCAGACAGAGGTGAGAGCCTTTTAGGACTCACCGGGTATTACAGGAGGTTTGTCAAGGGGTATGGCAGCATTGTTGCCCCCTTGACAGAGCTGACTTCCAGGAAGCAGCCCAAGAGAGTGATTTGGACTGACACCTGTCAGAGAGCTTTTGATGCCCTGAAGACTGCCATGTGCACGACGCCCGTGCTCCTGGCACCCAACTTCTCAAAAGAGTTTATTGTTCAAACAGAAGCTTCAGAGCATGGTGTGGGGGCTGTTTTGTCACAGATTAATGAAGAGGGCCTAGATCAACCTGTAGCCTTCATCAGTAGGAGGTTACTTCCACGGGAACAGAGGTGGAGTGCAATTGAGCGTGAGGCATTTGCTGTGGTCTGGGCACTGAAGAAGTTGAGACCATACTTGTTTGGGACTCACTTCTGGGTTCAGACAGACCACAGGCCCCTCAGATGGTTGATGCAGATGAGGGGTAGAATCCAAAGCTGTTGAGGTGGTCCATATCCCTACAGGGGATGGACTTTAAGGTGGAACACCGCCCTGGTACAGAACACGCCAATGCTGATGGTCTGTCCAGATTTTTCCGCCTTGGTGATGAGAACTCCCAGGAGGTAGGGTAGTTCTCCCCACATTTCAGCTGGAGGGGACACGTGTTAGACCTGGCACCATTGGCGTGGGTCTCCCTTCCATTTTTTGCTGTTGCCTCTTATGTTTTTGCTGGTTTTAGATGCTTTTGGGCACTGTGCCACTGCTGTTCAGTGCCACTGTGCAAGTGCTCCCTATGGTAAATTGATGTATGGATTAGTGATTCCTTGATTGGCTTGATTGGTTTACTTGTCAGACCTTAGTACAGTGCACTGCGTGTGCCCAGGGCTTGTAAATCCAATACTGCTGGTGGGCTTGCAGCACTGGCTGTGCCACCCACCGGAGCAGCTTGTAAAGTGTGTCTCAGGCCTGCTATTGCAGGGCCTGTGTGCAGTCTGGTACTGCCATGTTGACTGGGCAAGTGCACCCACTTGCCAGTCCCTAAACCTTCCCTTTTATACATATTAGTCACCCCTATGGTAGGCCCAAGGGCAGGGTGCATTGTAGGTAAAAGGTAGGACATGCCCTGATGTGTGTGGCATGTCCTAATAGTGATTTACAGCCATTTTCGTTTTTCACTATTGCAAGGCTACCTGTTCCCCATAGGCCAGAATGGGCAGTTAGATTATTACATCTTATAATCCTAACTGACTCAGGGAACCAGGTAGAAATTCGAGTTTAGTATGCCTGAACTCAGAATGATAAGATACATCTTTTAGTGAAGTTGGTTTTAACATTCTGTGTTTGAAAATACCACTTTTAGAAAGTAGGTATTTTCTTGCCTAACTATCCAAGCCTGCCTCTGCTAGGTTGTGTATTCCTTGTCTGGAGTTTGAGTGACAGGGGCTGGGGCTGGTGGATTCCAGGAGACAGGGTGAGTTATCACAGAGCTGAATAGAGAGATCTGCATGCAGATGGGAGGGAGAAGTTGCACCTGGGACCTGAATAGGGCTGTGCCTTTCCTCCACAATGCTGGCTCCACCTCCTGTGGTGTGTCTGATGTCCCTGGCCTGCACTGTCAAAGGAAGAGAAGGAGTCCTGTAAACAAAGTGCTCCAGGACTGACCAGAACTGGTTTGAAGTAGGCAAAGGCCTCTCTGCCTTCAGAGAACAAAGAGAAAAGTAGTATAAATATTGGGACCCAGACCCAAGGACTTTAGATCACTTCTGGGAATCAAGACAAACCTTTGCTGAGGAGAAGAACCAGGAAGCTGAAGGAGGAGACTACCCCTGTGCTGTGTGTTTGGGGGTTGGCCTGCAGTGCTTGCTTCATTACCAAAGAGAGGAGAAAAGGACTGAGTGTGCTTTCTATCAACTTGAAGAAGAATCTCCAAGGGCTTGAACTAGAGCTTGCCTCCTGCCTGAAGTCTCAGGGATACAAGACTTCACCAACTAGCTCCCCTGAATTCCCTTGCTGGGAATTGAAGTGCCTGCTGTTGTGCTGGGCCTTCTGAGAGACTGCGTGTCGCTGGGAGCTGGAAGAGCGACGCAACGACGAGAAGCGTGTCGCCGCCGCAGCCGCTGTCATCGCATCGCCGACGAAGCGAGACGCCGCTGCCGCTGTCATCATCTCATCGCCGAAGCGCGGCGCATCGCCGGAGAAGCGGGATGCTGCCACAGAGGTCATCGTCGCATCACCGGAGAAGCGTGTCGCAGGGCCTGTCGCGGCTCCAAAGATCATCGAGTCGCCGTCGGGCGTGCACGCATCACACCAACGTTGTCGCATCGCAACCAAGACACCATTTTGTCGCATCGCACCGGACAAGAGTATCGCATTGAGGTGCCATCTTGTCGCATCGTACCGGAGAGCAGTAAGAAACCGACGCATCAACTCCCCACACAGTAAGGAAGCGAGCATCAACTCCCCTGCACAGCAGTAAGGAACCGACACATCCACTCCCCTGCGTGTAAGGAACCGACGCATCACCTTCCCTGCTACCCTTTTGTTTTCTTTGCGTTACGCATTCAAGGTACATTGAGAGTAAAGTGTCGCATTTACAACTTGAGAGAACTGAGCTATTTTATAACATTTTAAAGTCTATTTTTGAGTACAGTATTGTGAATTTTTGTCGTTTGGCCTTGTGTTAAGTCTATATAAAAAACTATTTTTATAATACAACCCGTGTGGTGTCCATCTGTAGTGTTGTCACTGTATTACTGCATGTGTTCACAAATGCTTTACACACTGCCTCTGAGATAAGCCTGCCTGCTCGTACCAAGCTACCAAGGGGGTGAGCAGGGGTTATTTTAGGAGTGTAGCCCCTTACCCTGACTAGACGCAAGGGTCCCTATTTGTCACAGGTACCTACCTATGCCAACTAGAGACCCCCAAATCTAACAGGCCCACAATGTTAGCAACCAATTTTTTATTAGATTCCCCTGTCAAAATACTAGGCAGAGATCTACTAGAGAAGTTTAAAAATGGTCAGAGCAGAAGACAATCCTGTCAGACCTTCAGTTGGGTTTCTGGTAAGGCCTGGCGTCTGTTCAGCAGCATCTCAATCTCGAACTACTAATCGGAAAATATACGAAGGCAAGAGAGTTTTTTTTTATAACTAGACTTCATAGACCTGAGCAGCATGTTTGACTGTGTTAGTGACGTCAAACACTGGTGCATTATGAGAAGTCTGAGGGTAGATAATTTTATTATCCACTTGCTTAGTTAATTGTACCCGCATGCCACTGCTCAGCTCCAATATTGCCCCCAATGGAGAATTCTCATAATCCTAAAGGATATGGAGCGGGGTCAGACATGGGTTGGTTCTGGCACCTTTCTGTATAATCTACAGATGAATGGTCTGGAAGGGCATTTCTTCAAACGCAAACAGATATGCCTATATATTTCTCCTACCCACTTTCCGTTTTACTCTTTGTGTATGATGTCATTCTTTTAGCTAGAACTCCAGTTGGTCTATGAAAGTTGTTGGATACCTTTACATATTTTATGGAGGAACTGAATTTGAAAGTCAGACTGAATTAAGGGGGCCATTACGATGTCGGGCGGAATCGCTTCCGCTCTACACCGACTCAGTCATGGGACCAACCGTCAACTGGTCGGCGGTCTCGACTACCCCATTAGGATGCGACTGAACACTGTTCGGTCACATTCCTACATTTTACTATGGCAGCATGCATTCCGGCCGTAAACTGGCTGTAATGCATGCTCCCATAGTGAAACGGGAGGTGCGGTTCATCCCTGCACCCTGTGGCAGGCACCTCAATGTGCCTGCTACAAGGTGCAGTGATCAACAAGGGGGCGGCCTCCAACCAGAGGCCTGTGCACCCAAGGGGGCCCTGCTGGGGGCCCCCAAACACGCTTTCTGACATGGTTTCCATGTCGGACAGGCCAGCATGGAAACCATATCAGAAACTTTCATTGTAATCTCTGGGGCGAAAAGGCCGGCCCTTGAGATTACTACCTGGCTTTCGACTGGCGGATGGGCTCTCCGAGTCTGTCGGAAGCCAACCGGAATGACTGGTCAGTTTCCTTTCTGACTGCCTCCATTGTAATGAGGAGGTTGGAAAGGAAACCAAGCGGCCCATTACGATGCAACCGTAAAGAGCCTTTATGAGCCGCATCGTAATCGGCCCTTAAATGCTCATAATGTTCTGTGGAAATGGAGCATGTAAATCTTGCAAATTCTCAATAAAAGGTATTAAGATTCCTATGGTTGATACATTTTCTTAGATGAGTTTCTTGTACAAGCAGGCAAGTGATAGGAAATGTGTACATTTTGTTTAGGAACATGTCACGGGGTGGAGTTAGACATAGGGGAAGAGGTACCCTACTCCCCGACGCACATACCGAATGAAGCCCTGTTCCTTTTTGTACAGACTCCATCGCCTGTCTGTGCCTTTAAATCTACGGAGATCAGCAACTAGGAAGAAGGCGGTCCGCAACCCCTTCTGATGGACACGACCCTTGGCGAATCAGGATACGATTTGTCGCTCAAGATCCTGGAAATGAAGCAGTGGGTGGCCCTGGGGAGAAGAGAGATCCGGAAGCAGCAGAGAGACGCGAGGGGAAAACAGCGTGTGGAGTCCAGCCAGGTTACGCATTCCCGCGGCAAGCCGAGAGTCCGTCCCTGAAATAGAGGAGACGCCAGGAGGCCACCGGTCCCACGATTCGCCCCGCCATGCTACCAAGGTACGACTTCGCATGCAAGGGATCGCGGGGAGTTGGGGGGAGCAAAAGAAGTAAGAGGAGGAACCTGGTTTCTTTAATCTCCTAATTTTGCTAGTAGCAAGGCCTGTGCCTTAAATGCAGTTCAGTTGGTGGTAGGTCAAGGATCTTCCTTCTTAGTCCTATTTTTGCTTGGGTGATACCTCTCCCACAGATTCCCTACCTTATTGCTTTCTGCCGACTTCCATACGGTTACCTGTGGTTTCTCTTCCTACGAGGGGCATAAGTCAAACGGTGGACTGGGCGGGACCCCGAACTTTGGAGAAATAGAAGAAGATCTTGCGAACTGAGGCCAGAACCCAGGAAGGAAGGAACAGGAGTTCCCTAAAGACTTGTACAGCCCTTGTTAAATAAAGGAGACTAAAGCAGAACCAAGTAGCAAGTTGCTTCCTTTAGACCTTTCTTCCCCTACAACCCCGTGACAGAACAGCAGCTGTAAAAAATGCTGAGGGAATATTTAGATTTACTTCCAAATTAGGGAGTAGGCCTATTAAAAAGTGCATGGTTTACTGTAGTAAATTCTTGTCTGCAACAACATATGGTTCGGTGTCTGGGGGTATATGTACTCCCTGAGTTTACAATTTACAAAGATCTGATAACATTTTTGCTAGGAGATTGTTGGCAGTTCCCAAATGTACCTCAGTCTACATTGTGCACAAAGAATTGACTCTTCCCTTTATAGAAGAATTTATTACACTCTAGACTAAATTAGAAACTGGTTTTAACAGATCACTTATTACCAATTGTTTCATGATATATAATGCTTTCATATTCCATGGATGGCTTTCATAAGGAAAATGTTTCACACCATTGGAGGAATGTTGGATATTACTTACACCAGCTCTACCATAATAATGTTGAAATTTGAAATGAAATGCAAATTAAGATCTTTTTTGGAAAGCAAAAGAGAGTCTAATGAATTTCCTAAACCTAAAGTAGTTAGCCATAATTTCTTATTAACAACTGAAGCCACTCAGCCTTATTTATTGATTGTAACAAACACTCAGCATTTACTTTTGTTGACTAGGTTTCGTCTCAGTATATAAAGAAGTAAGTAAATCTATTATGTTTAATTTTTTTAAGTCTTACCTAAAATACACATAAATACAATTTTGTGCAATCAGCTTTGAATAAAATGGTAATAAAATTTAAAATCCCACTGGTTCATAAAATATAGCTTAAGATCACAAACAGTCTTTTAGGTAAAGTTCTTAACCAAGTTCATAATTTTTCGGTAGCTACTCACGAAGCTGGAGATGAAGGTATAATCCAATCCAAGACCAGATAGGCGCAGTGAAGACAGAGATGTTAAAAGTAGTGACCTTAAGCAAAGTTATGGACTCACAGAGTTAATTTTCCTGGTAACTTCATGAAATAATTTAGCAGCTTGACATTGTTCTGAAATATTCTGGGAACTGAGGCAATTCTTCAGTGTATCCTTACAGTGTTTAATGTTGTTCTCAAGGAAGATCTGCTTTAGTAAAACTTGCTTCTCCCTGCCCATGCCTGGACAGCAACAAATAATGTGTGCAAGTGGCTCTTGCTCATAGTCACATAGAATGCACCTATAATTCTGGAATTGTTGGTTATGCTAGGGTGGCCTATGTTCTTTTATTAGAAATCTTAAGAACTATCTCATTATCATATATTTCTTGATAGCTGATGATTTAGGGATATTAGAATTTGTCCATGTGATGGTATCTCTGCACTAAGCACTAAGGGGCATATTTACAAGCCCCTTGCGCCACTTTTGCGCCGCCGTTGCATCACGCATGTGACGCAGCGGTGACGCAAACCATGCGCCGCGTTGCGCTATATTTACAACGTGACGCATCTAGGGAGATGCGTCACGTAGTAAACCCCTGCGCCACATGAAACCTGCGTCAGGTTTCATGTGGGCGTACCGGGCGCAGGGGGCGTTCCGGCGCAGGAACGCCTCGGAAGAGTGACGTAGTGAAATCTACAAGATTTCACGCAGTCACTTTTCCCGACGCTAGTGCGTCAAATCCTTACGCCTGCTTCAAGCAGGCGTAAGGATTGACGCACCATGTTAGGGATAGGAAGGTTGGAACAGTGCTGGAGTTGCGTCGCGGTTGCGACACAACTTCAGCACTGCGCCAACCTTCCACCGGCAGATGCGTCACGCATCTGCTTATCCTAGCGCCACGATGCGCCGCATTGTAAATGCGGCGCATCGGACGTGGCGCAAGGGTAAACTTGCCTGACGCATTTTCCCTGGCGCATCCCTGCTGATATGCAGGGATGCGCCAGGGAACGTAAATATGCCCCGAAGAACTTTATATTACTTTTAAAATTGTATAGAAAGCAATGGGTCTACTATTTAAAGCCTTTGATTCCAAAATTTGAAACAGTGTAGACCTGCAGATTTATGCAGAACTCGAGACGGTAACTATCAATACGGAACAGCAAATAATGAACTCACCCTCTACTCTTGGCTGTAACAACCCAGTCGAGCCCCTGATTCCGTATCTACTCTGAAAATAACAAACTGGCAACCCCTAGACCCTTTGTCTTTCAATGATATTCTAAATAACCTTAAATCAGGCTCCCCTAACGATCCACTTCCAGTCAATATTCTACAAAAACTAAAATCCCCCTCATTAAAGATCATTATGGACCTACTTAATGCCTCACTGAGGGAAGCTATCTTACCAGCAGAGTGGAAACACTCAATGGTTCTTCCCCTTTTGAAGAAACCAAATGCTGATCCAGTGGAACCATCTTGGAAAAACACGTGAACCAACAGCTTACACAGTTTGTGGAATCTAATAACATCCTACACGGGTCCCAATCAGGCTTTAGAGCTGGATACTCTACAGAGACTACTCTCTTGGGAGTCACAGAAACACTACGCCAGCATCTGGATAAAGGGGAAACTGTGGCACTCATCCTATTAGACCTGAGTGCCGCCTTTGACACGGTGTCTCATCTTACCCTTTTAAAAGCACTCCAGTCCCTGGGGATTGCTGGCTCAGCTCTGGATTGGATTAAAAACTTCCTTACCGGTAGGACTTTTCAGGTCTTTTCCCCATCGGCTTGCTCTAAGACCTATGCATCTCCTTATGGAGTACCACAGGGCTCGATTCTCAGCCCTATGTTATTCAATCTCTACGTTAGCCCTTTAGCTACCATCGCGGAAGAAGCTGGGTTGTCGATCTTCTCTTATGCGGATGACACCCAGCTTCTCTTTTCATTATCCGCTAATGAAAATTCCAGAGTTTCATCCTTACAGGTAGGGCTGTATAAAATCGCCAGCTGGATGCATACTAACTGGTTAAAGCTAAACGGTGGTAAGACGGAGGTCTTGATCATGGGGAAAGATAAAGATCTCTGGGGCCCTCACCATTGGCCGCCAGAAATGGGTGAACTTCCCAAACCGGTGCAAACCGTACGGAATCTGGGCATAGTGATTGATGATCAGCTGTCCATGAAACAGCAAGTAGCTAAGACCACATCTATCTACTTCACTATTCTTAAATGGTTCCGTAAGATACTTTGGATGCTGCCTGAATCCACTCAAAGAACTGTTATTCAAGCCTTAATCATGTCAAGGCTGGACTATGGCAACATCCTATATTTAGGAGCAAATAGGGAGTTAGTACGCAAGCTGCAAGTGGTACAGAATTCCGCGTCCAGGTTACTTTGTCATGTACCCAAAACATCCTCCATCATAGGCACTCTTCGTGACCTCCACTGGCTCAGGATTGAGAATCGGACTAAATTTAAGGCCCTATGCTATATGCATAAGATTAAACTAGGCACAGCACCCCATTATCTATGCTCCCTAGCCCAGACATATCTGCCAACTCGTCTACTTCGTTCCTCATCCCAAGCCAAATTTCTAGTCCCCAGATTTAAACTATCACGTATGGGTGGACGTTCCTTCTCCTATCTGGCCCCAGTGTTGTGGAATTCACTACCTTCATCACTTCGTCATGAAGTTAGCCACAAAATCTTCCGCAATGGCCTTAAGACCTGGCTATTTAAGCAGTAAATGCTGTCTTCTCTGTTGTGATTTGTCCTGGGCGCCAGGAAACCTCCGGGTAGCTGTGCGCCTTATAAATTTAATTTAATAATAATAATAATAATAATAAGAACTATCTCATTATCATATATTTCTTGATAGCTGATGATTTAGGGACATTAGAATTTGTCCATGTGATGGTATCTCTGCACTAAGCACTAAGAACTTTATATTACTTTTAAAATTTTATAGAAAGCAATGGGTCTACTATTTAAAGCCTTTGATTCCAAAATTTGAAACAGTGTAGACCTACTTTTATTTATCTGCAAAAACTATGGTCCTTGGTTGTTTGCGATGCACTCTCTGAATTTATAATCCAGTCACTCAGAATCAGGAAACTTGTATTTATTTAATTGTAGGATTTATGTGAAATGGTCTTTTAATATTTGTTATATTTACTGCATCATCAAATTTTAATGAGCTTATGCCTCTTTTTTACGTGTAAATTTTATGGATTTTATGTAATCTTTTATGGTTTTAAAAACCAAACAAATAATTGCTTTATTGAAGAAACTAGATCTGGATGAGTAGGATCTTAACAACTATCGCCCCATTTCAAGACTTCCCTTCCCAGCAAAACTAGTTGAGAAAATCATGAATTCACAGCTCACTGCTTTTCTGGAAGCCAATGGTCTCCTAGATGACACACAAGGTGGTTTTCAAAATGGTTTTAGTACGGAGTAAGCACTTATGGTTGCAACCGAAGAAATCAGGGCCCCAGTGGATAAGACGGGCAATGCCGCCCTCATCCTGCTAGATCTATTCACGGCCTTTGATACGGTCAACCATGACATTTTGATCTCTGAGCTACAGAGCCGGGGGATTCAGGGTACTGCCCTTAACCTCTTGAGATCATTCCTGACCTACCGTACTTAATCTGTCTCTTTTGCAGGTTTTTTATCAGAACCCTCTATGTTGTCTTGTGGGGTCTCACAGGACTCATCTTCAAATCATTTGGGTTGTCATTAGTTTCTTAAGCTGACAACACCCAAATAGTGGTTTCCTTACCTGATAACTGCCCAGATATGGGCAAGACCTTTTATAGCTGTATGTGTGCATTAGGATTTTGGATGGACCAAAACTGCCTAAAACTAAATTAATCAAAGACCAAAGTCATTTTGTTCATCAACAAAACAACATTTTGGTCCCCTGACTGGCGGCCTGAGGAACTGGGCACCCCTCCAGAGCCAGTCCAGAAGGCAAAAAGTCTAGGTGTCCTGAATGACAGCCGATTACCATACGAAGCACAAGTGAATAGAGTCATTTCGAACTCCTTTTTTGCGCCGCGCTCAGTTAAGAAAATTGCTTGGTTCATACCCTTTGATATGACAAATACCATTATTATTTTCCTAGTTCTATCTAGAATAGGCTATTTCAATGGTCTTTATCAAAATTTGCCCAAAAAAGTCTTTGAATAAACTTCATGTTCTACAAAACTCTGCAGCTCCTACACTGATGAAGATCCCTAGATACAGTTCGGTCTCTCAAGACATCATTAAGCTGCATTGGCTACCCGTAAGGAAACGGATAGCGTTTAAAGGCTTGGGTACAGCCTACACAGCACTTCATGGCCTTGGCCCCATATATTTAAAAGACAGATTCAGATGATATCTTCCAGGCAGGAATCTTCACTCCAGCCTAGCTAGAGACCTGGTAGTTCCTACCTACAGATTAGCTACCTGGGGAGGCAGGAGCCTAGTCAGTTGTACGGCCCAAAATTGAAACCGTCTGCCTCTGGAGTTGAAAACAAGCCCCTCTCTATTAAAGTTCAGGAAAAATTACAAAAACTTGGCTTTTCACACACGATTACTGTTCTCTGTCTCCCTGCTTATCACTTACCTGTTTTGAGCAGCTCCAAGCCGCCTCCGGGCATTTGTTTGTGCTTTATAAATTATAAATCAAATCAAATACTCCGCACTCTTACCCCCCTCCAGACATAACATCCAGCTCCTACAAATGTTACATTCACACATTGAAATATTACAAAATTTATGTTAGAACTCCGCACCTCAAAAATATAAACACCCACAACCTTTTTAAATAAAATATTACTCTTAAATTAAATTACTGCCCAATCTTCTCAGCTACAACGGTAGCATTCCAGTCCTATAAATTTAATATTCACATATTAAAATATTTACAAATCAACGTATCAATGTTACAGTTCTAAGTCCTAAATAAAATCTAAATACCCACAGCCCAAAAAGTAAACACCCACTCCCTTTTTTAAATAAATAATTACTCAAAAGTTTAATTACTCCCCAGCCTTATTTCCTACAATCGTAGCATTGTGCTCCTAAAAAGTTGGATTTACAGTTTCAAATATTGAAAAATTGATGCTACAGACCTACATTTTTAAAATATTTTTGCCTAAAAGCTAATATTTTCATAATTAATTGCCCTCACCCTATTTGTTTTATCTGTATTACCCATAAACTTCCACGTTAGCCAAAATCAAATTTTGTGAAAATGATTCCCACTAATGGAGCATGGAGATCTAATTATAGCAAGCAGTACCTCAACTGGTGAGCAGTGGTGAGGGCGTCTGCAAGGGTAGGTCGGTCGACCACTCACCAGAATCTAAATGGCCCCATCATTAGAAACAGATGAAAACAGACAGACATACGTCATCTAAGATGTATCTTGTGTGTGGGAGTGTATCAATCCATGAGCTTACCAGCAACACAGACAGGTTTCTCTGACCCGGATGGTGTAAGAAATGGGGTTATTAATTGAGGGTGGTGGAAGTCCCACTCAAGCAACAATGAGAATCCGTGTCAGAGGGAACCACAAAAGACACCAAACTAACCTGTGCTCAACCTCATGGTAGCTTGGCGTGAAGCAGTCAAGCTTAAGTTAGAGTTCTCCTGCCCCCACTGCCGCCAGACCCTCACCACCACCTCGGCCTCCAACACCGCAGACGCCAACATCGGCGACACCCTAAGATGCATCCTCCTCAACGTGCGCTCCATGCACAAACACGCCGTGGAGATCTGGAACCTACTCGACCCTCTCTCGCCCGACATCGCCTTCTTCACGGAGACCTGGACCAACGCCGCCTCCGCCCCCGACATCAACACCGCTATCCTGGACGGATACAAGAACCAGAGGAAAGACCGCCCCAACCTCCCGGGAGGGGGCCTCGCCATCGCCCACAAGAACACCCTCCGCCTCACCACCTCCAGCGAAACTTTCCCCTCCGCCGAACACCTGCACTTCCAGATCCAGACCAGCCCCAACTCCATACTCCACGGAACCCTCGTCTACAGACCCCCCGGCCCCTGGGCCGCCTTCGCTACTACCATCACTGACCTCATCGCACCCCACGCCATCGCCTCAATGAACTACATACTCATCGGAGACCTGAACTTCCATCTCGACAACCCCAGTAACCCCAACTCCACCACCCTTCGTGACAACCTCGCCAACATCGGACTCAAACAACTTGTCACCACACCGACTCACAGGGCAGGACACACCTTCGACCCCATCTTCGCTGCAGGAAACAGCGTTCACCTCAGTCATACAACGCAAACCCCATGGACCGACCACCACGGCGTACACTTCACCGTCGACAAACCCAAGACACCCAAGCCAGCCACACGCCCACCACGAAGGAACTGGAGCAAGGTCACCGACGAGCAACTCAACTCCACCCTCACCCGAGACAACCACACCTCGGTATCCGACGCCAACGTTGCAGCCAGAGAACTCCACACTTGGATCTCCAACTGCGCAGACGAGCTCACCCCACTACGCAACCCCAACAAACAGCACCCCAGGAAAGCCCCCTGGTTCACCACCGATCTCCAAGAAGCCAGACACACCTGCAGACACCTGGAGAAGAACTGGAGAAACACCAAGACACCTGAAAACTACACCACCTACAAGGACGCCATGACGGAATACCACAACCGAATCAGAACCGCCAAGATGACTTTCATCAACAACAAAATCCTTGCCAACTCCACCAACTCCAATGAACTCTTCAGTGTCATTCAGGAATTCACCAACCCCCGCAGTGAAGCCACAGACATCACCCCGTCCCAAGACCTCTGCGATAAGCTTGGAACCTACTTCCACCTCAAGATGAAAAACCTCTACTACAACTTCGGAGACCACCCACCAGATGCCACAGCCGGCCAGCCCCCCAGACATGCCAGCCAGCCCACCATCTAGACCTGGACGCCGATCACGGCCAAAGACACCGCCTCGACCATGAAAGGCATCCACTCAGGTGCCCCCACTGACCCCTGCCCTCCACACATCTACCACAGAGCCGCCATCACCATCGCACCCGAACTACAATGCACCATTGTTAGAACTGGGGGTCTCTAGTTGGCAATGGTATACACCTTTCACCAAATAGGGACCCTTGCTTCTCGTCAGGGTAAGGGGGATACACTACTAAAATAACCCCTGGTCACCCCTTGGTAGCTTGGCACGAGCAGACAGGCTTATCTCAGAGGCAGTGTGTTAAGCATTTGTGAACACATACAGTAATACAGTGAAAACACTACTAATGGTCACTACACATGTTTTCTAAAAATAAGTATTCTTTATATAGACTTAACACAAGACCACAAATGACAAAAATCCACAATACTGTACTCAAAATAGACTTAAAAGATGGTAGAAGTAAATTAGTTCAAGTTGATGGTAAATGCGACACGTTTCTCTGAAAAGTACCTGTAATGCGTAACGCAAAACAAACAAAGGGTCCGCAGGGAGGACGATGCGGCGAGCAAGCGCCTCGATGCGGTGCAACGATCCGGTGCAATACGATGAAAGTGCGCCCTTGATGCGATGCGACGATGTGAAGACGATGCGTGCACGCCCGACGGCCGTGTGGTGAACTCTTTTTTTTGGAGCCGCAACAGGCCCTGCGACACGCTTCTCCAGTGATGCGACGGCAGGCAGCTGAGCGGAAGGCACGCTTCTCTGGTGATGCGGCGGCGACACGCTTCTCCTGCGATGCGACGGCAGCAGCTTCATCAGCGACACGCTTCTTCTCGTTGCGTCGTGCTTCCAGCTCCCAGCGACACGCAGGCTTCTGCAGACAGAATCCCCAGCAAGGGAATTCAGGAGGGAGATGGTGGGGAAGTCTTGTAGCCCTGAGACTTCAGCAGGAGGCAAGCTCTAGTTCAAGCCCTTGGAGAATATTCTGCAAGATGATGAAAGTTCTTTAAAAGTTCCTTCTCCTTTCCTTGGCAATGAAGACCACTGCAGGCCAACCCAGCAAACAGCACACTGGCAGAGGGGCAGTCCAAACTCCTGCAGCTTCCTTGGTTCTTCTCCTTGGCAAAGGTTCATCTTGTTGTTTCCAGAAATGATCTAAAGTCTTGGGGTCTGGGCCCCAGTATTTATACCCATAAATCCTTTGTCCTCTGAAGGCAGAGGGTTCTGTACCTGGTCCAAACCAGTTCTGGGTGCATCCTGCCAATGCATACCCTCTTCCTTTGTCAGTGTGGGCCAGGGACATCAGACACACCACAGGAGGTGGAGCCAGCATTGTGGAAGACAGGCACAGCCCTATTCAGGCCCAGGTGCAACTCCTCCCACCACTCTACATGCAGATAGGTCTATTCAGCCCTGTGCTGACTCACCCTGTCTCCTGGAGCCCCCCAGCCCCTGTCACTCACAAAACCAGACATACAATACACAAGCTAGCAGAGGCAGGCTGGATGGTTTAGGCAAGAAAATACCTACTTTCTAAAAGTGGTATTTTCAAACACAGAATGTGAAAACCAACTTCACTAAAAGAGGTATTTTATCATTCTGAGTTCAGGCATACTAAATTCGTTTTTCTACCATGTTCCGTGGGTCAGTTAGGATTATAAGATGTTATAATCAAACTGCCCATTCTGGCCTATGGGGACAGGTAGCCTTGCAATAGTGAAAAACGAAATTGGCTGTAATTCACTATCAGGACATGCTACACACATCAGGGCATGTCCTACCTTTTACATACAATGCACCCTGCCCTTGGGCCTACCTTAGGGGTGACTGATATGCAGAAAAGGGAAGGTTTAGGGACTGGCAAGTGGGGTGCACTGGCAAAGTCGACATGGCAGTCACAGACAGGCAATGGCAGGCCTGAGACACACTTTACAAGCTGCTTCTGTGGGTGCCAATGTGCAACATTCCGTCCATCATCTTGTGTGTTTTGCATTTCGCCCTAAGTGGGAAGGGTATGCCCAGACGTGGGTCCCGTGCTCACTACGCCACTGGAGTCAAGCTATCCTGGCTGATGAGGGCTGAAAGCCCGAAACCGGTCCTAGGATGCTTGATTCCGGTCCAGGGAAGACATGGCTTGGCAGTTCGGTCTGGACTGTTCCCATGAGGCACAGGGTCAAGATTGATTTGCATATGGCTATGTCTGAACTGGGGTGGCGTGGTGAAGCAAAATAACGATGGATTAAACCCAGATCTGTGACTGGGGGTGAATGTTTGCCAATGTGCAACATTCCGTCCATCATCTTGTGTGTTTTGCATTTTGCCCTAAGTGGGAAGGGTATGCCCAGACGTGGGTCCCGTGCTCACTACGCCACTGGAGTCAAGCTACCCTGGCTGATGAGGGCTGAAAGCCCGAAACCGGTCCTAGGATGCTTGATTCCGGTCCAGGGAAGACATGGCTTGGCAGTTCGGTCTGGACTGTTCCCATGAGGCACAGGGTCAAGACTGATTTGCATGTGGCTATGTCTGAACTGGGGTGGCGTGGTGAAGCAAAATAACGATGGATTAAACCCAGATCTGTGACTGGGGGTGAATGTTTGCCAATGTGCAACATTCCGTCCATCATCTTGTGTGTTTTGCATTTCGCCCTAAGTGGGAAGGGTATGCCCAGACGTGGGTCCCGTGCTCACTACGCCACTGGAGTCAAGCTATCCTGGCTGATGAGGGCTGAAAGCCCGAAACCGGTCCTAGGATGCTTGATTCCGGTCCAGGGAAGACATGGCTTGGCAGTTCGGTCTGGACTGTTCCCATGAGGCACAGGGTCAAGACTGATTTGCATATGGCTATGTCTGAACTGGGGTGGCGTGGTGAAGCAAAATAACGATGGATTAAACCCAGATCTGTGGCTAGGGGTGAATGTTTGCCAATGTGCAACATTCCGTCCATCATCTTGTGTGTTTTGCAAGCCCACCAGCAGCATTTGATTCACAGGCCCTAGGCACACCCAGTGCACGGTACTAGGGTCTGACAGTGAATCAAATAGGCCAAACATGGAGTCACTAATCCATACATCAATTTATAACAGAGAGCATATGCACTTTAGCACTGATCAGCAGTGGTAAAGTGCCCAGAGTCAGAAAACCAACAAAAACAGGTCAGAAAAAGTACAGGAGGAAGGCAAAAAGTTCAGGGATGACCCTGGAAAAAGGGCCAAGTCCAACACAAACTACAACGCACCATCAACACCACCTTCGAAACAGGCACCTTCCCAGACGACTGGAAATGCGCAGAAGTCAGGCCCCTGCTCAAGAAGCCCACAGCTGACCCCACCGACCTCAAGAACTACCGGCCCATCTCGCTCCTCCCCTTCGCGGCCAAAGTCGCAGAGAAAACAGTCAACAGGGAACTGAAACGATTCATCAAAGACAACGTCGTCCTCGACCCGTCCCAATCCGGATTCCGAAGCAACCACAGCACCAAGACCACCCTACTCACCGCCACAGACGACTTCAGCACCCTCCTGGACCAAGGCCACTCCGCAGCCCTTATCCTACTCGACCTATCAGCAGCCTTTGACACCGTCTCCCACTGCACACTCGTCGCCAGACTACACGACGCCGGCAAACAAGGAACATCCCTAGACTGGATCCAATCATTCCTCACCGGAAGAAGCCAAAGAATCAGAATGCCATCCTTCCTCTCCGATCCCACGAAAATCCCCTGCAGAGTCCCACAGGGGTCATCACTGAGCCCGACCCTCTTCAACATCTACATGGCCCCCCTCTCCGCCATCGTCCGACAAAACGGCCTCAACATCGTATCCTATGCTGACGATACTCAGCTCATCCTCTCCCTTACCAAAGACCCCACCACCGCCAGACTCAACTTCCAGAAAGGAATGCAGGACGTCGCAGTCTGGATGACCAACAGCTGCCTAAAGCTCAATGCCGAGAAGACAGAAGTCCTCGTCCTCGGAACCACCCCTTCAGCATGGGACAACACCTGGTGGCCGACCCCCCTCGGAAGCCCACTGACCCCCTCGGACCACGCCCAAAACCTCGGCATCGTATTCGACTTATCCCTCACCATGAACCGACAGGTCAACGCCGTCACCTCCAGCTGCTTCAACATCCTCTGCAAGACTTTCAAATGGATCCCCCCTGAGTCAAGAAAGACAGTCACCCACGCACTCATCACCAGCAGACTGGACTACGGAAACAAGTCCATACTCCGCAAACTCCAGACGATACAGGACACCGCTGCCAGACTCATCCTCGGCATCCCCCGGCAAGAACACATCAGCCAACACCTACGAAGGCTCCACTGGCTCCCCATTGAGAAAAGAGTCACCTTCAAAATCCTCACCCACGCCTACAAATGCCTACACAACACCGGACCCAAATACCTCAACGACAGAATCAACTTCCACATACCCAAAAGAAACCTCCGATCTTCCAACCTCGCACTGGCCGAAACCCCCCGCATCCACAGAGCCAGAGCAGGTGGAAGATCCTTCTCTCACATTGCAGCCAAGACCTGGAACGAGCTCCCGGCAGACATCAGACGCGCCCCCTCCCTGAACACCTTCAGGAAGACTTTCAAGACCTGGCTCTTCAGCTAAACAGATCTGCGGACCCCCCCCCCCCATCAGTGCCTTGAGACCCTCACAGGTGAGTAGCGCGCTTACAATCCCCTGATTGATTGATTGATTGATTGATTGATAGAGGCAATGTGAAAAGTATTTATGCAGCATACAAACAGTAATAAAGTAAAAGCACAAAATAAGAAAAATTACAAACCAATTTAGAAAAATAGAGTTCATTTTAATAAATAAATGACACAAGAATGACAAAAATCCAATCAGGAGAACCGCGGATATAGGCTTTTAAAGTTTTTGGTAAAAATAGCTCCAAAAGCACAAAGTGCCAAATGTGGTTATCTTGTCGAGCCAGACCGGGACGAAGTCACACGTTCAAGCCAACCATGATAGAATGTGGGCCAGATACAGGGACCAGGTTAGTCCTACTGAGAGTTGTACCTGATGTCCTTCATGCAAGACTTTGTGTCGCTCTGCATCGATTTCGATCAGGAGTTCGTGGTGCTGCAATGTGAAGTCCTATTTCAAAATGCATCAGACTGCGTCAGTTCCGATGAGGCCATCAATCAGGAGCTGTGAGGGGCTGTGATGTGGGGTCCTATGTCAAGATGCATTGCACTACATCAGATCTGATTGAATGCACAGGTCTAACAGGTCTAAGAAGTCAGGTATAACAGATGGCCAAAGAAGTACCCAACTTCAATCTATACTTGTGCCTCCACCATGCTCTGTTTATGACCTCACAAACTGCATCATTCATGACGTTATCAGTGATGTCACTTGAGATGTCATCAGTGCTGTCACTGAGCATGTCATGACTGATGTAATATATGAGGGCATAAGCAGTGGATCAAGGGGGGTGTAAGTTGTAGTTAGCTCAGGTAACTATTCTTGCTGATTTTCTATGTTTTTGTGTGTGTAAAATCTGAACCTAACTATAAAGTCCCTGTAACCTTTGTTTTTTTCTGTGAATATATATGTATGTGTTCACTGAAAAAGCAATGGTTAAAGTAACGCTATAGTTAGGTGAATATGTTAGTGACAACATTAATATTTTGAACTAAAATAAACACAGAAATTAATCAGCTATAGTTAGCTATAACCTATAACATGTGCCCCCTCCATGCACTGCTTCTGAACTCACATATTACGTCACTCATGACATGTTCTATGATATCATTTATGACATCACTGATGAGCTCATCCATGCTGCAAAATAGCTCAGAATAATATGAAGCATCATTACTGCTATCATACATACAGCCCCCATAGGTAAAATCCCCCTCACCTTAAAAAATAAAACCAGCCCTGTGCCCGAATTTTGGGTCTTTTTTTCGATCCTACAGAAATCCCATGGGATAGCATCAAAACTGCAGATTATTTTTATTTTGGTTCCAGGGAGCCCGACTCGGTCCCCCCAATGGGACCCAGGGGGGGCAGGGTATTCCTACCCAGCCCCCTCATATTTTTTTCAATTTGCTCCTTCAAGTCAGGGGACTAAGTCCCTGAGTCCTGTAATTGCTGCCAACAACAGTTCTCTGAAGTTGCTGGCAGCCAATCAGAGTGCTTTCTTCCGTGGGAGTCTGAATCCCACAGGAGCAAATTGGCCCAAAAGAAAAAAATAATTCCCTGGGCCAATCAGAACGCTCCATTTTTAAACTGGTGTTCCTGCAAGAGTCATTACATATACACATCCTTTTCTGTGGAAGAGAAATGGTTTGTTGAATGAATATATATATATATATATTATCTACTGGCGGTCGCCAGTAGATAGTTATAGTTAGGACCTATTTTCCATAGGAAATTCGCAACATTCTATTTCCAATAACTTTGACGCCGGTTGATGAATCTTCGCGAAATTTTCAAACCTCGTGGGGCGCTTTGGTCTGCTCTTATCCTGAAAGTTTTGGGGTGATTCGGCAAGCGGGGGCCGAGAAAAAAGGGGGGTCCCAAAACATGTTTTCTCCATGTTAATTCCCATTGGAAATTTTAGACACGGCTACAGCCCGAACTGCTGAACGGAATTACACCAAATTTGGCAAAAAGGTAGCGCTTGGTTCAGAAAGCGACCTTTTTTTAAATGGTGTAAATCCGTTCAGTAGTTGCGGAGAAATTAAAAAATAAGAGTCAAAAATCAATTTCCCATAGGAAACTTTATGCAAGGCTACAGCCCGAACTGCTGAACGGAATTACACCAAATTTGGCAAAGAGGTAGTTCTTGGTTCAGAAAGAACCCTTTTGTTAAATGGTGTAAATCCGTTCAGTAGTTCCTGAGAAAATCAAATGTAAAAACACATATATATCTGGGCAGAGCCTAACCACACATGTCATCGTGAGATCTGATTGGCTGTCAGCACTTCATCCTGGAATTGCTGGCAACCATCTTGGGACCAATATAAATGATAGTAACCCTGGGCATAATACTTCGCTACGCTCACGAAGCATGCAAAGTTTGTGCTACTACGCACTACGCAAATTGCACGTAGCAGAGTGAAAAACTGTGCTAATTGACATAGCGTAGCAGCAGTATAATAAACACCCAGAAATGCTTTAATAAAGCAATTTTCTATGCTAAAAAGCATATAACCAATTCACAAAAGTGAATTTTGACAATAAAATATCAAGCAATGAGAGAGGTGATGATTTTGGGGTCCCCCCTAACCTAGGGGGAGGACCAAGCAGATGCCTTGAACACAAAAAGCATATCATGTGAACGATTCAGTGGTGGTCCCTTCCTCCTAGGACCACCTCAAGCACAGTTATGGGCAAAAATACAATCCCAACCAAAGGCTCTGCAAAGCATTATGGGACGAGATTAGCAGTGAATATTGTAGTGTCCAATATCAAAATAATTCTACAAAGAGCTGCAGTTCAACTAGTCGTTACTAGATGTCCCTCACGAGTCAAATGCAAAAGCATTGAAATTATTAATACATCAAGCTGCAGTTCCACTAGTCGTTACTAGATGTCCCTCACGAGTCAAATGCAAAAGCATTGAAACCCTTTCATGAAGCTTTTGCATTTGACTCGTGAGGGACATCTAGTAACGACTAGTGGAACTGCAGCTCTTTGTAGAATTATTTTGATATTGGATACTATAATATTCACTGCCCACTGCTAATCTCGTCCCATAATGCTTTGCAGGGCCTTTGGTTGGGATTGTATTTTTGCCAATAACTGTGCTTGGGGTGATCCTAAGAGGATGGGACCACCACCGAATCGTTCAAAAGATGTGCTTTTTGTTTTCAAGGCATCTGCTTGGTGCTCTCCCTAGGTTAGGGAGGATCCCAAAATCTTCACCTCTCTCACTGCTTGTTAATTTATCGTTTTCACTTTTGTGAAATGACTATATGCATTTTTAGCATATAAAGACAGAGATATTTATGTTATCTTAACTTGCACTATGCAAAATGCTTTTGGCAAATATTGTACAGTGCAGGCAAGCACACAGCTATGCACTACGCAATTTGCATATCTATGTGTACTTCAAAATGTACTTCGCGTAGCTACGTGTAGTGCTACTACGTAAACTACGCCCAGGGTTAAATGATAGTACCCCATTGAAATGCATTGTAGTGAATCGAAGATTTTGAGGGTTACCAAAAGGAGAACTATAAAGGGTGATAACAGACTTTAGTTACATTAGAATTCATTTGTTGATGGTACCATACTAATTTCAGGAATTGTGGTGTGTTCTAAGGTGATTTTACCCTGTGAAAAACCTTCTGCTGGGATATCATGAATCATGTTTGAGAGAAAACTATTTTCACATGCTTGTCCCATACAGTTTTGGAAGGTGCTCCAGAAGCTAAAATGAGAGCATATTTTCTGTAAATTCACATTATCTTTCTCAGTCATGTGAGAATGAAGTCTGACATTCTCAGTAAAACATGTACATCCAACAAGGGCAGAGACTGTCAGTTGATTCCTTTGTGTTCTACTGCAGCTTCCAAGAGTGTTCTAAAGAACAACTAGAGTGCTAACAGCCTTACTTATGACAAAAGTATGGCACACCTGAAGCCATCTTGATTGGAATAAACTGGTAACAATTAAAACATTTAATTTAAAAAGGAACAAAATGATGGGGTTCATTTTGTCATAGAAATTATGGTTAGTGCTGTAGAAAGAAAAATTAGGACATGTTTCAAGTGTGATCTCAAATATCTTCCTGTTATATTTCAACAGGAGCAGCCTGTCAGTTGATGCCTTTGTGTTCTACTGCAGCTTCCCAGAGTGTTCTAAAGAACAACTAGAGCGCTAACAGTCTTACTTATGACAAAATTATGGCACACCTGAAGCCATCTTGATTGGAATAAACTGGTAACTCTTAAAACATTTAATTTAACCCCTTCCGTGCTCATGACGAGCTCAGCTCGTCATGCTGCGCGGTAGCGCTGTGCGCATGACGAGCTGAGCTCGTCACGACCCCACCCGCGATCGGAATGTCCAGCACACGAGCGGAATTCCGATCGCGGTCAAGGGGTTAAAAAGGAACAAAATGAGGGGGTTCATTTTGTCATAGAAATTATGGTTAGTGCTGTAGAAAGAAAAATTAGGACATGTTTTAAGTGAGATCTCAAATATCTTCCTGTTATATTTCAACAGGAGCAGCCTGTCTGTTGATGCTTTTGTGTTCTACTGCAGCTTCCCAGAGTGTTCTAAAGAACAACTAGAGCGCTAACAGTCTTACTTATGACAAAAGTATGGCACACCCGAAGCCATCTTGATTGGAATAAACTGGTAACACTTAAAACATTTAATTAAAAAGGAACAAAATGAGGGGGTTCATTTTGCCATAGAAATTATGGTTAGTGCTGTAGAAAGAAAAATTAGGACATGTTTTAAGTGAGATCTCAAATATCTTCCTGTTATATTTCAACAGGAGCAGCCTGTCAGTTGATGCCTTTGTGTTCTACTGCAGCTTCCCAGAGTGTTCTAAAGAACAACTAGAGTGCTAACAGCCTTACTTATGACAAAAGTATGGCACATCTGAAGCCATCTTGATTGGAATAAACTGGTAACACTTAAAACATTTAATTTAAAAGGAACAAAATGAGGGGGTTCATTTTGCCATAGAAATTATGGTTAGTGCTGCAGAAAGAAAATTTAGGGCATGTTTTAAGTGAGATCTCAAATCCTCTTCTATTTCATTAGAAAATTCTGACATGCAGACTGAAACAATCACTTTCAATACCAGCAGTAGACTTCCAGTTAACTCCCTGGTGAGCAGTAGCTTTACTACAGTGATCTAATGAACAACTAGAGTGCTAACATTCTGAATTTATGGCAAATGTGTGACACATCTGAATGCCTTCTTGATGGAATCAAAGTAAAAAACTGAAAGCATTTCCTACTGAGGAGACTGCAGTAAATGACGAAATTAGGAAACTTCATAACAAATAAGTCTCCCAAGATGGCCACCAGAGAAAAAAGAGCCCAAATGTAGCACAAATATCACCCAGATGTAGCCCACATATAGCCCAATGACAGAAGTGTGCAAAACACTTTTTATTTTTAGTTTTTCTGCAGTTTTATATAGTGCAAACTGGTCAGGTATTGGAGCGTTACATCTTACTTGGACCCCTTATTGCGTATTTTGCACGAAGTACATGAGATTGATCTTGCGAAACATTGACCTTTACGATTCTGTTAACCTGAAGTTGCTCTGAACCGGGCTTTGTAACACCCGTTTTTACCTACTGGTTTTAATTAATTCTCACTGTATTGTATTAGGAAAGAGGATTTCCTTTTTTTTTGTACACTTTTATGATCTATGTTTCTAAATCAGATCAAATAAAGTTTAATGAATTCTATGGCAGGACGGAGGCGAGGATTATGCATATCTTTCCTCACTTTATTTGCATAGCAGTTCAAAGAAAACGTAACACAACAATCATTAAACAAAAGACTACACAACCCATGAACCATTAGGGGGGTAGTCTCCAAGGCAACTATAATCCAATCATATCACAGTCCATCGTATATAATATCGTGACGTACCTTCCGCTTCCTCTTTCTTCACTGCTCGTCAGTTAAGTGCATTCCTTACATTCTTGGCTTAATCTGACGTTGTTGCTGTTTGTATAGCGGTTTCTTGTGCACGTTATTAGCATTATTGCCTTGGTATTGTTTCATATTCCCTGCGCAGCAGGCTCTTGCCCGAGCGTGTTCTCCCCATCGCAGTTTCTCCCGCTGTGTGCTCTGCGCGCGGTGAGATCCTGTCAGGTGCATCTGGTCCGAGCGAGGCAGCTCCGTCGAGCTCTCCCACTGGTCTTTACGCGCGTTTGGGAATCCGGTCACTCCTTTAGTGTCCGCTTGATTCCCGACCAACCCTCGCCTAATTTTGACACCGCTACGCGGTGATTTCCCCACACGGCCACGTTAGTGACCAGCGCCACCTGGTGGTGGTAATTGGTATTGCGCCTCAGTCTATTCTTATAACAGCTTCGGGAAAGCCCAGCTGTTGGAGCACCGGCGAGGGGGATGCCTTAAGGATTTTAAGGGCATTTGTTCTGTGCTCACACCCTCTGCTATCATGTCTTCTTGAGAAGACCATTTTTACTCCTCCTACCAGGAAGTGGAGGAGGAATGGCCCCCCAACTTCTCCCTCCAGCAGTGGACCAAGCCCTCTCTCTGGCTATTTCTCGGGCGCTGGCTCCTCTTAGGGATCAGGTTGATAAGCTGGCGAAAAGCATCCTAGGGGTGTTCAGTGACCCAGATCTGGTGGTGGCGGGTCCCAGTAGCTCCCAGATGGGGAATAAAAGGGCCGTTAAGCATAACGTGGGGCACTTGGAAGGATTTGATAAACTTACGGAGACCTTCCTCAAGAGTGCGCGAATGCTAAAACATGCACCCTGCCGGGAGGAGGAGGGGCCCGGAGAAAATTGCGACACTGTCACCACTATTGTAGACCCCGACGGCGGGTTTCCTTAGAGGGAGAGGGTGTATCGGAGGACGATTTCTCCTCCGATGAGGATAAGGACTCGGGCGTCCCTGGCGTCCAGAGTCCCACTCCTCTCAGTCCCCGGTTGGGGATGGGGTCCACTCGGACATGTTCGAGCCTACCCAAATTTACCATCCTAGGTCAGCGGAGTGGACACCTGACGCCAAAGTGGCAGAGTATGTGGTGGGGAAAATCCATCAACCCCTTGAAAGGGAGGTCAGGAATAGGATGAGGGGAGAATGCCCCAGGCCCTCACTGAAGGGGAAGGTGGCACACACGCCTGAAATTGATGAGAAACTATGTACCTTTTTCTCCAAGTATATGAGGGATCCCAAGAAAGGAATTGATAGGTCTTGGACGTGGTAGGGCCCTTGACCCAAATTATTCAATTGACGGAGCGTTCCAAAGAGTCAGGATCCCCTTTGCCCACGGATATTGTGGCTGGTTGGGCGCACTACCCTAAACCCTAAAACACTACCCCCTCCACTACCCAAACACCGCTGCACTACCCTAAACCCTAAAACACTACCCCCAGCACGACACCCTACACTACCCAAACATAACTGCACTACCCTAAACCCTAAAACACTACCACCAGCACGACTCCCTACACTACCCAAACACCACTGCACTACCCTAAACCCTAAATCTACCCACAGCACAACCCCTACACTATACAAACACCACTGCACTACCCTAAACCCTAAAACACTACCCCCAGCATGACCCCTTCACTACACAAACACCACTGCACTACCCTAAACCCTAAAACACAACCCCCAGCACGACCCCCTACACTACCCAAACACCACTGCACTACCCTAAACCATAAAACACTACCCCCAGCACGACTCCCTACACTACACAAACACCACTGGACTACCCTAAACCCTAAAACACTACCCCCAGCACGACTCCCTACACTACCCAAACACCACTGCACTACACTAAACCCTAAATCTACCCGCAGCATGACCTCCCACACTACACAAACACCACTGCACTACCCTAAACCCTAAAACACTACCCCCAGCATGACCCCCTACACTACCCAAACACCACTGCACTACCCTAAACCCTAAAACACTAACCCCAGCATGACCCCCTACACTACCCAAACACCACTGCACTACCCTATACCCTAAAACACGACCCCCTACACTACACAAACACAACTGCACTACCCTAAACCCTAAAACACTACCCCAGCACGATCCCCTACACTACCCAAACACCACTGCACTACCCTAAACCCTAAAACACTACCCCCAGCACGACCCCCTACACCACCCAAACACCACTGCACTACCCTAAACCCTAGAAAAGAAACCCCCACCCCATGCCCAATCCCCTTACCTCTCACTCCTCGTGGTTCCTCTCTCCTCGTGGTTCCTGCTTCACGTCGTCTCTGAGGGGCGGTGCACGTCGTTGTGAGGAAACGGAACAGCCTCTGTTTCCTTACAACGACATGAATCGTCTACATGTTTTTAGAATGCATGGTCATTTACCATACATACCTTTACAACAAAATTCGTTGTAAAGGCATGCGTGGTAAATGACCATGCGTTCTAAAAAATGCGTAGTAATGACTTTGTGATGTACAACGCATTCGTGGTAATGCATGCGTTGTAATGGTATCGCGAAGTAAAAAAGTCGTTGTAACGGCTGTTTACCGATCGAAGCTGGCCCCTGTTCTTCAGTGAGACGTTTATTTGATTAATTAGGAGGAAGGAATGTGTTTTTTTTTACCGAAAAGTGCATTCCCGGCTGTTGTCTTGTGAAAGTGTCCGCGTGGCCTGGTTTCACTTCCGGTGAGAGAGTGGAAGAGTCTGTTTGGATCTAAAGGAGTTCTGTTGTTGGACGGGGCCGGTGCGACATGTCATCAGAAAACATAGCTAATGGAAAGCGTCCTCCCTGAAGTGTGGAGCAGTGCCATGAGAGGTCAACGAGTGTGCGTCACACCGCAGTATGACCGTACCGCGTGACCCATGTGCCACCTCCAGGGTACGGGAGGCAGAAGCGGCATCGCAGGTCCTCTTGAAGACCGTTGTAGCACTAATTCTACATTTTGGTACTAGGGCATTTTAACTTTGTTGTTCCTGCCAGATACAAAGAGAAGATCCTGTGTTATTCAGTGCCCTCGTTACCTTTTTTGTGGGTTGTGGTGCTTGTCACTTTGCTGCCCCGCCGGTGCACATGACTGGGCACCCCACTTCGTGTGCCATCTACAGGGCCTCTGCCCTCGGATCACTGGTTTCGGTTTCTGGAGTGGCAACATAAACAGTTGCTCCCAAAGGACTAGCCTGAACACTTAGGTGAATATCCCCTGCACCAGCATTCCACGGAAATTCTTTCCTAGCTCTCCCACGTCAACGAGGAAGTCATAATAGCACGGCTCCGCTCGCGACACCGTATGACGTCATCGGAGCCATAAGAGGACCGCGTCGGTGTGCTGACGTCAGTTCCACCCATTTTTTCCGTGCCACCGAGGCAAACAGGGGACCGAGACATTTTCACATGTATACATAGTATAATAAATATATATATATTCACTGAAAAAACCATAGGTTTTAGGCACGTTATAGTTAGAAATTAGCATTTAAAAAACCTTAGAAATTCACTGAAAAAACCATAGGTTTCAGGCACATTATAGTTAGAAATTAGCATTTAAAAACCTTAGAAATTCACTGAAAAAACCATAGGTTTCAGGGGCGTTATAGTTAGTTGGACATTTCACTCGTACAAAACCATAGAAATTCCCCGTTATAGTTAGTTCAGCTAACTATAACTCGCAGCGCCCGCAATGCACTGCTGATGACGTCACATATTACATCACTCATGACATGGTCAGTGACATCACTCATGACATCACTGATGACATCTCAAATGACATCACTGATGACATCACTGATGACATCATCCAGTGAATGTGTGTTTTTCTGAAAATTAAATATGTTTTATATATGTATATCTCAAGGTCGATGGAAGAATAAATGGGTATATAAGTGTCTAAATGGATGATTTTGTTTTGTAAAATTGATTGTATAACTGACTAAGTGTATCTTAGTGAATACATGGGTTAGTGAGTAATGTTTAAATATGAAAATATCTGTATCAGTCTCTCACTTTGTGTATAAGTGGCTGCATGGGTTGGTGAGTAGCTACATGAGTGTCTATATGGGTTATTAGTTGGTTTTTTGAGTATCAGTATGAGTGTCTGAGTGTCTGTATGGGTCGGTGGGGGTATTACTTAGTGCATAGATGCATGAATGAGTGACTCACTGTTTGTATGTGTTGAAGACAGCATGTGTGCAGGACTGTATAGGTGGATGAGTATGTGTATGGGTGTGTTAGTGAGTGAATGACTGTCTCAATAGTGTCTTTATGAGTAACTACATATGTTTTAAACTAGTAGATGTGAGTATTGGTGTATATAAGTGAGTATATGTGAGAGTGAGAGATTGGAAGAGTTCCTGTACAAATAAGTAGGTGTTTCTATAAGTGATTGTTTAAGAGAGTAAGTATGTGTAAGTTTCTGTAGAAGTAAGTGTGGTAGTGTGTGTATAACTGTATATGCAAGTAAATGGATGTTTGATACTTTGTTTGCATGTGTGACTATGTGTGTGAGTAACTCTATGGATGAGTGGCGGTGTGTAACAGGATGTATAGGTGTATGAGTACATATGATGAGTGAGTACATGTATGAGTGACTGTATAGGGACTGTTGGTGAATGAGTGGATGTGTGTGTAGATCTTGGAATTACTGAATAGGTGTGTTGTAACTGGTATTGGTATGTCCATTGTTTTGAAAATGTTAGTTTGTATTTTTGAGTGTGTGTATCAAAGGTTATATTAGGGTGAGAGGAGGTCTGCCACTCTATCACAAGGATGATGTCATCAGTGATGTCATGAGTGATGTCATTTGAGATGTCATCAGTGATGTCATGAGTGATGTCACTGACAATGTCATGAGTGATGTAATATGTGACGTCATCAGCAGTGCATTGCGGGTGCGCGAGTTATAGTTAGCTGAACTAACTATAACGGGGGAATTTCTATGGTTTTGTACGAGTGAAATGTCCAACTAACTATAACGCCCCTGAAACCTATGGTTTTTTCAGTGAATATATATATATATATATATATATATATATATATATATATATGTGTGTGTGTAAGGGAATGCCCCCCTTTCCCCTGAGCCATTCAATGGTCCCCTGGGGCCAATACTAATTTATTTGGGAGCAGGCATGGGGCCCTTTCCACCAGCTATATAATGGCCCCAGGGGCCCATCCCACAGGGCCCAATGGCAGCAATGTCCTAGGGACCCTATTTCCCTGTATACTATGTTGTCCCCTGCTTGGGAAAGATGGGACAGGGATTGCAAACCTAATTTCCTGCTCACACTTTCACAGGCAGGGAACATTTATTTGCTACCACCAGGCGGAAGCAGAAAACAAAGCTGCTATCTCAGGGTGGAACCAAAGCAATGGAGCCAGTTCCCGCCAGCACCCAGCATTGGTGCTTACAGAGGAGTAGGTGGGTTCTCAGGGGCCTTTGGTCTCTCCCGTGGCCTCAGGTGTTGTAAAGTGTTGGGTGCCCTCAATGGGACTGGGGCACCCACCAAACACAGAAATTGAAAAAAATAGCACATCCGCAAGGGAGTAGGCTCCTGGTGCTGCTATAAAAAAACAGACAAGGTACTCAGAATATTTTTTTTAAAAAAGCTCCAGCAGTGTGGGAGTAGACCCCCCACGTTTCCAGATTTTTTTTTTGTAAAAGCATGTATCTTGGCTATGGGTGTCCCGGGTGGCACCTGGGCACCCACAATAAACAAAATAGCCATTAATATTAGTTGCAGCCTCACCACCTCCATAGTGAAGCGACGAGGCTGCTCATTAATTATTCAATGCTTCCTCCTGTGAGTGCCCCATAATGCCGTGCATGGACTATGCTTCTAAATATTCTAGTTCTAGTGGTGCTCCAAGGAGGGGCAGAGGCACCACCAACTATAAATGAAAATGTTTTGGTGGGCCGCAGGAAGCACAACAGCACCCCAAGAACGTTAAAAAACGGAGCAAATCTCCCAGGTCCTTGAATGCATGATCCCAGGATCGCTTTACTATTGTTGTTAAAGCACTGCGAACTAGAGTGCAGGGACCTCTTGTGGTAGTTTTATGATTGCATTTTGTGGCCTGAAAAGTGTTAAAGAAAAACTTGAACATTTGTTTATGGATGTTTAAAATAAAAATCCTTTATTGAAATATTTTTGTCATAATTATTATGCATTGTCATTTGTGCATTTATAAGGAATACATTATATTTTGATTATTGATAAAATAGTGTGGTGCCTTTTTGACAAAGCTAGTAGGTCTGCTATATATATAGGTTGATCTGTGCACTGATCCCATGATAAAGCCAGTAGCCTTCCCTTTTATATTATTGTGTTCTGATCCTTTCCTTTAGCATAGCCATTAATGTACCTATCTAAAAATGACACCACTTTACATTGTTACCATAAGTAAAAAAAAAATCAAACTTCCTGAAAAAAATCAAAGGTTAAAGTGATATTAAAATTAGGTATTGTAATACTTTACTTTACATTAAAAAAGACCTTAGAAATTCATTAACAAAAACAAAGTTGAAATTGACGTCAACGTTAGGGGAAAATGTCAGTTTAAATGCAACATTTTAAACAAAAAAATCACTGAAATTCAGCAGTCAGTTAGCAGAAGTAACTCTAACTTGTGTCCTCGGTAGGCACTGCGTTACGACCTAACATAGTGCATCACTCATGACGTTCTATAACATAATTGGTAATATCAATGATAACATCTGAAATTATATTGTTAATGATAACACTATGGCTGGCGAAGGTACATGCTTAACTGGCAAATTTGTTTCACACAGGTGCAATGGGGTAACATCACTTGCAGTATGTAGTCCACATTCTGAAAACCCAGCTATCAATTTGAGTGGTGTTTGTTAGATTTGGGGGTCTCTAGTTGGCAGAGGTAGGTACCTTTGTCCAAATAGGGACCCTTGCTTCTAGTCAGGGTAAGGGGAATACACTCCTAAAATAACCCCTGCTCACCCCCTTGGTAGCTTAGCACTGAGCAGACAGGCTTATCTCAGAGGCAGTGTGTAAAGCATTTGTGAACACATACACTAATCAAGTGACAACCCTACAGATGGACACCACACCAGTTGTATATTAAATATAAGTATTCTTTATATAGATTTAACACAAGACCACAAACGACAAAAATCCACAATACTGTACTTCAAAAATGGTAGAATTAGCTTAGTTCTCTTAAGATGTAAAATGCGACACTTTGAGTTCAATGTACCTTAGGATGCGTAACGCTATACAACGAAAGTGTTGCAGGGAAGGTGATGAGTCGGTTCCTTACACGCAAGAACGGTGATGCGTCGGGTCACTACTGATGCGTAGGGGATGCGTCGGTTCTTCTCGGCGTGGGGAGGTGATGCGTCGGTTTCTTACTGCGCTTCCGTGGCGATGCGACCAGCAGCGCCGTGATACGATGAAGATCCGGTGCAATGAAACAAAGATGGCGTTTTCTTCTTGATGCGACACGATGCGTGCACGCCCGACGGCCGTGCGGCGACTCAACAATTCTTCTGAGCCGCGACAGGCCCTGCGACACGCTTCCCGGTGATGCGACAGCGTCTGATGCGACGGCGACACTCTTCTCCGGCGATGCGAGGGGCTTCGGCGATGATGCGACAGCTGCAGCGGCGGCGACACGCTTCTCCGTTGATGTGGCGGCGTCTGATGCGACGTCGATCCTCTTCTCTGGTGATGCGAGGCGCTTCGGCGATGATGCGACAGCTGCGGCGACACGCTTCTCGGTTGATGCGGCGGCGTCTGATGTGACGTCGATCCTCTTCTCCGGCGATGCGAGGCACTTCGGTTGCGGCGGCGATGCTTCTTCTTCGTGAGTCGCACTTCCAGCTTCTTGCGACACGCAGTCCCTCAGAAAGCCCAGCATTGCAGCAGGCACTTCCAAAAAGACTCTTGGGGAGCTGGTTGGTGAAGTCTGTTGTCCCTGAGACTTCAGCAGGAGGCAAGCTCTATCTCAAGCCCTTGGAGATCCTTCACAAGTTGATGAAAGTACACACAAAGTTCCACTCTCCTTTCTTTGGCAGTCAGGCAACCACTGCAGGCCAATCCCTCACGCTTAGGGATAGTCTCCTCCTCAGTTTCTCTGGTTCCTCTCCTCAGCAAAGGTTCTTCTTGTTTCCCAAAAGTGATCTAAAGTTCTGGGGTTTGGGTCCCCTCTTTTATACCCAATAATCCTTTGTCTCTGAAGGCAGAGAGGCCTTTGCGTAGTCCAAACCAGTTCTGGTCAGTCCTGGAGCACTTTGTTGACAAGACTCCTTCTTTGCTTTCACAGTGTAGGCCAGGGACATCAGACGTACCACAGGAGGTGGAGCCAGCATTGTGGAGGGAAGGCACAGCCCTATTCAGGTCCAAGGTGCAACTCCTCCCACCCATCTCCATGCAGATCTCTCTATTCAGCCCTGTGCTGACTCACCCTGCCTCCTGGAATCCCCCAGCCCCTGTCACTCACAAACCAGACATGGAATACACAACCTAGCAGAGGCAGGCTTGGATAGTTAGGCAAGAAAATACCTACTTTCTAAAAGTGGTATTTTCAAACACAGAATGTTAAAACCAACTTCACTAAAAGATGTATTTTATCATTCTGAGTTCAGGCATACTAAATTCGTTTTTCTACCATGTTCCCTGGGTCGGTTAGGATTATAAAATGTAATAATCAAACTGTCCATTCTGGCCTATGGGGAACAGGTAGCCTTGCAATAGTGAAAAACGAAAATGGTTGTAATTCACTATTAGGACATGCCACACACACCAGGGCATGTCCTACCTTATACTTACAATGCACCCTGCCCTTGGGCCTACCATAGGGGTGTCTGATATGAAGAAAAGGGAAGGTTTAGGGACTGGCAAGTGGGTACACTTGCCCAGTCAACATGGCAGTACCAGACTGCCCACAGGCTCTGCAATGGCAGGCCTGAGACACACTTTACAAGCTGCTCCTGTGGGTGGCACAATCAGTGCTGCAAGCCCACCAGCAGCATTTGAGTCACAAGCCCTGGGCACAACCAGTGCACTGTACTAGGGTCTGACAGTGAATCAAATAGGCCAAACATGGAGTCACTAATCCATACATCAATTTACCATAGGGAGCACTTGCACTGTGGCACTGAATAGCAGTGGCACAGTGCCCAAAGCATCTATAACCAGCAAAAACACATGAGGCAACAGCAAAAAATGGAAGGGAGACCCACGCCAACAGTGCCAGGTCTAACAGTGTTAATGATAAATGTAAAGCTAAGTTTTGATATTAGTAGATATATTATGTTTTTGATTAGTTGATAATTGAAATGTAGCAGGGAGGTGAGTAGGGATTACATATTTACTAGGTCTTCTAACATAGAGTGGCGTTTTATGGTATTAATATAGATGTTTCAAGACTGGCGGGCAAGCAACCTCCAGCCTTAGCTGACTAGGGCGTAATAGGTATTCTGCCAGTTTTTGAAATATTTTAGAACCTACTGGGGAGTAGTGGTTTATGGTAAGTGACCAGCCCAAATGGATGCAATGAAATCTTCCAGATTTGTAAATATTTTTTTTAAATGCTAGTATTCTTCCAGATACTTAAAGTCATACTATGTTTTGCATTTTTCAATAAATATTGTGGTCCAGTTTTCACGCATTTGGGAACCTGCTATCACTTTCATATCATGGGATAGAAAAATAATTGTGTTAGAAATATAATTGTATATTGTGAACTACATTTTTAGAGTTATATTGTGATATGATGTAGTCAATGTGTTTTCTCACTATTTCAATATGACTACAGAGTTAATCTTTATCGGTGTCTCCAACCTGCAGTTCTATCCTGATTTTGTTGCAATATGGTATGATATGTGTTCACGAGAGAATGGCTAACCCACTAACCTATGCAACAAAAGGAGGGTTGCAGTTGAAATTAATACATCACTATTGCTGCAGAATTCTGGTGTATGAGGTTTTTCATATGGAGAGTGGCAGGAGAGTGTGGAGATATCTGCATTGCCACATGTAGTTAGGTCAGAGTTTCCATAGGAAGAATGTTTTTGTTTTACTAATAACTTTGGCTCCATTCCACGAATCTTCATGTCAATGTCCAAAAACTAAGTTAATTGAGCTCAGCTCTTTATTGGAAAGTTTCAGGGTGATCCTTAAAGCTCAAAAACATTTTCCCCATTTATTTTTTCCATTGGAACAGATGGAACAGCTGCAGCAAAAATGGTTGAACACAATTACACCAAATTTGTCAGAAAGCTAGATCTTTGTCCAGAAATTGTTCTGTGATTTGGTGTAGATCCGCCAAGTAGTTTTTGAGAAATTTAGGTTAAAAAATAATTGTGAATATCACACCACAGAGGTTCTGTGGATCCAGCAGATCAAAAGATTTGATCTGATTGGCTGCTAACACATCAACAAAAATGTAAGCCAGGGCAGTGAACTCCGCTCCGCTCTCTGAGTTTGCGGAGTTTTCTGCACTCTGCGCTCCGTGGAGCACACGGAGTTCTGAAAAACTCGGGTAGTTGTATTTCTCAATGTGGGCAGTCGCGGGTGGTCACATTGAGAAACATTCTGTTTGTGTTGAGAAAGTTGCCACTCGAGTAGAAAATGTACTTGAGCGTCAGAAAAGAAGCAGCACCCTCTTGCTCTGCGCATGATGCTGTTCGTGTTGATTTTCTAGCGCAGGAAAAACACCTGGCGCTGAAAATCAACGTGAACACTCATTACCAAGCGCACTCCTCCACTTGGGGAACTCCGTGTAGCGCGGCAGAGTTTTTTGGTCACTTCACGGAGATCCACATAGTGGAACTCTGCGAACTCTGCCCAGGCTTACAAATATGTGGCAGGAGCCATTTTAGTACTCGGGTACTCAGTCCCCAGTCCTGTCAGAAAAGTTACAAAATCATATGGGGGGGGGGGGCTGTGTATGGATACCCTGTCTTCTAGGCCTGAAGGTGGGGGTCCCCTAGGGCCAAAAACATACTTTTTTTTTATTTGCACTATGGATCCTTGCCGGATCGATGTTTCCGCGGTGCTGATAAAGAAATGTGGGCTACCGTCTATTTTGAATCCTAGCACCTCAGGGTGGGACAAGGCCTGTGCGTCAGTGGCTACATTTTTTAAAGGGGAGGGGCATTTGGGCCCCATCCCAAGATTTTTTCTGGCCTCAGGGATCCCATCCCTTAGGGGGTAGATTTTTATTAAATCAGGAGAGGTACACGTGGCCCCCTCACTGAGCCTTTTTTAGGCCCCAGGGACCTCACCCCAGGAGGCCGCTTTTAATTAAATTGGGAGCATGGTACCTCCACAGCTGTGTTTTTTTTATGGAAGAGGGGTCCCTGTGACTCCATCCCCCAGGACACTGGTGTTCCCTGTCCAGGAGAGAGTGGGCAGGGAATATAATCTTTATTCCCTATCTACAATCTCCTGGACAGGTAACACAACTTTGCTCCCATTATTATTATTATCAACAGCACTTACAGTGCACACAGCTACTCCAAGGAGTGTCCCAGCGCATTCCATACTGAACGGTTAAGGCAGGAGCACACACAGTTTATTTAAAGAGCCATGTTTTAGCTTCCTTCTAAATAGACTCGGATCACTTATGGCTCGTAAGTCAATCAGGAGCTGGTTCCAGGCCAACACACCCAACCGGGTCAGTGATCTGCTGCCAGCTCTCTGTCTGAGAATCCTAGGAGTACAGACCAGCAGCTTATTCGAGGACTGCAGTTGCCCAGACCCGGTGTAGAAGCTGAATCTAGATCTCAAATAGGAAGGTCCTTTGCTGTGTAAGTCAGACTGTACCAGCACTAGGGTCTTGAACTTCACTCTTTCTTTTGCAGGCAACCAGTGGAGATCACGGAGATGCTGCTTGGCATTAGCCCTCTGAGGGAGGTTGAGTAGCAACCAGGCGGCCCCATTCTTGATCACCTGGAGTTTATTGAGAAGATATCCAGGCAAGCCTGCATATATCGCATTGCCATAGTCAATGTCTGTCTTGATCAAGACTTGGATGATGGTTTTCATAGCATGCACACATAGAAGCAGCAGAATTTTCTTTAGAGCTTTCAGAATCCCAAAGCATGTTCCCATCAGCCTTGTGATTTGAGGCCCAAAGGACAACTTATCATTGAACCATATTCCCAATTTTTTTACCGGTCCACCCTGAGGCGCCGGAGGGGTAGAATATTCTGGCCAAAATGAGAGCCAGAACTGCGGAGGGAATTTCCCAAAGAGAAGAATCTTAGACTGCCCTTATTACATTTCAAATGGGCCTTAGCTAACCAATGGAAAACTGCGGTGAGGCAGGATTTCACATGCGCACAGTTTGCTTAACTCCCATTATTCCAGTAAAAGAGCAGCTGTGTATCGTCTGCATACGGGATGACTTTGGCCCTAAATTTGTCTCCTATCTGGATTAACGGGGACATATAAATGTTAAAAAACATGGAGCTCAATATCGAGCCCTGGGGAACCCCAGTTTCCAAGTTTTGTGGGTCAGCTGAGAAGTGAGGGATCCAAAGTTGTTGGCTTCTATCTTCCAGGTAGGATTTAAGCCAGTTTCAGGCTAAGCCGTCCACCCCAATCTCCCATATATGGTTTAATAGCAGGGCATGTGGCACTGTGTCAAACGCCACCGACAGATCCAGTAAAACCAGTGCCACCATTCCCCCATTATCCAATGTGCCCCTGTTGGCTTCAGATACCTCAGTCAGTGCTGTTTCAGTGCTGTGAAGGGCCCTAAAGCCCGATTGAACTGAGTGGAGGATCCCATTATGCTCAACAAACCTCGATAGCTGTTTGTTCGCCTGCTTCTCGAGGATCTTAGCAAAGGCTGAGAGTAAGGAAATGGGTCGATAATTAGCATGTATAGAGGGATCTGCTGAAGGTTTTTAGGCAAGGGGATAATCATATCCTGTTTCCAGCCACAGGGCACCTTGGCTGAAGCTAAAGATAAATTAAACAGTCTATTAGCCACCGGATTAATAACCTCTGTTGCCGCCGCTAGCAATTTGGGGGGGCAAGGATCAATAGGGGAGCCTGATTTTAATGATTTAAGTGCAGCTAAAGAGTCTTCCAGGGAGATGGCTTCAAAGACCTCTAATTTAGGCAGGTAAGCCAAATTCCTAGCAATAGAAGAGTCAACCTCAAGATCCTGCCTACCACCACCCCCAAGATTAGCCTGTATGGTGTGGCCTTTACCGGGGAAGAAACCTGCCAATTCTTCACACCACTCCTTAGAAGCCTTTTTGGATTGAGACCCGGCTTTTGGAGTTAGGAAGCTCTTGACAGTCGAGAAAATCTCTTTAGAATTGTTGATAGAGCGAACAATACGCTCCTCATAGTGGAGGCTTTTAGCTTCCAAAATGGAAACATAGTATTTCTTTTGCACTCTTTTAAAAATCTTTTAAGAACCATTTGCATTCTTACTTCTTACCGTGTTGTCTTTCCATTTTCAAGGGACTGGAAAACCAGGGCTTAGAGGGGGTATTTCTTCCTCCTCTGTAGTGGCAGGGGGAGCAAGTTGCACAACAACTTGATTGATCCGCCTATAACAGCTGGAAGCTACCTCCTCGATTTTCCCTGACATCTTGGGGGGAACATGGCCAGGTCCTTCTTAAATTCAAGGGGGTCAATCTTATTAAGGGCTTTCCCACTCTGCATATTATCCTTAGTAGTCTGAATCGGATTACTCCACGTCTGCCTGGCAAACTTAACCAGACAGTGATCTGACCAAATCACAGGAAGAGGGTCGTCCATTAGTGATGCCTCATTGGAGCATACTAGATCTAAGATATGACCTCATTGGTGAGGGGGTTTCATAAGAAATTGTTTGAGCTGTAATTGATTCATTATGTCCAGAAACTCAAAAGCCTCCCCTTCTTCCGGTCTATCCAAATGAATATTAAAATCACCTACGGTCATAAAATGTGAATATCTCAAGGCCAGGTGAGTGATTGCATTGTCCAGGGCTTCTAGTAACGTGTCGGCTGGACCAAGAGGTCTATAAATCAAAACTCTCCCCAGTGCATACTAGGGAGAGACATTGATACAGAAGCCTAACGCTTCAGCTCCCGTCAGTTCCACCAGCTCATTCCACTGACAGCTCCATTGCGCCCTTAACACAAATGCTTCACCTCCACCCTGCCCCACTTTCCGATCCCCCTTAATAACTTTAAAAGCCTTTAGGGATGGCCATTGCAATAACTGGATTTGAGGTCTCAGACAGCCAGGTTTCAGTGATAAAGAGCAAATCAAGTAGTTCCTCATCTAACAGGTCAAAGATGTCCAGTGCATGTCTCTGAATAGATCGAGCATTAATTAGGACTGCCTTAACCCTGTACGTGCCCTGTTTGGCTTGTTCCTGCGTTCCCGGCTGCCCCTGTATCAGTGTGTCTTGCGACATCCTGATATTACGCTCACTACAATTTGGCGATTGTTCAACAGCCAGATCCCAGCACCCCTTTAAACAGCTATTCGCCGGGGCGGGCGGAATGAGCTCTGTTCTACTATATTTTAACCTAGGCATCTCACCTTTTTTAGCCAAATGGGCAGCATGGCTGACGCTGGCCACTTCCAGGACACTGACAGGCGCAGACGGGCTCGCAATAGGCATGCCTTCAGGATGCCAGCGGCGCGTCTGTGCTACGAGTGTCTTTATAACCATCTGCCCCATGACGACTAGAGCACGCACCAACTAAAAATGGTGTCTCTAGTCGTCAATACAGGAAGACTTTCACCACTCCAGGAGGAGCTACTCCCACTATCCCGAACACAAGCCAGATGCAGTTCAAATTGAAAGTTACAAAATTACATTCAGTAAAGTGCCAAGTAAAAGTGTGCACAATTAAAACATTTGTTGCTAATTTTCAGCAGTTTAAAAAGCAATTAAGAACAATATCAGGAAGTAAAGTGCAGCGTGCCTAACTGACCATGGGAGGTCACGTTGGCGCAAAGAGTGTCTTTATAGCCATCGGCCCCGCAACGGCTTGAGCATGCACCAACTAAAAATGGCATCTCTAGTCATCAATACAGGAAGACTTTCACCACCCCAGGGGGAGCTACGCCCACTACCCCGAACATGAGCCAGGTGCAGTTCAAATTCAAGGAATCCTGGTGGAGAAAAACACTGAAACTGGATACTGCCAGCACCAGAATGGGTGCTAGCTGGGAAGCAGGGGGGGCTGCAGGGTCATTGGGGCTTCCCCGTATCCCCATTGGCTTTGCTTAGCATGGGTGCCCCAGGTGGGCACCAAGGCACATACAGGTATGGGTGCAGTCTGGGGAGCTGACAAGAGCTCTCCCCATGGCCCCTAACATTTGGGTATGTTGTGCATTCCCCGGGTGGACCCTTGGGCACCCATTTCTTTTTTAAATGGATAATAAATGAATGTCAGGAGCCGCTCATTACATATTCACTGCTCCATTTAAGGAGCAGCCCCTCTTGCCCGAGGACTTTTTTCTATCATATTTTTTATTCCTGGTGTTGCCCCTAAGAGGGGAAGGGGCTCTACCAACCATTATATTTTAATAATTTGAGCAGCTATAGGTAGTGTAGAAGCCCCCAGCAAAATACAAAAATTCAGGAAGTCTCCTGGGGTCATTGATTCAATTGATTCAACAGCTTACCAGATTTTTTAAAAGCAGGCCAAGCTGGAGCTATATACTCTTCAGCTGGTGTGCAGGTCCCGCTTGTGGTTGGTTCTATGGCTGTACTTTGTGGCCTGAAAAATATTAAGAAAATTAGACTCAAACACATATTGATTATTTTTATAAATAAGGCTTTATTAAAAATATTTTATGATGATTAATTTATAAAATATACATTTGATTATAGTTATTGGTGACTTTCTGACAAAGATAATAGGTCTGCTTTATATATGTTGATGCGATGATCCTTTGATAATGTCAGTAGGCCCACTTTTCATCTTTTGGTGTTCTGACTCTTTGAAAAAGTCACTAGTTCTGCCTTACTTAAAATGAAACCCTTTATATTGTTACATTACATAGTCTTCTTCTTAAGTCTTTATTTCGATTATAAAACCATAAAAGACATACAAACAATTAAAAAATAGGCAGGGTAAAAACGTGGTAACAAAATAGTTGGGTGATGCCAGGGTTACATTGATCTGGGACAGACACAGTGAAATATTTAAAAAAGGAACATTAATCCATCATTTCAGCGGACACTAATGTACTATTAAAACATTTCATTAGGAAAGATATGAGAAGAGATTTCCGCTCAATTGTAATTTGTAAAGGGAGCGGAGAATGGTAAAACCAAACAACATACAATCTAAAAAATAAAAGCTACCCAGGTCTTACACAAAATCAATAGGCCCCACCACAATTCTCGGCAGTGTGGCCGACACAGGCTGCCACACAGCCCACATGATAAGGATAGAACAAAATAAAACAGATCAAATTAATAGGCCCTTGAATTTATTTGCTCGAATCACCCATGCCCAACTCAGAAATGTTGCCGTAGCAATGACAATAGGTTCCTGGGTACATGTCTGTAGGATCCTCAGGGCCTCTACAGCGTCTCTCGTGCCTAGGGTGGAACAGATGGGTTTGAGCCATTTCGTCCTTGGTGGCCTGTAGGCCGGACAAGCAAATAGGATATGAGCAATTGATTCAGATTGTGCTAAGCACAGCGGGCACAATTCAGACGTTGACTTGGACCATTTGCTAGAGAAAACTCTAGTTGGAAGGGAGCCCACCCTAAACTGATGGTAAAGCTTCCTATCCAACGGTTTTGAAATAATATCCCAATATTGTTCAAATCCAACCTCATGTTTGATTGGCAGGAAATCCCTAGTCAAAGTAGGCCCTGTGACGGAAGAGAAACGCTTGGACTTCACCATATCCATATAAGCCGCTAAGCTCTTTTTTTGTCGGCAGGGGAGTCGTTTCTGGGTTCTCCCACAATGTACCCATCCCCATATCTATCAGGGTTTTTTTATGTGCTGAAGCCACTTAATCTTACTTAGGCACCCTACCCCCTAAAATCCAATAGAGCTTTGGCATACAAAGAAAGCTCGGGGTGGCCGCAGCCTTCTCCACAAGGCTATAGGCCTGAATCGGGCCAGGTCCTTAATACAGACACATCCCAGGTCCAAGAACAAAGGCACCAGTGGGGTCGATTACGGCAAGCCTGTTAATGCCCGCATAAATTTGTTTTGAGGCGATAACAATGGGAGTAATATCCTCATGACCCCACAATTCAGCGCCGTATAGAATTGCACTGGTAACCTTTGAATTGTATATTTTAAGAGCGGGAGCTATGGGTTTGGTAAAGAGAGCCTATGCTCTTTTAAAAGAGCCCCAGCCAACTGCGCATGCTTCAGGGCGAGCATGTCGATTTGAGGCTTCCAATACAGTTTCCTATTTAAGGTTACCCCCAGGTAGGTAAACACATCAGTCTGCTGTAATGGAACATTATTCATGTGGACCATGCTCCTCTTAACTTTTTGTGGGTGGAGAACCATAAACTTAGTCTTGTCCACATTGACCACCAGCTCATGATCGCGGCAGAACTCCTCAAAACGGGACAGGGCCACCTGTAGACCAGATTGAGTCTTAGAAAGAATCAAGGTGTCGTCCGCGAACATGAGTAGGGGGTTTTCAGGCCCCCAAGGTTGGAGCATTGGTAGGACATGTGGAATAATACTGTACAACCCTGTCGATAAATAAGGAAAACAGGGTGGGAGCAAGGACGCATCCCTAGCGCACACCCTTTAACACCGGGAATCTGTCAGTGACGTCATCGTGTGTGCCCCATCGGACCTGAGCATAATTACGGTCATGCAATTTGACTATCATTGCTAACAGCTCCAACGGCATCCCCACTTCCAGGAAGGCACTCCACATTTTATTACGAGGGACAAGGTCAAATGCAGACTTCAGGTCTATGAAGGCCGCATATAGCGTACCCCCACCTAAGATAACAACCCGCCAGTATATCATCACAAACCTAAGCACTTGGTCGATTGTGCTGGTGTAGGGGCGGAAACCTGCCTGCATGGGTGATAATATCTTGGATTCCTCTATCCACAGCTGGACTCGACTCAATACTAGCCTGGCAACTATTTTCTGAATAGAGTCTATAAGGCTGATGGGCCTATAGTTGCCAGGTAATGCACGGTCCCCCTTTTTATACACCGGAATGATGACAGCACCGGACCAGGTATCGGGAATACACGCACCACTGGCGATGGCGTTGGCCAGATACTTAATATAAATCCCCCAATTTTCCTTGTCATGGACGAATAGGTCCGCCGGTACACAATCAAGACCCGGGGCCCTTCCACTCAGGACCAGGGAGAGGACTTTCGCAACCTCAGATTTGGTAAATAGTAGGGTGGGTATCGATGTAGAAATTTTAAAATCTTCCAGGTTATTGGCGGACATGGAGAACTGGGCCTTATAATACTGGGCCCACTGTTCCGGTGGAACGTAATTAATGGGTGTATTAGATGTCCCACCGCTCCCCCTCTTCACTAACTGCCAAAATTTAACCATACTTTTCTCATTGCTTGCCAGAAGCAGATCATGCCAGTGGTTGTCGTCCCACTCCTTTTTAGCTTTTAATTGGGTTGCTTTATAATTAGCCCTGGCATGTTTAACTTCTCCCACATCGTTTGATCTAATAGCCCTTGTCAGTTGCCGGTACGCCTCTCTACAGGTTTTATTGTACCAAGTAGCCATTGATATCCCTTCCTTTGCCTTTTTTTTACTGGTCTTAAGGAAAAAGGTTTTAAGATTTAAAAACAGGTCTCTATGAACCTGGAGGGCGATTTGATTAATATCTCCCTGGGAGGAACAGTTTTGGAGACAAGTTATTGAATGGGCAACCAAAACCTTCATCGCACCCAAATCCCCTTCATTCTCAGTAATCCAGGGCCATCTTACTCTCCTCATATCATTTGAAAGCGATACTTCAGATCGTGTACCCTCCTCTGCCTTATTTGGGAAGGTTAGTGTACCTGGGGCCTTAATTATCAAGATTAGGGGGTCATGGTCGCTTTCAGTGCGTTCCTGGACCAACATATCGAGAAGGGAATGCCACGATTCGATGTTAAGCATGATAAAATCAATGCAGCTGCTCCTTAGACCATTATTAAATGTATGTGCACCCTTCCTATCTGATTGGGACCTCCCGTTCACTGCTCGCACACCCCTTTCCAGGCATAGCCCCCATTACATAGTCAGCTGTGAGTGCCCAACGACATGCCATGCATGGCCAAAGGCCCAGTGCAACGGGGGTAGAGCGCTCACCCCACGCTGAGATTGGCAGAAGGTGTGCACTGAGGGAGGGGGAGGGTGCCCTTGGGGGTTAGGTGCAGGGTCTGTCCGGTAGCCAGGCCCTGTACCCAAACCCACACCATGCACAGAGGCTGTGCGTAGTGGGTATGGGCACATCTTACTTAAAGTTAAAAAAACATGGAAATTCACTCAAAAAATACAAAGGTTAAAGTGACATTATAATTTGGAATTTTAATATTATCCCAAAAAAACAAAGATTAAAGGGATGTTAGGTGAAAATGTCAATTAAAGCATGCCATTTTAAAAGAACAAAATAACTGGAATTCACCAGTTATAGTTATCTTAACTAAGCCTGGGCAAAGCACTACGCTACGCTCGCGTAGTTTGCGAAGTTTGCGCTACTTCGCACTACGCGAATTGCACGTAGCACAGTGCAAACACGCGTAGCGTAGCGGTCATTTGTTGCTTGCTCGCGGTCCTCAACGTCAAGTTGGCGACCGCGAGCAAGCAAAATGACATCCCGGCGAGACTTTTTCCTCGTTCGCGATCAGCAACATCAAGTTGCCGATCGCGAGCGTGGAAAAAAAAACTCCCGGCGAGATTCTCAACGCGGGGAGGTCAGGTTTCTCATTGCGAGTGGTTGCGCATGCTCGCGACCGCTCGCGATGAGAAACTACCAGTCCGCGTTGAGAAAGCTGACGCTCGAGTAAAAATCTACTCGAGCGGCAGTAAAAGTTTTCAATGATTGCACAGTGCGGACAAGCATCCGGCACTGTGCAATCAGTGCGAACAGCATTTTGCACAGTGCACTACGCAGATCGCGTAGCTACGCGTAGCTCGCGTAGTGCGAGGTGCACTTCACGTAGCTTCGCGTAGCGCTACTTCGCGAACTACGCCCAGGGTTAATCTTAACTAACTATAACCTGCACCCTCACCATGCACTGCTCATTATCTCACATATTACATCACTCATGACATATTCTATGACATCATTGATAACATCACTGCAATATATGTAATGACATAATTGATGACAACATTGTGCTTGGTGGGGGTGTAAGATCTTAGTCCACTCTAGGATACAGAACTTATGTTTAACAGTACCACTCAGCTATTATGCTCCTAAATTCACTGAATGCAAAAAGGTTTTTGATATTTAAATGGGTTTAAGTCTTTGATTGGATCATTTGGTTTTTTCTAATTTTTGTATTCCATTTTTTGTACCTCTTAAATGTTTAAAGGGTACATGGAGTTATATCAGGCCAGTCTGCCCAGCACATTCTTAAAGTGGCCTAAATGAAGCCCTGTGCAAGACAGGGACCTGAAATTAGGCCATATTGCCAAGAAAGAAGACTCCTCAACACATGGTAAGGGGCTTCCTTGTCCCAGACTACCTCTGATATTGAGGAAACACCAGAATAGGAGCTAGAGGGCTCTCCAGAGAGTGGTGAAGAGGATGGGGGCAACTTTTTCCAAGACACTCCCTTGAGAGCACTTCCCAGGGCGGGAAGTGAGAGGCGCTCAGCCAGCATCAATAGTTCTGAGATGGCATGCACACAGAGAGTTCAGAGAGTTAGAGGCCCAGCTTGCACTCATAGCCCTGAAAGAGTAGAAGCTGGCTCTTGCAAAGAGGAAACTGAAAAAGAAGGCCAAGCTGGAAGTGAAGCTCAGCAATAATGGTGACAGTGAAAGTGTGGAGGTGTGAAAGTGTGGAGGTGTGAAAGTGTGGAGGTATCTGGGGTTGGGGGGGCCATACAATCCTGGCCTGCCCCAGAAAACTGTGCCTAGCTTTGTGGTAGGGGATGGTATAGTTAAATGGTTTGTCCCCCTTGAAAGAGCATTAAAGATGAGGGGGTGGGCACACAACACTGTGGATCCTTTTTGCGGGAGTTGGTTCCAGTAGCTGGGAGGGATAGGCTTCTGACCCTAGAATAAGAGACAGCAGAGCCCTACCAACACATGAAGGATGCCCTAGTAGAAAAATGTAATCTTTCCCCAGAAGAGTATAAAAAAAAGTCCAGGGATCCCCACAGAAATGAACAGAAGTCTTGGTTGGATTTTTTGGATGCCACGAGTTCTATATAAGACACTTCATAAATTGTGGCACTAAATTTACATAATCATCTGCAACTGTTCCCTCATATATGTGGGTAGCACTATCTTGAGCTTCAGAGAAAGGATTCATTAACATATTAGGGCCGTATGCAACAGAGATTATAAATACCCCTAGCTATACACTAAAGTAATCTACACACCAATTTGGACACAATTTAGGTCAAATGTCATGTGTTAGAAACTGGCAACAATCTACCACGACCAGGCAATAGTATTTCTGCCTTACTCAAAAAGGGAGCCAAATGGCTGATTAGACTAAGAGTGGTGGATAAAGACATTAATACTGATAGGGGATTCCATCATTTTTTAAGCTCTAACTGAAAAATGTGGATATTTTTTAATTACCATTATTGTGATGAATCAACTGCTATGTATGCCTCGTATCTTCTATACATGTCTGATTATAACTGAACATAATTTTCCTGTTTGTACATGCTGTATACAATTATTGATCCATGAGTTTGCAAAATGTCAGGCCAAATATGTAAACATTGTTTTCTTGTTGCTTTCCATCTCTGACCCCTGTATTTTGCAATGCTACAACGTAGGATTAGCACGGTTAAGGGCATTACCTAATAATCTTTCGTTACTTTTGAGCACACAATTGCAATTCTTCATGAAGGTGAACATCTCTACCTTTTATCATTTTCTACACGTTTCAATTAGATCGTTAGGTCAATCGCTGTCTTTACATCCCACATATAGGGTGTTGTGCATGTACTCATATTTCTTAAATACTTTTTCATTATTATCACTTGGACCTTTGATTTGTATACCAAACCATTATGGGGTGCCACGATTTACCATTGCTAGTGCGTAGGGCGTTGTACTTCTACATTCACTATTTTGTCCTCTTTCTTTATGTTAGGTGCTTATGTATGGACACGACTGATCATTAATCTGTTTGAACTTGGTTGTTGGTGGGTATATATGTGAAGCTGGTTGGTATTCCTAGGGCTGGCTTGAGGGCAATGCGACTTGTGTGGCCGCGCTGGGCGCTGACCTGGGGTGGGGAGTGCTGAGCTCATGTGTGGGCACTGACTGGGTTTAGCAGTAACTTATGATTTAAAAACACCTGCTGCAGAGTTACTTGTGCATCCAGTTTTTAGGTAGCATTAAAAATGTCAAGATAAATCTTGTGATAATGTTCCTGCTAGGGACAGAGATCAGAGTTTTGCCTAGTGTCAGTTTTCACTTGCTATAAAGTAGCACAGAGGGTTAATATGCCTGCTACAACGAACTCTTAACGTACAGATCTGTATTTTATGTGGATAGCTGAGTGGATTATTGCATTTGTCAAGGAGCTCCTTTTTTCACACCAGTACATAAGATATAACCCTAATTTAGAACAGTGACTGTTACCAATTGTAATCAAAGAGCTGCATGCAAACTGCACAAAATAGGTTAGGGCGTTATGTTTTCCCCCCTCCAGTCTTTCATTATCTATTCCTAAGGTTGCTGAAAAGGGTTTGTTTGGGTAGATGTACATTCTTATTAATAAAGTAAGCTTTACCAGTGTGTTAAAAACAAATCAAATGTATGTGAGACAGTGTCTATGGACAGATGAGAGGCACTTTTGAGCGGTGGTCATGAAGGAATCCGAGGAGGAGGTCATGGGGGGGAGACAAAAATGATTGTGGCACCGGGCGCCGGCAGTGCTAAAGCCGGCCCTGGGTTTCCACGTGATCATATGTACTTAATTTTGGATTGGAGGTTAAGAATTGTTGGCGTCAATATATTAGGAGTGCCCATGTATTATCATTGTTGGAGTAAGAGCTTTGTTTGAATCTATTCTTTAATGTGCCGTCTGCCCTTAAGTAGTAACCACGTAAATTATGGCGATCTACTATTTGTGGTTAATTATATACACCTGTTATTGTCAGTTGTATTTGGATGGCACGTTTACAATCGGGGATACGATGTCTGGTTTGGACATATTTCGTACTGTTCTGCTCATTTCTAATACACCTATTACAGCAGGTATGGCAAGTATGGGTTTCTTCTTTCACTGTCTGCCGCTATAAACTCTGTACATAAAGGACACATGGAAACCGATGACTCAAGGTGAAGACAATTCATACATCCTTGTTCTGGCTCTACTGGGGATGTCTGACAAGTTTGGGACTGTGCCAGGTCCCGGTGAGTCGCATTACCTGTCTCAGTGTCAAACTACATGTGAATACCCATATCCACACACATGCAACACTTTCTTGATGCAGAGTGTAGTAATGGTGTACAATTCATACATCCTTGTTCTGGCTCTACTGGGGATGTCTGACAAGTTTGGGTCTGTGCCAGGTCCCGGTGAGTCGCATTACCTGTCTCAGTGTCAAACTACATGTGAATACCCATATCCACACACATGCGACACTTTCTTGATGCAGAGTGTAGTAATGGTGTGTCTTCAGCTGCCTTGCTGTCCTCAATATGTAGGAGGTAATGCCAAGGCATACATGGTGGTCTGGCATTGCCCCATCAGCATTAGTGGGAATCCTGTGCCACCCAAATTTTGAAAGTGTTACTTTCCTGCGGGGTCGGAGTCTTGTATCTCAATGCCCTATAGTCAACTACTCCAGAACACTCACGTCTATATTTCATTACAAATTCTGTAATGTTTACATCACTGTTGTTCCCCATCCATGACACAGATTTACATCAGTGAAATCCAAAGCCAGGCAAGGGCCAATCTACACTGCCCTGTGATGGATAGAAACAAAGGTCATGCAAGTCATTGTCTTGTGCAACAGTGCATAATACTTCTGAATGGAAACCAGTCCAGCAGGTAGGGCATGCCCGTTCTCATTCTTCCATGCCTGGATTGCATGCAATCCCAAAGCCCCCAGGCTTGTAACCCAGATATACGTTTGTTGTCACCACCCATCACCGAGCATGCCAGAATGATGAGATTAATATGTAAGTGATTTTGTCATTTCAACAACCATGGCGCTGGAATCTACAGCACACAGTATGAGGGAAATACGGTGACAGTTTGTCAATGTGCTGGAATGTATTCCTACCTGAACATAAACCAATCTACTTGCGATGCCGGCACACATGCACCATGGTGCAAGGGTGGCTGTGTTGCTGGTAGGCTAGATGAAGTGCATCAGTGCAATGAAAGTGTAAGAAGGCTCCATATTCCCATGTTTGGAACATTCCTGTCCTAGCCCTTTCATGCAACACAGCATATAAATTTGGCTGCATGCCCTGGGATGTCTCACCTATCACCTAATGGGTACGTTCACATGCTAGCCAATTAAAAAAGTGCACTTTCTGTGCCACAGTGTTCACACCACGTGCTACATGGTACAAGTGCTGCAGATGCACAATGGGCTTTTGCACACACTTTGTGGTCCTCTGGGGCCCTTTGGAATGCCATAAGGGCCTGCACATGCTTGTGGGGTCATTCATGAAAAAGCTTAGGTGCAAGGACACTTATACTGCCTGTGCCATCAACAGAGGGTGCACCCTCTTGAGCAGGGGTGCGTGACCCCATGCAAATGTTCACATCACTCTGACGTGGCCTCTTTGCCTTTTGTAACATGTGATTCCAGAGGCAAAGTTAATCTCCAGAGGTGCACTGGCAGTGTATCCTCTGATGGGAGCCCTCTGGAGGGGAGTGTAGGGGCATATAGCCCCATCCATACATCCCCTTCCAGATGGGTGGAGTCATTCACAGTACTTGCCTTCAAGGGAAAATGTCACCCAACCAACAATGCCTGATAGCCTGCTGCCTGCACTGCACTGGCTCATATATGGGTGCACTGACACCATGGCAGTGCAAGTTTGTGTCAGCCCAGGGGAAGCACAAGCAATGTGCCCTTACTTATCTAGCACATGGTGCACCACTTGTAAGGTGTGCCATTGCACAAATGGAGGGATTGAGCCCTATGCGTAGTATGTAGACCTGGGCAGAGTTCTACTCTGCAGCACTCCGCAAAGTGCCGTAATAGCTCCGCCGCACACATTGGAGTTCTGCCACGCGCAGAGTCTGTTAAGTCGCGCTACTCGCACTGTTCTTTAGTGCCGGGAGTTTATCCCATGCTGTAAAATCAACACAAACTGCACTACGCGTTGCGCCAGAGGGCGCTGCTGCTTTCTGCTGCTCCAGTAAATATTCTACTTGAGCGGCAGCTTCCTCAGCGTGGCAGATTTCTCAACATGAGCTGTTGCGACCTGTTGCAACTGCCTGCATTGAGAAATCTCACTGGGGAGGTCTCCACATGCAATTTTGTTTCATGGGTGCTCTCCAAACCCTGAGAGAATAAGCTCTGCTCTGCGTCACTTCGCAGAGTTTTGCGGAACTCAGCGCAGTGTGCAAAGTGGGCAAAACTCCATAAACTCCGCCGGCGGAGCAAAATTCTTTGCCCACCCCTAGTATTGTGATCCCAGTAATGCATGCACTCTCACATATGTACACTGTCAACACACAAATGAAACACATGCAAAGACATTAAGAAGGTCAACTCAACTATTCAAAGGTAACACAGCCATCCCTGTAAATGTTTCCATGCTTTGCACATCACACTACACTGAAAAGCACCCATTTGCACCATTATGTCACACAAATAGACGCTGTTGATGCATGCGTAATATTTTGCAGCCATCGCGTAATGGATGTGACCCATCCCAGCCGACGCACCAGAATACATGGTGCCTTGTCAAATTGACATATTGGCTATGTTTCCATTGGCAGCGTCAGAAAATGTGACACATTGGCTGAAAACGTGATGCCTTCACGCAGGAAATAATGTCAAAGCTCTGGCATACTGCAAACCACTAACTGGAAAGTTATATTCATTTTCACTTTGCCTCACAGTTTATCTGTTTATGCTTGTGAGAGGGTGCGTTTTGGCTGTGCTGAAGAGTGTCTTGGTGTTTTTTGAATTTGTTGTAGTGTCTGCTGTCCCAGTAATGTCCCTGAAGTTAAATTTGTCCTTCATATTGGTGTATTATATTTAGGCTTTCCTGTTTTCAGTTTCTATTTTTGGTAAATTCTGGTGGGGTTTTTCAATACCTTAAACAAACAGTGGTTATCACTGGTTACACATTTTCGCGCCATTAAAAACAACAGAAACAGTGTTTTTCCAGTGTTTATGGAATTTTAATTTAACTCTAATTATTGCTTGCTTTCTGCACTGATAGTGCATGTGTATAGGTAGAGTGTGCACAGGGTATATGAGGACCAAATGCATTTTTACTGGTCCAGAATGGACTACAAAGTCAATAGCATTCTTCATTAACTCTGAAGATTGTAAAGATGCTTTCAGCATACCATCCAGCAAGTGACAAGGATCTCTTACAAGGAAGCACTTCAGCTCAGGTATCGATTTTGACAGGCCATCATACAACTTTTTTATATACGTAGCTGAATTACTGCAAATACAAACAATATCACTCCAATCTTTATTGAACTTGGTAGGAACTTTTTTCAGCAGCATTCCAAGTGAGACTGTGTTCCATGTTTACCAAACGCCTGGTGTCATGTTTTCACCACTATCTCAGGTGCTTGGTGACAACATTCTTTTCACATATACCTGTCACTACATCTTGCATTGAATGTTTAAAGACTGGGGTGTTTGGCAATTCACTTACAATCAATACTGACTCACTAGAAAAGGGGGCTGATGTATCAAATGATTTCACCCATTCTCTGTCTGTGGGTAAATGTGATGCTACATATTAGGAAAGATTCTTATGAAACCAGCCATTTTACGTGTCAGTGAAATCAAATGTAGCCAAAATGTCGAATATAATTTTGATATTTCCCGATTCTCTACAGTTTATAAAATAACTAAATAAGACCTAAAACATGCTTCTAAACACTGCATCTTTAGACCAAAGACCATAAAACTGAAAAAAGAAGAAGGAAGAAGAGGCAATGTTTTAGTGACATCCCTAAACAACAAAACTCAAGCAGAATAATGTTAGCCCAGTCTTTCTTGATGCTACCTTGTATAACAAAGTTACATTGTATTGGCCCCATCGGAAATAAATAAAAATGACTCTTTCACTCAACTTTTCCTTTCTTTGAATGGCACTTAGTTTGTGGTTGCAAATGTGTTTTTTTTTGTGTTTATATGTTTACACCGGTGATGGCTATTTTCCTTTCAGTGGGGTTTTATCAGTTATTATAGGTTTAAACCTAAAACCAGATAGCCTAATTATATTGTATTGTCCTGCGTTTTGTCCTGTGTCTGTCTTTTGGGGTGTCATTGTTATGAGGGTTAGTTATGCGTTTTTGGGGTATTTTAGGATTGTTTGGGTTCATATTGTGTTTGGGAAGGGACATGTCTGGGAAAGGCATGCAAAATGAGTGACGAGGAGTTCGGGGAGTTTCTGTGGCTCATCACACACTATCTGGCAAACATGATAGCCAGTGGGGGTCGGGTAATAGGAGGCTACCCCACGGCGGTGCGGAAGCTTAGGTGGGAGAAGGTGTGCCAACACATGCTGCGGATGTATGACATCAAGCAGACGGTTCAAATAAAACATCACTGGGCAGATGTGGTCAGCCGGGAGAGCAACCTCTTCAACTACCTCGGGATCAAAGTTGGTGGACATGTTGGTAAGTACACATGATCTGTGAGTTCTTCCCTATGTCTCGTTTTCCTATTGATGATTTTCTTCATAGTTTCTGTGGCTCACAGATGTTTTTGCACAAACACAATGTTTAAAAGCCGAAGCATACCACAGACACTGGGCTGTCTTTAGCCCACACTGAAGATATCATACACAGTGAACGCTTTCTCTGTTTGCACCACGGGGCACATGAGAACAGGTAAACTGATAAAGTGTGCACCCTTCCATGTAATGGCCTGCACCCAAGGCAGCCACAAACTTGCCCTGAGCTCAGTGCTCTATCATCGGACAGGCTGAATTAGACCCATCTGAACATATCTCATACATGTTGTTCATTTCTCAAAAATCATCTTTGGGGATGCACAGGACATAGATGGACAATGTCTGGTACTATGCAGCACTGGCAGGTACTGATCTCCGTGAAATTAAAGAACAAGGATGGCTACTGTGTGATGTATATATCGTAGTCATGGACATGTAAGGAAATGAGGAAAGCACGGGTATTGCTATACCTTGCTGATAGTGTTATGTGAGTTATTTAGGTGCAGAGAGCCATGAAAGTCAGCTAACCTTGCGAAATCTTGCAGTAGTGAGTTTGTAGAACTGGTTCTGCAATCTGCCCACCATATGTGTGTGTGCACTTCAGTCTGCCTTATCAATGTGTCTCATTAAGGCATGCCAACTGTGCCATTTCATTCATTACAAATTGAAGGGTTACATAGCCAATCGCTTTTCATATGTATTGTGCTTCACTTTCACAGTGCAATGTTTCATGTTATGTCTTGTAGGCGGGCCAAACCCATACTAAATTGGTGAGGTCAAGAGCTTCAAGGATCCAAATACTATGATTCAGTGTCATCCTGAATGCTAATTATGTAGTGCAAGGATTGTGTTTGATTTTTTTTTTAACCAATTTTTATTGAATTTTTCACGATATCTTACATGGTTGTAGTCATAACAATTGGCACGGTTATTATAATTGCATATTACAAGTCTACTGGTCTACCAGGGATGTGACAGTATATGTGAGTAGCGGGTTTGTATATTGATCACCCTGCTGTGGCCGTGCAGCGTCGTGGTGTGTCTTAATGTAGCTACGTTAGAAGCTATTCATCTTGAACTGTATCCGGTCTCTGGCACTACCGGCATGTACAACTAACTGGGGGGGAGAACCTGGGGTAGGCGGGGCAGGGCAAACTAGAACTTCTTCATCTACCGGCGTCAAAAGATGGAAGGATTATGCTATTGTGTGTATTTGTAAGGGGGAGGAGTGGTGCTTTCCCAAAGTGCATCTTCAGGCAAGTTTGGGCGCTGTGCATGGGTCTGTATTTTTGTGGGGGTACTGCCAGACCATGTACTATCATGGTACCTGGGGGTAACCGTGTCGTCACAGGTGTTTGGGGGGGTCTCAAATTGTGTATTTCGGCTTGGGACTTCAGTTGCAATTGTCTGTGGTGGCGGTTACTGGGTGCTTACTGTGTGGTGGCGGAATTGGTGTAGCAGTGTAGCCCACTCTGTGGAAATTTGTTTCTGATGTACCCCTTGTACAAGGATTGTGTTTGATGTAGGATGCAGTGTGCAATGCCATGTTCAATGTGCATCCCTGACAGAAACAAACATGTGTAAAATGATGAATAGGTAAAAAATGTGGATGTTAATTGCAGCATGTGCAGTCCCATCTGACTAATTTCTTAGAGTAATATATTGCCAGTCTCTGATGGACCACATGATAGATGGCCTGACAGAGGAGGCATGATCCAAATGCTATAGTGTGTCAAAATATGTGGTAGTGGATTCATAGGTTAACATGGCTGTGGATGGCAAACCTTACAAATGCATTTCAGATGCACAAATCTACTGTATTTGCTCACATTGCATTCTCTGTCCGATTTGTATGGCTAATCCATACAGGAAGGGGCGAATTACAACACAGTAAAGACAGAAAGACTATGGGCCACATTTACAAGGTCAGGAAAAGCCATGTAGGCCGGCTTGATGTAGTCTTGTAAATATGGCACTTCTCTGAGCGTCAAATGACCCTCATTAAAAGTCAGGTTCCGGCAGGACAGATGGGCTACTGAATGAGCCCCTAAGTGTAGCAAGGGCACATGCCACAATTCTACACATCTTAATGCATTAGAGAGCCTCATTCATGTTGTCTAATGCCCCATACTCTATGGCGGATACATCAATATACCTTTTCCCTGTATTTCTGACAGAAATGCCAAGGTGTGTTTGACCGGAGGCATGTCTGCACAGCATAGTCATCCAACATGGCATTGCCCAGTCCACCTTCAGATTGTGTTGCCCATAATAGCCCCATCTTTTTTCACAAACAGAATCAAACTTTGGATACCAATTGCTATTTTAACCACATAATACCTGGACAGATGAGATGTAGAGCAGGCAGGCACACACCCATCACATGGATGTGCAGAGTGTTGAAGTGCTGCAAGGTGGCATTGCTATCTGATACGTAGGGACAGACTCTAAGCTGTGTAGTGGCATACATGCTATTACATTGTGAGCTCTCTGTGTGATGTGACTTAGCTATCCACCCTCCATTCTTACATCAATTACCTAACACATGTTAGGTGTAGGTAGCAATGTGTCCAGATATGTGTCCTTGCCATTACCGGGACCCAATGTTAAGACACCATACATGTACTTTGCAGAGATTTCTCATCTAACTTTGGCTAATGCCAATGGACTCAAGGCCACTGCAGGATGCAGAAGGGACACTAATGATCAATAAAGATGACATGTGTACCATACCATGGGTACAAAACAGCATTGTTCCTAAGCATACTCTACACTGACTTGGTCATACCTAGATGTGCCAAGATGGAGCAATTGTATTCTGTAACTTTTTTAAGCCTTGATACTTTGAGCCTTAGTTACATTGAAGATTAGGCAGATGTTTACTCACTTTAACCTTAGAGTTAACTTTTTGTTTTTAGGAAGTGCCACATGTGATGCTTGAAAAAGATTTTATGTATCATGATGATTGTCCCAGTTCCTAGCTAGCCTTTGTTTGACAGTTTTTCATTCTGAAACAAAAACACTAGAAGAGGAACATACAGTTAATCATGAATCTAGGTCAATTAAGAGCATTAAGAAAAGTTCTGTGAAATTCTCTATCCACATATGTCCATAATCAAAGTTCAATTGGAATCCTCAGGAGTCTTGCTTGTCAATTCAAATCCACTTTATTGAAGTTTTTTACAATTGTACATCAGTCCATCCAACGCGTTTCGTCCCTTAGGACTTCATCAGGGCTGTGAAATTTAAAAACACACATCAGCTAATGTGCCACATAAAAACATGCAAAACATTATTTTATAATTACTCAAAATACACAATACTTTATAAATCCCATCAGTCTATCCCAACTCTGAAACACAATCCACAAGACTCCCTCCCCCTATACACCTTCAGGAAAAGCATTATATACACAATCAAATAATTACATGTCTATCTCGACAGGGTCTTGCTAATAACACAGTCTCACAATTGCTCAGTGTCGTAACAGACCTATTTGCTCAACATACAATATGTCACGAAAAAATGGGACACTCACTGTGATAATTCATCATTTCCGCATTTCTCCCAGTGTCAGGATTTGACAATAAAAAGGCGCTCTGAAACGTTCTTACATGTGTATTGGGTGGTATAGTACCCCTTATTTCCTCTACAAAAAAAAAAATTATAGATGGATCAATGTGAGTGTTGTCGTAGTATTGCATAAATGTATACACTGAATGTATTTCTTATATTAAAGAACCAGTCCCAAAATGAGTATACCTGTTACAGACATTTCCAATGTCTAATAAATAGCCTATAAGCTGTCCCTACTACGAAAATTTGGTTAAAAAATAGTTTCAATCAGAGAGATATTTTCCAGACAAATTGTTTTGTATTTTTTAAAACATTTTTTAACAATAAAAAATCATGGTGATTTTGTCCAAAATATTCCTCAGGCAAAATAACTACTTCTGTCAGTGCTGTTACTAATATATAAACAGTCATTAACACTATACTATTTCCATATTCCAACCAATGCTAATTATTCTAATTCAACACAATACGCAATATAAAATTATTTCTACTAAAACCACACCATAGTTTTAAAGACAATAAATCCATATTGGCCAATTGCTTGTGAATTGGAGGATCAGCTCGGATGAAGGAAGTTAGTTCTCTGTGGTCTCTCTCGTGACGTGTAGGATATGGATTTATTGTCTTTAAAACTATCTTCCCCCAGCTCTACATGACATATATGATTTAGTACCACAAGGGGCTGTTATCTTTTATCCCTTCCCAGCTATGACACAACCGTGACACAGTTAGACATAGCAGTGCATGTGTATTGGTGAGGCTACCTTGCTGTACACATGTCCGTTCTCACCTCCTTGCTTTGCAACGTCTCCCCATTCAGGCAGAGTGGCAGTTTCAAGTGCACATCCAGCGCCTAAAATGCAATGCACTACAAGGGGTCCACTGGGCCCACAAATCATCATTAGTTTGAACACACATGGTTCTCTGGTGTGTATCTCTGGCATTCAACCCCACCCCCAGTCAGATTTAGCAGATGAGGGGAGTTCAGGTGGCTTCTACCATGGCAGCTGACACCTGTGTGCTCTCACCCTGCATGCCAGGTCAGCTGGGTACAATGAAGTTTCATGCAGGCTACTATGGACGTGGCTCTTAGCATGTCCCTATCTGTAGTTACTTCCCATGGCCCATACCTGACCTCCCTCTCAGGTGAGTGGTTTCTCCTCTGACAAAGCCATTTGATTCCATGGATTTACAGTCTAGATTAGTGTGCATGGGCCCAAATGAGACCAAGTAGCTTCATAGTGCAAGGTGGCCTGCATTGTCACAGTCAGGTTGTGCAATGTTAAATTGTGCATGCATGATGTGCTGTTCCAGTCCATATTTTTTGCTTTGTATTCTGGGAGTTGTAGTTCTGGTGACTGGAGCTATACATTCCACTGTACGATGCAGTATACAAAGGAAGGTGATCGTGGACTGATGCTGCACTTCACACATTGAAGGGAGAAAGTTGACGGGACTGGACTAAGCAGGGCAACGTATAACTGGTGACTGAGATTTACATTTATTTGATGTTTAACCATAGAGAAGCCAGCATACTCCCCTCTGGCCTGCAGCCAGTGCAGTGGAGCGCTGGGACATACATAGCTGTCAGGTTTTCCAGGTTCATATGTGATATACTGCTCCTCTTTGTTTTTTTTTTTTGTAGTCCTGTTTTATAATGCAATAAAAAAGACTACAGGTCCCAGAATTCAATGAAAAGAACCCGGACTGGAGCAGCACATCATGCAAGGACCTGGGCAACTAGGCAGGGCTGGACATAGCTGCCTGCACCTTACAACATAACCTGATTGCCCACATAGTCCCTTGTTGCAACTTTCCATGTAGGTCTTGTAATTCATCATAGCCAGCACTGTTGTGTCCCTGGACTCCTGCCACTAACTCAGATGGGATGATGCCTGCCACCCGCGAATATAGCACGTTACAACGCGTGCTTTAACTACGCGGTAGGTAACAACGCGATGCCATTACTACGCAAGTCAATACATCGACTTGCAGTAGATGGCACCGTAACATTAGGAATATATAATTTACTATTCCAACTCCAGCCTATACAACAGTAGGGAAGGTGTTGGAATAGTAAATTATACTATTCCTTATGTTAGAGCACCATCTACTGCAAGTCGATGTAATGACTTGCGTAGTAATGGCATCGCGTTGTAACAACGCAGTCGTTGTAACGACCACATTGTAAAGGCATCGCAGTCTAATGACCGCGATGTAAAGGTTGTTTCCCGCCACCCACTCCTCCAAGGAATCCAGCTCCTCCTGGGGCACCGGGCCTCCACCTTGGTCTGCAATGCTGCCTTGACGTTGTTGGCCAGCAATCATGTCAGCGCCCTTTAATTCAGTCACTATCCTTTTTGCTTGTCCCACTCTGTTGACTTTGTTCACAATGGACTGCTGTTGGACTTGGCCCTTTTTGCAGGGTCATCCCTGAACTTTTTGCCTTCCTCCTGTATTTTCCCTGACCTGTCTTTGTTGGTTTTATGACTCTGGGCACTTTACCACTGCTGATCAGTGCTAAAGTGCATATGCTCTCCCTATTGTAAATTGATGTATTGATTAGTGACTCCATGATTGGATCATTTGATTTACTTGTCAGACCCTAGTATAGTGCACCAGGTGTGCCCAGGGCTTGTATATCAAATGCTGCTGGTGGGCTTGCAGCACTGGTTGTGCCACCCAGAGAAGCAGCTTGTAAAGTGTGTCTCAGGCCTGCCATCGCAGAGCCTGTGTGCAGCCTGGGGCTGCCATATCGACTTGGCAAGTGCACCACTTGCCAGTCCCTAAACATTCCCTTATCTTCATATCAGACACCCCTAAGGTAGGCCCAAGGGCAGGGTGCATTGTAAGTATAAGGTAGGACATGCCCTAATGTGTGTGGCATGTCCTAATAGTGAATTACAGCCATTTTCGTTTTTCACTATTGCAAGGCTACCTGTCCCCATAGGCCAGAATGGGCAGTTTGATTATAACATCTTATAATCCTAACTGACCCAGGGAACATGGTAGAAATTCGAGTTTAGTATGCCTGAACTCAGAATGATAAAATACATCTTTTAGTAAAGTTGGTTTTAACATTCTGTGTTTGAAAATACCACTTTTAGAAAGTAGGTATTTTCTTGCCTAACTGTCCAAGCCTGCCTCTGTAGGTTGTGTATTGTGTGTCTGGTTTTGTGAGTGACCGGGGCTGGGGGATTCCAGGAGACAGGGTGAGTCAGCACAGGGCTGAATAGACCTATCTGCATGTAGAGTGGTGGGAGGAGTTGCACCTGGGTCTGAATAGGGCTGTGCCTGCCTTCCACAATGCTGGCTCCACCTCGTGTGGTGCGCCTGACGTCCCTGGCCCACCCTGCCAAAGGAAAGAAGGAGTCCTGTAAACAAAGTGCTCCAGGACTGCACAGAACTGGTTTGGACTAGGTACAGGCCCCTCTGCCTTCAGAGGACAAAGGATTTTGCAGTATAAATATGTGGACCCAGACCCCAAGACTTTAGATCACTTCTGGAACAACAAGACGAACCTCTGCCAAGGAGAAGAACCAAAGGAAGCTGTAGGAGTTGGACTGGCCCCCTGCCAGTGTGCTGTGTTGCTGGGTTGGCCTACAGTGGTGTCTTCAGTGCCAAGGAGAGGAGAAGGAACTTTTAAAGAACTTTCATCATCTTGCAGAATATTACTCCAAGGGCTTGAACTTGTGCTTGCCTCCTGCTGAAGTCTCAGGGACAAAAGACTTCACCACCAGCTCCCCTCTGAATTCCCTTGCTGGGAATTCTGCCTGCAGAAGCCTGCGTGTCGCTGGGAGCTGGAAGCGCGACTCAACGAGAAGAAGCGTGTCGCAGTCGCAGCTGTTGCCATCGCATCGCCGGAGAAGCGTGTCGCCGCCGCAGAGGTTGCTGCCGCATCACCAGAGAAGCGAGCCTTCGTCAAAGCTGTTACCCGACGCATCACCGGAGAAGCGTGTCGCCGCCGCAGAGGTCACCGGCGCATCACCGGAGAAGCGTGTCGCAGGGCCTGACGCGGCTCCAAAGTTACAGAGTCGCTGCACGGCTGCCGGGTGTGCACGCATCGTCTTCACGTCATCGCATCAAGGGCGCCATCTTATCGCATCGCACCGGATCGTCGCATCGCATCGAGGCGCCATCTTGTCGCGTCGCAACCGGAACGCAGTACGAGAATCTACGCATCACCTCCTCTCCGGTAAGGACCAAGACGCATCCCCTACTCTGCGCAAGCATTGAGGCGCGACGCATCGTCTCCCCCGAAGCAAGGAACCAACGCATCTCCATCCCTGCGAACCTTTTTGTTTGTTTTGCATTACGCATCCAGGTACTTTTGTGAGAACTTTGTCGCATTTACCATCAACTTGAACTAAGTTACTTCAACCATCTTTAAATCTATTTTGAGTACAGTATTGTGGGTTTTTGTCGTTTGTGGTTTTGTGTTAAGTCTATATAAAGAATACTTATTTTTATAAAACCTGTGTGGTGTCCATCTGTAGTGTTTTCACTGTATTACTGTATGTGTTCACGAATGCTTAACACACTGCCTCTGAGATAAGCCTGTCTGCTCGTGCCAAGCTACCAAGGGGGTGAGCAGAGGTTATTTTAGTAGTGTAACTCCCTTGCCCTGACGTAGAAGCAAGGGTCCCTATTTGGTCAAAGGTACCTACCTCTGCCAACTAGAGACCCCCAGTTCTAACATTGGTGGTCAGCGGTGAGGATTTGGACCTGCATTTGTGACTCATATACAGTAATTGGTGTACACTACTAGTGAGTGCAGACCAAACGCGACCACATACTTTTTGGTAGAATTGTTTTTCCTTGGACTGTTATTTTTTTCCTGAGAACTGCCAATTCTTACTGCCATGAGTAGACCAGCATTTGTTGCATCTATGGATCTAGATTTTGAGGAAGATAGGTTGGAAACCTACACTTTGAAACAGCTCAAGCATCTCTGCAAGAAATTGAAAGTTGCTACACCAGGCATTTCCAAAAAAGATGACTACCAAAAGGCGCTGAGGGCCTGGGTAGAAGCAAGAAATGCCCCTGAGTTGGTGGTGGAGCCAGCTGGGGATGCAGATGGGCAACTGGATAGGCCAGAGTTTCCAGCCAGGGGAGGGGTACCGTCCCCACCTGGCAGTAGCATCTCTTCCAAAGACCTGTCCCCCAGAGAGTTGGAAGGGGAGAGAAATAGGGTGCACAAGCTGGAGATGGCTAAGCTTAAGATGGAGGGTCAGAGGGAAATAGAGAATAACAAGTTGTCCTTGGAGAGAGAGAGAATGAGATTGGAACATGAGTTGAGAATGAGAGAGCTTGATTTGGAGCTCGAGAGGCTTGAGGCCATGAGGGTCTCAGCCCAGCAACAAGAAAATTGTGTAGCTCAGGAAGTGAGCTTTGCTGAGTTAGAGGTGGAATCCAGCTCAGATGGTGGCAGCAATATTGAGTTATCTAGTGCTGAGGGGGTAGTACACATACCCAGAGATGTGGCGCCTGACTTGGAGGGGGTTAACATACACCAGGAGGTTCAAGGATCTGAGGTAGCTCCAGTGGTGCGCAGTGTCCCGGAAGTAGATTGGGGCACTGGCGCAGGGGTTCATGGTCCTAGTGTTGGGAGGGACACTCCACTGACTCTAGCTGAGAGGAGCAGGGAGGGAGGTTCCCCCATGGTTGAAGTCCTGATGTGTGAATGTGGAGACCGCCCAGAAGGGTGTGGGTTGAGTAACAGAGACAGTCAGATACTGTCTTGCCAATCTCAGGAGAGTGGTGTGGAGTACATGTACGAGGCACTGGATGGTGAGGTGAAGGATAGTTTGGTTAACCCTTGTAGGGGGCTGTGTGATCCAATTGTGGGAGAGCATATTGTAAGTCCCTGTTTTCCAGAGCTATGCCAACACCTGTTGGAGAGTGAGTTCTCTGACCCCAGGGAGCTCCCCAGGGAGGCAGACCTTTTGGTGGATTCCAGAGAGTCTGAAGAGGCATTGGGCTCAGGTATCTTCCAACCCAGAGTGGTGGAAATGGTTCAGAGTAGCCCAGCTAGGTCCCGGTGTAGTGGGAGGGGTGTAGGGGCTCACGTCCTGTCTCAGCGGAGACGGAGTGAGTGTGGGGCTGCGTGTCCCCAGGTGCCCGAAACCCAGTCTCAGGCCCTGGATGGTTCTTTAAGTGAACACCAGGTGGGGAGCCTAGTCTGTCCTGGTGGGCCGCCCATTGAGGGGGATCCCCTAGTGTCTGGTGAACTGGGAGTGTCTGTAAGCAGGCCTCCATCAGTTCTGGTGTCCGGCAGTGCCACTCCTAAGTGGAGGGTGCAGAAGTCCAGATTGAGGGGAGAGAGGGGGAAAGAGTCCCCAGTGGAAGAACCAGTGGGTCAGGGGCCATCCAGAAGGGCTGAGTCACCAGTGAATGACCATGGTGACACCACTTCTGTCCTGGGGGATCTTCACGTACTGTCAGATGGACAGGGGTCAGAAGATCTGCGCCAGGCAGACTGTCACACAACACATGAGTTATGTGTCACCCTCGGGGGGGGGGGCATATGTGCTCCCAATGAAATCCTGGTGCGCCAGGCAAGTTTTCAACTGCAGGGGTTGGTCCCGGGATTGGGAAGCCAGGTTCAGGTGTTGTCTGACCTGGAGGGAGGGACAACTGTACACAGTGTCCTGACTGGTTGGTCTTCTAGGGGTACCACTCCAGGTGGGAGGGTACAGCACTCTGGAAGGGGGTGCAGAGGGAGGGAGCCCTCGCCTCTGACCCCGGTTCAACTGGAGGGTCTAGACCCTAGGTTGGAGGGCCAGGTTCGGGGTGTCCCCCCTGACCTGGACGCCCAGTTGCAGGATAGAACCCCTGAACTGGTGGGTGAATTGTGCAGGACACCTGCCACAGGTGCCCTGGCAATTCTGGAAGGGGGTACCACTCCAGGTGGGAGGGTACAGAGCCCCAACAAGGAGGAGGAGGACCGGGTGTGGGAAAGCCCACCCCAGTCTCCTGTCCAGCCGCCAGGTACAGGCCCGGGGCTGGTGGGTCAGTGTCAGGATGTCATACCTGACCTGACAGGAGGGAGAGTGGACAAAGGGTGCCAAGCACCTGGGGCTACTGCCCCCCGCTATCTGACGCCACAGAGGTTTGAGAGCCCTGAGAGGCATAAGGCCTGGGTCTCATCACTGACCACTGTCAGTGGCCACTGTGGCTTGCTGTCTGTCTGTTGGGACACACCTGTGAGCAAGATACGGTTAGGTGCTGCACAGATGGTGTCCACAGGTGAGGAGAAGGGTTCCCCAGGGGTTAGCTTGGTGGGCCCTGAGAGTATGGACAGAGGGACCCAAATAGGCTCAGATTGGCGTAGAACTGGAGTATGCCCCTGCTGTTGCGGGCCAGGGTCCATGTTCTATCGCCCAAAGCAGGGAATCCCATCAAGGTAGTGATTGGTCTACCCTGCGTTTTGGCTGGAAGGGGGTTGTGTTGGACTTGGCCCTTTTTGCAGGGTCATCCTTGAACTTTTTGCCTCCCTCCTGTATTTTCCCAGACCTGTTTTTATTGGTTTTATGACTCTGGGCACTTTACCACTGCTGATAAGTGCTAAAGTGCATATGCTCTCCCTATTGTAAATTGATGTATTGATTAGTGACTCCATAATTGGATCATTTGATTTACTTGTCAGTCCCTAGTATAGTGCACCAGGTGTGCCCAGGGCTTGTAAATCAAATGCTGCTGGTGGGCTTGCAGCACTGGTTGTGCCACCCACAGAAGCAGCTTGTAAAGTGTGTCTCAGGCCTGCCATCGCAGAGCCTGTGTGCAGCCTGGGGCTGCCATCTCGACTTGGCAAGTGCACCCACTTGCCAGTCCCTAAACCTTCCCTTATCTTCATATCAGACATCCCTAAGGTAGGCCCAAGGGCAGGGTGCATTGTAAGTATAAGGTAGGACATGCCCTGGTGTGTGTGGCATGTCCTAATAGTGAATTACAGCCATTTTTGTTTTTTCACTATTGCAAGGCTACCTGTCCCCATAGGCCAAAATGGGCAGTTTGATTATAACATCTTATAATCCTAACTGACCCAGGGAACATGGTAGAAATTCGAGTTTAGTATGCCTGAACTCAGAATGATAAAGTACATATTTTAGTAAAGTTGGTTTTAACATTCTGTGTTTGAAAATACCACTTTTAGAAAGTAGGTATTTTCTTGCCTAACTGTCCAAGCCTGCCTCTGCTAGGTTGTGTATTGTGTGTCTGGTTTTGTGAGTGACAGGGGCTGGGGGATTCCAGGAGACAGGGTGAGTCAGCACAGGGCTGAATAGACCTATCTGCATGTAGAGTGGTGGGAGGAGTTGCACCTGGGTCTGAATAGGGCTGTGCCTGCCTTCCACAATGCTGGCTCCACCTCCTGTGGTGCGTCTGATGTCCCTGGCCCACCCTGCCAAAGGAAAGAAGGAGTCCTGTAAACAAAGTGCTCCAGGACTGCACAGAACTGGCTTGGACTAGGGTACAGGCCCCTCTGCCTTCAGAGGACAAAGGATGTTGCAGTATAAATATGGGGGCCCAGACCCCAAGACTTTAGATCACTTCTGGAACAACAAGACGAACCTCTGCCAAGGAGAAGAACCAAAGGAAGCTGTAGGAGTTGGACTGGCCCCCTGCCAGTGTGCTGTGTTGCTGGGTTGGCCTACAGTGGTGTCTTCAGTGCCAAGGAGAGGAGAAGGAACTTTTAAAGAACTTTCATCATCTTGCAGAATATTACTCCAAGGGCTTGAACTTGTGCTTGCCTCCTGCTGAAGTCTCAGGGACAAAAGACTTCACCACCAGCTCCCCTCTGAATGCCCTTGCTGGGAATTCTGTCTGCAGAAGCCTGCGTGTCGCTGGGAGCTGGAAGCGCGACTCAACGAGAAGAAGCATGTCGCAGTCGCAGCTGTTGCCGTCGCATCGCCGGAGAAGCGTGTCGCCGCCGCAGAGGTCGTCGCCGCATCACCAGAGAAGCGAGCCTTCGTCAAAGCTGTTACCCGACGCATCACCGGAGAAGCGTGTCGCCGCCGCAGAGGTCACCGGCGCATCACCGGAGAAGCGTGTCGCAGGGCATGTCGCAGCTCCAAAGTTACAGAGTTACCGCACGGCCGCCAGGCGTGCGCGCATCGTCTTCACGTCGTCGCATCAAGGGTGCCATCTTATCGCATCGGATCGTCGCATCGCATCGAGGCGCCATCTTGTCGCATTGTAATTGGAACGCAGTACAAGATTCTACGCATCACCTCCTCTCCGGTACGGACCAAGACGCATCCCCTACTCTGCGCAAGCATTGAGGCGCCACGCATCGTCTCCCCCGAAGCAAGGAACCGACGCATCTCCATCCCTGCGAACCTTTTTGTTTGTTTTGCGTTACGCATCCAGGTACTTTTGTGAGAACTTTGTCGCATTTACCATCAACTTGAACTAAGTTACTTCTACCATCTTTAAGTCTATTTTGAGTACAGTATTGTGGATTTTTGTCGTTTGTGGTCTTGTGTTAAGTCTATATAAAGAATACTTATTTTTATAAAACCTGTGTGGTGTCCATCTGTAGTGTTTTCACTGTATTACTGTATGTGTTCACAAATGCTTAACACACTGCCTCTGAGATAAGCCTGTCTGCTTGTGCCAAGCTACCAAGGGGGTGAGCAGGGGTTATTTTAGTAGTGTAACTCCCTTGCCCTGATGTAGAAGCAAGGATCCCTATTTGGTCAAAGGTACCTACCTCTGCCAACTAGAGACCCGAAGTTCTAACAACTGCCATTAGTGATCTGGATGTCATTCTTCCTCCTCACTGAAGTTGCACTTCCTCTTCCCCTGGGAGTCTTTCTGGACATCCTGGCTGGTACTGGGGTTGCTGGAATGTTGACCTGGGTTCTGCTCTCTGCTCTTTCCTCCATGGATGCTTCTGGTAAGTGTTGCCATCTTTTTTCACAATTAGGTTTTTTTCTTTTCTTTTTTTGCCAGCCCAGGCGCTCAAAATTATATATTGTATTATATAATATAGTATTTATAAAGCGCCTGGTTACACCACTGGTGTGTCCCCGCGCTAAAGCTGCTCTTACAGACAACAAAAACGGTAGAAGAGAAGAAGGAGGGCAGAAAGGGTCAGGAAACATGAAAGAGAAATATTAGCTCAAAGTTGGAAGAGTTAAGTTTTTAATTTTTTCTGAAGGTTCCTCACGGAGGAACAAAGGTAGGGCATTCCAGTTTTTGGCTGCAAGGTAGCCAAAAGAACGTGCGCCCATTCGTGCTTTTTTTACCTTGGGAATTTAGACCAGGTAAGTCCCGGTGGATCTGAGGTGCCGTCCTGGATTATAAGGGATGAGAAGGTCCCGTATTAAAGTGGGCCTTTGTCCTGCAAGGTGCGGTGACAGAAGCACAGCGCCTTGAAGAGAATCCTTTTATTTATAGGTAGCCACTGTAGAGATTCAAGGGCTTTCTCAGAGGAAGCCTTCCTGGGTAAGCTCAGAACCAAGCGTGCTGCCGCGTTCTGGATACACCGCAGCCTATGGAGACACTTTTTTGTTGCACTCAGATATAGGACATTTCCATAGTCCAATTGAGATCTGACAAGGGCATGGACCAGGGTTTTCCTAGCGGAAGGAGGGAGAATGTCCAGAGTTTTCCTTAGCATTTTCAGGGTTCCAAAGAACTTGCCTGCAACTTTCCTGGTGTGAGTCTCGAAAGAGAGGGTAGAATCCAGCCAGACTCCCAAGTTTTTCACCTCTGTCTTAGGGGGGGGAGACGGGCCTAAGATTGGTGGCCACCAGGCCGAAGACCAGATGGATGGATTCTTCCCTACTACCAGTATCTTGGTTTTAATACCATTCAAATTCAGGCAATTGCTTGTCATCCAAAAGGCAAGGTCCTTTAGGCAGTCTGCAAATCTGCTGGCTGCATGCACCGAATTTGGAGACAGGGTGACCACTAACTGCGTGTCATCTGCGTATGAAACTATGGTGACACTGTGTATTTCCACAATCCCGGCTAAGGGGGAGACGTACATATTGAAAAGGGCAGGGCTCAAGATTGAGCCCTGAGGTAGAGCAATGTTTTTGGAGGTATGTGGAGATTGTGTCACTTGAAAGCTAAGGCCCTGCAGATAGGAGGTTATCCAGTTAGGAGCAACCCCACCCAGTCCACCCATTCTGAGACAGTGTAGAAGTAGTTTATGAGATACCGTGTCGAAAGCTGCACTATGGTCTAAGTGGACCAGTGCAGTTGTCAGGCCCTCATCTACCCGCATTCGTACTGTCTGTGTAGCATAGAGCAGAGCAGACTCTGTCGAGTATGTTGCTCTAAAACCTGATTGTGGGATGGAGTAGGTTGTGTTTATTAATGTGTGCCACCAGCTGTGTGTTTACCACCTTTTCTCCTATTTTCGAGAAATAGGGAAGCAGTGAGACAGGCCGCAAGTACTCCAGTAAGTTCACATCTGCCTTTTTCAGGGGGAGAACAATTGCTTGCTTCCATGTATCCGGGACCATCCCTCCTTGAAAAGAGATTTCTAACAGCTGTTGCACAAAGGGTAGTATGGTGTCTAGCCCCTTTGCTGATGACTTTTGGTGTGGTTGGATCTGTTGGGGAGCCTGATTTTATACCCAAAGCTACCTTTTTCAGATCTTCCAAGGAGGGGAGGGAGAATTCTGAAAGCCGGTTTTCCCCCCACTCCGGAATTCATTCGGTTTGGCATTCAGTGCCGTTGCGAGCCTCATCAGGGAAGGTGTCATAGATTTTTGATACCTTTGCAGCAAAAAAAGTCAGCAATTTGGTTACATGACTCCTTCGAATTGGAGGCCGGCGCCATTGTTCTCTCTAGAGAAGATAAATCTTTAAGAATAGCAAAAAGTTCCCTGGAGGAGTTATTTGCTTGCTCAATCCTATCATTATAGAAGGCAGCCCGTGTCTTCTTGATGAGGGAGTGATAGTGCTTTAGTTTTTGCTTATAGGCAGCCTTATTTATATCCAAAAAGTCTAGCCTCCATTTACGCTCTAAGCGTTTACAAGACTTCTTAGCCATCCTCAAGGCTTCGTTAAACCATGGTGCAGACTTAGTGCATCTGCGAGGGGTGCTGGAAGTCCATGGAGCAACCACATCAAGCGCTTCCGTAATCCACCTATCAACTAATCAGCTCGACTCATTAATGACCTTCCCTAGGGAGGGTTGATTTAGCTGTAGTAAAACTCTCAGAGATTAATTTAGATCATCTCCTGTGAGTGATATTATGTATTGAACTCACTGTAGAGGGCGGTTTGGATAAAAGGATGGAAAAGGCCACAAGGTGATGGTCAGATCAAGGGACTGCAATTGGAGGTTCAACAACCAGATCTGAGCAGTTGGAGAAAATAGGGTCTAATATGTGCCCTAGTTGGTGTGTCGCGTGCATAGGTTTAAGTGCTTACTCGAGCCCGGCAAGTTCTTGACATAGGAACTGGGCTTCACCACACGAGTGGTTGTCAAAGTGTAGGTTTAGGTCTCCCAGGATAGTCAGGTTGCTATGGCGTAGTGCTGGTTGAACCACTAGTTCCACCAGTCTGTCAATGAATCCTGCAGTCTAATGATAACTTCTGGATTATCGCTATGCCCTCTCCCCTCTTATTTATGCGGTCCTGTCTGAGGATTCCGTAATCAGGTGTGAGTGCTTGCAGTATATCAGGAGCAGAGGATTCGTGCAACCAAGTTTCTGTAAGAAATAGGGCTTCGGGTTCTTTGTCCAAGATGCAGTCGTGAATTTCAATCTTGTGTTTATTCAATGACCTGCAGTTAATGAGTAAGAGATTAAGTTTATGTTTATGTTCCCCTTTGAGAGATACCTTGGGTGCCCTTGTCTGAAAAGAGCAATGCAAGCATCGCAAAAGCATTGCTTCCACGAATAACGAGTGCCTACATGTAGGTAAGAGCGGGGGCTCTAGTTCTCTAAGCCGATCACTTGAGTACTTTAAGTGTTGTTCTTTATCCAAACACACAGGGGTTCTGGCCCCTGGCCCCGGCCAGCCGCAGACGAGCGCAGACGGGCTTGCCTTTGGCACACCTGCTGCGCGCGTCCGCTGCACGTCCTCGCTGGAATGGAAGTGTTGTAGGTGGGGGAGGCTATCAGATAGACTGCTGCCTTCAGGCGGAAGTGAGGAGCAGGCACCCAACCCAACCCTCCGCTCAATCGGCACTACAGCTGCGGCAGAACAGGGCAGGATGGCTTGTGTTTCTTTACGAGACACTAATCCGCCCAACGTAACTTTTGCAGAAGTAGCATCAGATTTTTGTCCGATGCAGCTCACAGGATACATCTATTTTTTCACATAGACTACCAGCTTACGCCATGGTGTGGCATATTGTAAATACCACGCTTCCATGGCGTAAGAATCTGTCGCTCTGGGGCGTACACATTTTTGACGAATTCCTGCGGCAACACAGCAATATATAATTTCTTGTAACTATAACCCCCAGTCTGTACATCCCAATCTTGATTTTGGCTCCCTAGTCACGACTTTCCAGTGGTAGTTTTAAATGACTGCAGTATTTTGTTCCTATAGCGGCTGATTGAACGTGACAAAGGCTCTTTCTCTGCAACGATCCAGTATTTAATCCTGTTGTATGGCTGTAACCTTTAAATAGGTACCTTCTCCATTTATGCTTACTATTGGTCCTTTGCATGACTGCACTTTTTATAGTAGTTGAACAAAAGGTCAGAACCTATGGTATGAGGTGTTTTGCTCTTGTCTTTTTTCTGGCTCTCTCATTTTCTGTACATTTGTTTTGGGCATTTGGTTGTTGGATCTTCTCAACTCTTTTCTTGGTTTTACTAATTGGTACAATCAGCTATATACATTTTCTGAAATTATTTGTTATTACAGCCCTTGTAATTATGTGTTATTGCAGCCCTGAAGATGTCATTTTGCCGAAACACATGTTGGCTTTATCTGCTGTGTCTACTGTGATCAAGCAAGGACATGAAAACCTGGCATGGAAAAAGCTGAGAAATATCTCGTCAGCATTCTATTTCTGTTGTTCTTTGTCTTTATGTAGGACAATACAGTTTCTGCTGTTGTTACATATACTGTATCATTCATGTGGCATCCCCTCAGCACATTGGGCATAAAAACACTTACCTGTGGATGACTGTAATCTTCCAATTTTGTGTTAGAATAATTTGTTTACATTTTATGTACAGTATTTTTCACTTAACACTGTTGTGTGCTCTAGGCAAGCCAGAAGGTTACATTTATGTCGAGCTGTACATACTGAGTAATTGCTCTTCAGAGAAGTTAAATCAGTACCTAGTAGATGCTAATCTGTCTAGCCCCAAGGAGCTGGGTAGGACAGCTGATGAATTGATGTGCACCTCTGTCCAAGAAGCCCCAGGTAGGAAATTGCAAGTAAGGGCGTCAACCTCCTCTCTGAGGAAAGAGGGGAGCAACAAGAAAAAAAGAATGGGTTCTCTAAAGGGCCCCAAAGGCCTGCCCAAGAAGGGGAAGCTGTGACCCATCCAAGTCCAAAAGAAAAGGGTACCAGGGATATCATTATGAAACCTGAAAGGCTGGGGTGTACTATGACTGTCAACAGCCAGGGCACAAAAAGGAAGACTATGTTTGTTTTAAGAAGCCTCAAATCAGTGGGCATTCCCAAAGAATTGCTAGTGTAGAGATTTGGGTGGCCATTAGCCCCGGGCAAACAAAGGGGTACACTGAGGCCATATTAGTATCAATGGGTAGGGTGGATGGTGAAGCGCTGACCATCTAAATCCAGCATTGTGAATTATAGGCACTGGCCTAACATCAACAGTATGAGAGTGGGGGTTTTGAGGTATTCTGGAACCAGTGTGACCACTTTGGTGGACGAGTTGGTTTCCCCAGAGCAGATCATCCCAAATGTCCTGCAAAAGTTAGTCAAAGCTGCCAATGATGTAAAATACCATTCTATGGCTGGTCATATTTGAACAGGGAGCGGTAACTGGTCTGAAGAAGGTAGCTTTGTCCCCTGCCATTCCAGTAGAGTGTCTGCAGGGAATGATCTTGAAACCTCTGCTTTGTCTGAAATAGCAACCAAGCAGAATTGCTGAGTCTACTTGTGTGGATGGTTGTGGCCTCAAGGGCCCAAACAGCACATCAGGATAGTCAAATGAGCCTGGAGCCTGGAATAATGGCCCGGGCCATCCCAAACAAAAGAAAGGGCAAATAGTTTGGGAAACCAGGTTCTCTAGCTCACAAAACCCAGAAAGAGTCTGAACCTCAGGGGGAGGACCTAGAATCTGAAGGAGAAGGGGTCCCATGCCTTCTGTTTGCCTACAGGGAGTTACCACAGAAGGGAGTAGACTTCAGCCCCTTTGAGCATCTGTATGGGCACCCTGTAAGAGGTCTCTTAAGCCTGGTCAGAGAGGGGTGGAAGAAACCCCTCAATAAGCCCAATCAGGATCTAGTGGACTATGCACTATGTACTATGCCTGCATTTCCACATGGCAGAGTACATGAAGCAGTCACACAAGAACTTTGAAGCCAGGCAGGAGCTTGTTAAGCACTGCTATGACCAAACGGCTGCCTTGGTTGAGTACCAGCCAGGTCAGAAGGTATGGGTCGTGAATCCTGTGTCTCCCATGGCCCTCCAGGACAAATGGACTGGGCCCTACACGGTTCCAAAAAATAAGGAGGAGGACACCTACCTGGTGGACCTTGGTACCACCATAAACCCTCAATTGGTTTTCCATGTGAACTGGTTAAACTCCACTTTTGACAGGGCTGGCATGACCATGCTCAATGTGACAGATAGGGGAAAGGGAGAGGAAGGTAAACCTCTCTCGGGCCTCGTCACAAAATGCCAAGGATGGGTCAGTGTGGAGAGTAGTGCTCTCCCCTACAGCAGCAAAAGCACTGTTACCAACTATTGGGGCAGTTTTTTGACTTGTTGTCATTGACACCTTTTTGGAAACAGTGGTGTATTCATGATGTGGACACTGGTGAAGGTTTACCTGTCAAAAGCAAACTCTACTGGCTATCATACCAGGTGAAGGACTGCATCAAAGCTGAGGTGACCAAGATGCTGGAACTGGGGGTGATTGAACCTTCCAGAAGTCCCTGGGCCAGCCCATTAGGGCTGGTGCCCAAGCACAACCCAAAAGGCAGGAAGCGGGAGCTCAGGTTCTGTGTGGACAACAGGGGACTGATTGCAGTCACTAAGACTGATGCCCACCCCATCCCCAGAGAGAATGAGCTCTTTGATCGATTATAGGCTGCCAAGTACTTGAGAACATTTGATCTCACTTCTGCATACTGGCAGATTGCCATAAATGAGGGAGCCAAGTAGAAGCCTTCTTATCAACCTCAAAGGGCCACTTCTAGTTTGGAGTGATGTCCTTTTGGCCTCAAGAATGCCCCTGTCACCTTTCAGAGGCTGATGAACTGAGCATTGTCTGGGGTGGAGGTCTTAAGCTAAGCTTATCTAGATGGCATAACTATCTTTAGCTCCACCTGGCAGGACCATCTGAACCACCTCAAGGAAGTGCGTCAGGTCCTGCAGCTGGCAGAACTCACTGTCAAGGCAAGCAAGTGCCAGATAGGGCAGGGATCTGCTGTTTACCTGGGTCATCCTGTAGGTGAGGGTATGTACAGCATCTCCAACCCAAGATCTAAACCAACATGGTTTGGGAGCCTCCCAAAACCGAAACCCAGGTCAGGGCCTTCCTGGGCCTGACAGAGTATTGGAGGAGGTTTGTGAAGGGTTATGGCACCATTGTTGCCTCATTGACAAAACTCACCTCTAAGAAGCAGCCCAAGAAGATTCAAAGGATTGAAGATTGTCAGAAGGCCTTTGACACCCTCAAAGATGCACTATGCACAGCACCTGCACTCAAGCACCTTACTTTAGCATAAAGTTTATTGTCCAGACAGAAGCTTCTGAACATGGAATTGGGGCAGTTCATTACAGTTAAATGATGAGGGCCAGGATCAATCAGTTGCCCTTATTAGCAGACGACTCCTACCCAGAGAGCAGCGTTGAAATGCCATTGAGATGGCAGGCTTTGCGGTGGTTTGGTCACTAAAGAAAATGAGACCTTACCTGTTTTGGCCTCGCTTCAGGGTTCAAACTGACTACAGGCCTCACAGATGGCTAATGCAAATAAGAGGAGAAAACCCCAAAAGTTTGTTGTGGTCCATATCCCTACAGTGAATGGACTTCAGATTGGAACACAGACCTGGGACTGGCCATGCCAGTGCAGATGGCCTGTCCAGGTTCTTCCACATAGATAATTAGAACTACCAAGGTAATGGTTAGTTTTTCTTCATCTTTAATCTGGAGGGTGCAAATTAGGAAAAGACCTCCTCTTTGCATCATAGCTACGTTTTTTTGGACTGATGACGTTGATTTTTTAACTCTGCGTAATGCGACCCTGCCAATTAGGCCCCAGTGCTTGTGCTCTGACCCCTAAAAGTTTGTCAAATTGACTAAAAACCCTAATAGGTACATTTAGGTTACCTGTAAGTCCCCAGTATATTGTGTCCAGTGTAACAGGGTCTGCAAGTTAAATGTCACCTGTGGGCTGCAGCGCTTTTTGTGCCCCTACTAAAGTGACAGTTTAAAAAATGACAATAGGCCTGCCACAGCAGCCTAGCATTGCAGTTTTAAAACTGCCATTTTGGCCTGTTAAAATTGCTCTTTTAACAGGCTCAAACCTTCCTTAGACCCTAAATGCGCATATGGCAGGGTGCATGGTATTTAAACAATAGAACATGTATGCTTACGTTTTAAATGTCCTGGCAACTAAAAATCTCCAAAGTCGTTTTTCACTGTAGCAAGGCTAGCTCTCCCACAGAAACACACTGGATTATACTATAGCACATTATAATGTATACATTTGGTTTGGCAATAGCTAGAACCATGTTTCAAGGACTCAAATTAAAAGAAGTTTAAAATCAATTCAGATGGTCAAGTTGGATTTTTTAATTACTATTTTGAAAATGCCACTTTTAAAACATTGGCAGTTACCTGCCTAAAGCATCTGATAGCCTTTTCGGAGTTAATACCCAACTGTCACCTGGTAGCCTGCTGGAAGTTATGAATTTCTCCAAGGAAAGGGAACAAAAGAGCCTTGGTTGAGAGGAGGTGTGACCTACTCCTGACAGGATGGCCTGCACAAGCTTCAAACAGGGCATCCCCTGTCACAGGCAGAGGCAACTCATTCCTAAGCCTGTTCCTACACTTGTCCAAGTAGACAGAGTGGTGCCAATTCCAGTGGGTGGGGGGGAAACCTGTTGCAGAACATGCTTGCTGGTGGATTTCCTTATTTATAGTGCCATTATTCTTGAAGAGGAGTACTATTCACTTTAACTAATAATCCACTTTCAGTATGATATTGCCACCTCCTTCCAAGGAGGTCATTGAACCGCAAACAAGCAATTGTTCCTTTGAGAAAACAACAACTTATTTGGATACATTGCATTACACTGATTTGAAAAGATGTGCCAGATCCTACATTTCACATCTAGTCAATAGGAATCACAAGCTGCTCCGGTGTAATTCAACTATTTACACACAATGCACAATTAGATGGACAACTAAAATCAAACTCATCAAGCAGATGAGTAACTTAATTATATTACATTTTCACCTATGTGCAAAACCCAAGGCTTACTTAATATAATCACCACATTATAAAGATATAAGATAATACCTTTGAGCAAATGTTAATTGGCCTGGAAGGCCCACTGTTTCAGATAACAGAGAGTCCTAAGAGTTTTAAACAAGGATTCAGACTTGTAGGGACTGTGGGGCATATTAGCAAGACCCACGTTAAAATTATCGCCGTTTTAGCGGCAGGAAACTGCCGCTAAAACGACGATAATGGGCTTGCTAATATGCGTTATAGAATTCCAATAGAAGCCCAGGTTAGATGTGCAGGACATCTAACCTGGGCTTCTATTGGAATTCCATAACGCATATTAGCAAGCCCATTATCGCCGTTTTAGCGGCAGTTTCCTGCCGCTAAATCGGCGATAATGTTATCGCCGGTCTTGCTAATATGCCACTAAATTTAATAAAGCTGTGCATTGTTAGAATTCAAACTAGGAATCCCAACTCCAAATTAGGATTGGAAGAATTTCGGGAATATCCAACATTGAACTAGAATGGAGGAACCCATGCAAGATTTTCAGAACAAACCCTGAAAATATGAATTTGTTCCATTTACTTTCACAGTATGCACATGCATGTCATGTTAGTCTGAGAATCTGGCTTTGAAATAAATCATCTCCTGGACCTTTATTAGACACTCTTGGTTTATATTATGCGAATTACACAGCACTCAAAGACATTACATCACATGTTGTACATTAAACCCTACCAGAATCCATAAACCCAATATTGACTTAAAACTGTAAGTGATGGTATTTCATTTTATTTTGAAGGTTTTATATAGCGCGAACATGACCCTTGCAGGTATCAGAGCGCTTTACAGGGGGAAACATAGGGCAAAGAACGATGTATACCATTATTGTCTCCTGATATAGGTAGATACAAAAGTGTATGCATAAAGACAGAAAATACAAAAACATCAAAAACAGTGATGGCCAACATTCGTTATGTGGGTCACTTCGTTGTTCATGTAAGTTTACTCATGAGTAGTGACTTTACTTCTTTCTTGAAAGAGGCAGTAAAGGGATTCAGTCTGGTTTCTGGGGGCGTTCCAGATCCTTGGGGTGATTCCAGAGAAGGCTCGGTTGTTGTTTTCTTTTTAGAAAATCTTTGTGGTTTCAGAAGAAGAGTGCTGGAGCTCCTGGAGGATCTATCACCAATTTCTGGGCCAGATATCTCGGGGTCTTGTAGTGAAGGGCTTTGTGAGTCATGCAAGTGATTTTTAGTTGAATTCTTGCTTCAAATGGGAGCCAATTGAGAGCTCTAAGGTCAGGGGAAATGTGGCAGTTTCTTTTAGAACCCATGATAAGCCTGGCAGCCAAATTCAGGGAGGCTCTTAGAGGGGCTGTTGTAGACCTGGGAAGTCCGCAAAGAGTTGCAATCTCATAATCTAGTCTGGGGATTACTAGAGCTTGTACTGCCAATTTGAAGTCATTAGAGGGAAGGAAGGGTTTTAATTTTCTCAGAATGCTCATCTGTATGTTTGCTCCTTTTGTTGCAGCACTGATATGTTTATGCATGTTAAGATTCCTGTCGAGTGTTTTAATCCAAGTGATCTCGCTGAGTCGATAACTTGAGGCTGGCAGTTGAGTGCTGTAAGTTGTTTAAGCCATTCCTCTATGATGGATGTTTGATTGGGAGGAGCGATTAGGAAGAATTCAGTCTTGAGGGTGTTTAGTTTAAGGTGGTTTTCAACAAGCTAAAGCTGCGTTTTTGTAGAGTTAAGTTAAGAGATCTGATGTCCTCCGGAGAAGAGACCTTTAGGTACCATTGTGTATCGTCCACATACATGTGATAATGAATGCTGGAATAACTAAGAATTTCAGTAAGAGGTTCCAATAGGTTAAAAAGAGTGGGTAAAAGGGAGGAGCCCTGCAGGACTTCTAACGTGACTGGGATGGACTTAGATAGAGATTGATTCACCTTGAATCGTTGGGATCTGTTTTGGAGAAAAGAGTTGATCCAATTTAGGACTAATCCTGATAGGCCCATTCTATGTCTCAGGAGATCTAGAAGATTGCCGTGTTTGATGGTGTTGAATGCCGAAGATAAGTCGAGCAGGATTAAAAGGCAAGCTTCGTTTTGGTCTAGAATTTTTAGTTCATCATCCACTATGTGTGTCAGAGCTGATTTAGTACTATGCCCTGCACGGAAACCGGATTGGCACTGGTCAAGCAAGTCGAATTGTTTGATGTGATTGCAAAGTTGGATGTGTACACAGTTTTCCAGGAGCTTAGCCAGAGTTGGAATGTTAGAGATCGGACGGTAATTATTTAAATCCGTGTGGTGGTCAGACGTTTTTTTAGGATGGGAGACACCTGCCCTGATTTAAGGTTTTCTGGTATAACGCCTTGAAACAGAGAGGAATTGATAATCTTGGTCCATAGTGGCAGTACCAAAGATTTGATCTCATTTAAGTTAGAGGGTAGAGGATTGACAAAGTGGTTAGAGGGGTTCAATGTTGTGAGAATTTTAAGATTGCGCCGTCATTAAAAGTTTCAAATAGGTTTTTTGGTCATGTTTTAGCTTGGTCTAACTGGTTCCTAAAAAAGTTTGCTTTAGGCCGTCTGATATTTTTGTAGTATGAGTTCCTGGGAGCTCTTAGAAGCATAAGGTGGTCAAGGGAGGGGGAGGGTCTCCATCGACGTTCTATTAGTCTTAAGGTACGTCTATCCGAATTGAGGTTCCCATCCTACCATGGTTTGGAGTCTTTGGTGGAAAGTCTTTTCAGTTGTAGCGGTGAAACTGAATCTAGTTCCGTAGTCATGGAACTGAGTAGTGGTTATATTTATGAGACCAAGTAAACTAGAGAGAGGTTAATCAGTGAAAAGGGCTTCAGAAAGTCGACTAAATACTGATATGTCTGACACATTTGTTAGTTATGTATTTAAATCAAATCAGTGTAAAATAACCGATCCATGGTGCATATTAATTATTCACAAGAAGGTATTGATACCAAATTAGTTTACATGATAATCACACATAGCTACATAGACATAAAATGGTCTTAGAATTCCTAACTCATGATTTATTTTTTAAATTAGTGATGGAAAATACACATCAAGAAGATTAGGTGCATTTTTGTCAAGCAGCAAAAGAAACTGATAGTCATAATTTAGGTATGGAAGAGACTTCCTAATATAATCACACTGTAAATGTGCCCTATTTTGTAGACTCGAAACTACCCACGTTAAAACAGTGTGTTGTACTTGAGTAAATGACTCAATAGTCCTGCATGTAAATAAATGCAATGGACCACAATTTATATCATGCTCTGATTGGGACTTGGTGTGACTGAGTAGTTGTGCTTTGATGTTTTACAGTACTGATGTAGATTTTTGGGTGTGCTGCAGTAACTGTCAAAGCAATTAGGAGAGTCCCAATATTATGCATTGACCTGTATGAAATCCATATATTTTTACATTACTCTTTCTAGGGAAAATGTGCACATTTACTCTTTTTCTAGCATAGGAAAATATTTTCTCCCCCTACATCCTTGTGCAATATGAGGATGTTAACATCGCTTTCCCTCCACAGAAGGAATCAGAAAGATGGCTTTTAAATAACATGCTATTAAAATGTCATAGACAGAATATTGACTACCAACTCCACACATATATACCTGGATAATATATGTAACTTTAAGTTATTTAGATGTGGAGGTAAGAACAGTAAATCTATACATACCTTTATTACTTACCTTCACAATATTTTGGTAGTTGGTTTTCTGGTACAATATTTTGATAGCACAATATTCTTTTAACTTTATTATTACATCAAAACATATGGAAAGATACTTAGGGCCTATTTACGACTTTTGGCATAGCGGTGGTGAGGCAGTGCAAACTGCTGTTCCACTGATCTGCCGAAGGTCGCTGCCGCCCACCCGCCAAATTACGACTTTTAAGTAGTCTGGCAGGCTGGCGGCATGGTGGTCCCATGGTGGTAGTGTTTTCAAAGGCGGCGGTGCCTTTGAAAAAGGCACCACAATGGGACCACACAACAAGGTACCTGCACGGCATAGACTCGAAAGTCCATGCTGTGTAGGAACCTATGTGCATGCACAGAGGAGGGCACATGTTATGTTCCCCTGTGTCCATCCACATGCAGTGGAGGGACAGTGGGCCCAGCATGGCCCACTGTGTTTCCTCTCTACAATGGTTTTCATGGAGGTGGAACTGGCATTTAAACCCTGAAGGAGAGGAAGCTTGCCGTGGTCCCACCAAGCATATTGCCCCCTCAGGACCGCTGTGCGACCTCCAAGGAACAGTGGTTTCCAGGCGGTGGTCCCAGGGCAGTCCGACTGCCCAAGTCATAATCAGGCGGTCGGACCGCCGGTGCAGCAGTGGCTGGACCGCCACCGCCACGCCACCATGAGTCTGGCAGTTCTCGGACCGCTGGACTCGTAATCAGGCCCCAAGTATTTTCTTTAGCAGGGTACTTTTGTGTTGTGTGTTTCCAAGTTGGGAAACTATTTGCAAAATGTCTGTAGTTACTAGAAGTTGCATGTCTGCTCCCTGTAATTGGACTTTTTCCTAGCCCACACCCAGACTTGCAGTGAAGGAAATTCTACCCTGCAGGGAATTTTACACCAAGGTAAGTGCAAGTTGTGCTTCAGACATTCCACTATTCCTGATTCTATGAGCCAAGATGTGGAATTTCGTAGTACATTTTAAGATAGACAAATGTACAAGATTACTTCTGTGAATGGGGCTGACCATTTATTTAAAAAATGGTGTTCTTTACCCATTGAGTTGTGATGAGTTGACTGTGGACAGACCAAGGTCATGTAGTGACAGTAACTGTAAGTTGAGTACTAAACTTGATGTTGGTCTCAGTTGACGGTGCCTGGCATGTTACCTTGGGGTTTCCAGTCATTTCTGCCCTCTCCTTCAATTTTGTTTATATTGCTCATCCAGAAGGACATCAAATCAAATCAAATCAAGCTTTATTCGATTACTTTAAAATAATCATAAAAGCACATAAGAACAAATTGGTGTATACATTTAATTTCATCCCAAAATTTTAAAAAACTCACAAAGGAGGAAGGTATACAATCCTAAGAATCCTTGTAATCACATAAATTCATATAGTTACTTGTTCACCCATAAAATAATCTCATAACAATATGGTTTTCCTACATTTAAAAACATTTTTTAAGAACTGTAACATAGAGGTAATAACAAACACTTTCTCTAGCAATTGAAGGTTAAATAATGCTGGCCGACATTGTCTAAGGCCGAAGGACCTTAGGATTGGAAGAATCCATCTCTTTCGCTGCCCAGAGTAAAATTTACAAAAAAAGAATATGTGCAATGTCGACTGTAGGGATGAATCATCACACGGACAGTTACTCAGAGATCTGGACCAATCATTCAGCTCGGGGAAACTAATTGTTCTATGAATTGTGTTTAATCTAAAGCGCACTAGCAAAAATCTGTCATAGTCTCCTGTAACAATTCTCAAGTAAGGCTGAATACTGGTTGACGTCAGGGTAAAATAATGCGCCTGGACAGTTGGTTTAGTCAGAATAGAGCTGTTTCTGTTTGCTTCAAGCAGACAGAAACAGCTGGTTTTAAGATCTTTTCTAGCGACAGTGCACATGGAATTTGGGTCAGTGTAATATTCGGGGTGGCCAAGACTGCATGTAAATTGTTTTCTGTAATTTAGCCACTTAATGTGCATGGCACCGTCTAACCCACAACTATCCGTCATAATTTGTCGATTAAGCAATGTTTCCTCCGTGGTCCAGATCCGGTGCCAAAGTAATACCGGCTGCATTTTTATAATGTCCGCCAGATATGGCAAGCCTAGTTCTGTGTGGCAGATATGTGTGGGAGTGCTTGAAGGGACGGTCAACAAGAACCTAAGGAAAGAGTTCTCGGTGACCTGTAAGGATTTAATGTCGGCGTGCCCCCAAACGCCGGCGCCATACGTAGCAATAGAGACACACTTTGCCTTATATATTTTTAGTAGTTCAACTGGAGATCGTCTACTTAATTTTCTGCTAAAATTTGAAAGGGCTGCAAGTGCCTTAATGAATAATAGTCTCCTTGTTTTAATGGCCTGTGTCCAAGTCCTCCCTTGATCAACTAAAATCCCTAAATAGCAAAAGGTTTTTACACATTCAATCTTCTTTGAAACAATATAAAAATCTCTACGCTTGTTACTTCCTGCCCCGCATTTCATAATAAAAGTTTTAGAAGTGTTAACAGAAAGGCCCAAATCGCTCATGAATTTGGCAAAGCCAGAAACTACCCGTTGGAGCCCCAATGGGGTGCGGGCCATAAGGACCGCATCGTCTGCATACATTAATGCGGGTATGGGACGTTTGTCCACCAACGGTAGGTCCTGGCACCCCTCCTGTAATACCTGCCCTAAATTATTTATATACAAAGTAAAAAGGAAGGGTGCCAGGACACATACTTGCCTCACACCTCTCTTAATATCGAATGGCTTTGTGCACTCCCCCCCTACACCATAGCAGACTCTTGCCTTTGCCTCTGAATAGAGCTGCTTCAAAAATAATAAGAGTGGTTTATCCACCCCCAATCCCTCTAAAAGATTCCAGAGCTTCTTGTGAATGACGCAATCAAAAGCCGCTGTTAAATCTACAAATGCTAAAAATAACCTTCCCCTTTTGGCCTTTGTATACTTGCCTAACAAGATTGACAAATTGAGTCCCTGTTCCACCGTGCCCATTCCTTTACGATAGCCGTAGTGTATGTCGCTTATAATAGACTTTTCGTTCGCCCATTCTTGTAGTCTATTTAGAATAATTCGGCCCACAATTTTGACTGTAGAGTCCAATAAGGAAATTGGCCTGTAGCACGTCCGGTTCTCTCTATCCCCTTTTTTAAATATCGGTACCAGTGTCGACTCTGCCCAGGATGATGGGAAATGGGTCGAGCAACTTGCATTGATGACTTGAGTTAAAAACGGTCCCCATAATGGAATATTAGATTTAAAAAGATCCACAGGGATACCGTCGGGACCGCGGGCTTTCCCTCCTGTTTTTGACTCAATAGCTCGATTAACTTCTGACAAGTCAGAATGTAAGTCAGGCCCGGTTGGCGCTAGCTCTGGTTCATCTGTTACGGCATTGTTTTCGGCTATATAGCCCACTGGGTCACTATACAACTTAACAAAGTGGTCTACCCATTCTGCCTCAGTAATAGCTATCTCCAACTTGGCTGAGTCCATCCACATGCGGTGGAGGCACAGTGGGCCCAGCATGGCTCACTGTGTTTCCTCTCTACAATGGTTTTCATGGAGGTGGAACTGGCATTTAAACCCTGAAGGAGAGGAAACTTGCCGTGATCCCACTAAGCATATTGCGGCCTCAGGACCACCGTGCCACCTCCAAGGAACAGTGGTTTCCTGGCGGTTGTCCCAGGGCAGTCCGACTGCCCAAGTCATAATCAGGCGGTTGGACCGCGGGTGCAGCAGTGGCTGGACCGCCACACCACCATGAGTCTGGCGGTTCTCGGACCGCTGGACTCGTAATCAGGCCCCAAGTATTTTCTTTAGCAGGGTACTTTTGTGTTGTGTGTTTCCAAGTTGGGAAACTATTTGCAAAATGTCTGCAGTTACTAGAATTTGCACGTCTGCTCCCTGTAATTGGACTTTTTCCTAGCCCACAGCCAGACTTGCAGTGAAGGAAATTCTACCCTGCAGGGAATTTTATACCAAGGTAAGTGCAAGTTGTGCTTCAGACATTCCACTATTCCTGATTCTATGAGCCAAGATGTGGAATTTTATAGTACATTTTAAGATAGACAAATGTACAAGATTACTTCTGTGAATGGGCCTGACCATTTATTTAAAAAATGGTGTTCTTTACCCATTGAGTTGTGATGAGTTGACTGTGGACAGACCAAGGTCATGTAGTGACAGTAACTGTAAGTTGAGTACTAAACTTGATGTTGGTCTCAGTTGATGGTGCCTGGCATGTTACCTTGGGGTTTCCAGTCATTTCTGTCCTCTCCTTCAATTTTGTTTATATTGCTCATCTAGAAGGACATCAAATTATCATACGTAGAACATTGTTTGACAATTTTGTTTCTCTGTTATTTAATTCTTTTTCCAACCCTTCTAAGGACTGATTTCCGACGGCTGGTTTATTGCTTTGAGGAATAAAACAAATCTATATACTGTTTGATGGTTTTTGTTTCCCAGACAGATGACTCACAAGGTTTACATGACTTTGCTATTACTCTCCGAGGCCCCACAACAAAAGTTGCTATTATTCTGTAAAACTGACAAATAGAAGGACAGGGTCCTGATGGATGACCTGATTATCATTCTCTATCAGGCACATGCATCAAACATGCCATTTGCGATTCCTTATTAGCGAAAAATAAGGATTCGAAAATAAGGAAGCGCAATGCCTATGCATGTAGGAATCGCTGAGAAAATAGCGATTCCTACAAATTCCTTAATTGCGACTCGCAAATTGCATGTCGCAATTAAGGAATGGCTCCCCATTCATTCCTATGGGCCTACAGGCCCATAGGAATGAATGGGAGATTGCATGCGCAATTTGCGAGTACCAATAGGTACTCGCAAATAGCGCATGCAATTTCAAGGGTGCAAGGGTGTCAAAATGACACCCTGTTGCACCCCTGAAAAAGTGATGTGCACCCATGTTGCGCACAAACATGCCCCGAGGGCATGTGTGTGCGCAACATGAAACTTTGAAAAATGCACTAAAGTGCTTTTTTCACAGTTTTTGCAAATTACCATGAAGTTCAACTTCATGGTAATTTGCGCCCCTATTAGCGAAATCGCTATTCTAAAGTGGTTCTTGCATTGCATTTAAGAAATCGCAAATTGCGATTCCTTAAATGCAATCGCAATTTGAGAAATCGCAAATAATTGCGAATTCTCAAATTGCTAGTGCCTTGAACCTTGATGCATCGCAAATGCCCTTTTTGCGCGCGCAAACGGGCGATTTTTGCGAATTGCACCGTTTGCGCTCACAAAAATGGTTGATGCATGTGCCTGTATGTTTTCTTGAAAGAGGAGCTGCCGTCCAACAATGTATTGTACTTTGACAATGCAAAATTGACACGGCATCATGAGCAATCTTTCTATTCATGTAAGTTGTGAAAACAATATTAAACAGTACAGTCTTTGACTAGTGTTTGAGGCATTTGCACTACTTTAGTGATGCATTGTGTTAGAAATGGGATTTCTGATTGGCTAAGGCTTGCGCCAAAGCCAGGCAGAAACCACCACTCTAGTCAGGGCAAGGGAGTTACACGCTGAAGATAATCCCTGCTCACCCCCTTGGTAGCTTGGCACGAGCAGTCAGGCTTATCCCAGAGGCAATGTGTAAAGCATTTGCACAACACACACACACAGCAGCAACACACTAGGCACACCACAAAAGGAACTCCTCACAAGGTTATATCAAAAATAGCCTTTGTATTATCATAAACACATTAGAATAGTAATCACACAATATACAATGTGCCAACTGGCACTAGGCAATATTTACAGGTGATTATATACACCTGACAGGGCCAATTGGGCCACTGTCAGAACCATCACAAGCACAAATAATAAATGTAGAACACAACCAGTAATTATTGGCCAAACACTGTACTCAGAATCATATCCTGCAACATAAATCATATTATGCAATCCGCATCACATTAGGCGTGAAATACATTCTGCGCCAACCTCATAAGCATAAACACATTATGCCATAACCTCATAAGCCTAAACGCATTAGACCATAACCTCACCAGCATAAATACATTATGCAGTAACCTCATAAGCATAAATCTCATATTAGGGAATAACCTCCTAAACATAAATACTAGAGGCATAAATTACAGTGCATAAATCACATTTCCTAGCACCACATAAATCACATTAGGGCCTGGCGCCCTACAAACCTCACACAGTCCCCCTGGCCAACTGGCCTTCTCAGAGGGCTCAAATGCCCTATGTCCCAAATGTTAGGGTGGCTGCTAATGCAGCAGAATCCAAGTGCGCAATTGCGCTGGGCAGAGGAGTGCATCTCATTCCTATCTCACTCAAAATGCCCCCAAAGGAATGATGGCCTAAACGTTGCAGCTGCCGCTAATTGCCGTGCAGCTGTGATCATCCCGGTAGGCATGGCACTCACTGTGCCTTCTGGGCCCCCACTGGGGCTCTCTCAACAAATGTGTGCCATCGTCGCAGCTGCCCGCGCTGGTGCGGTGCAGCTGGGGAAGGAAATCAGCACTGGCACCACTGTGCCTCTTCTGTCCCACTCAGGGACTCCCCAAAACAAAAATGCGCAAGACGTTGCAGCTGCCCGCGCTGGTGCGGTGCAGCTGTGAATAAAGTACAGGGGCCTGGCACCATTGTGCCTTTCCAGCCCCCACTGGGACTCTATCAAAAATGCCCCCATTGTTGGAGCGGCCCGCAACGGCGGGACTGCTCAGGCACCACCACTGCGCACAGCTGTTGTGAGAAAATGCGCTCTGGAGCCCCGCTAAATCAAAATGCCCCCATCGTAGGAGATCGCACTGTGCCTCGATCGGCACACACAGAGAACCACTAGAAAGCCCCACTCACCGGGCTGCTGCCTGCAGACTTCGTCTCCTCTTTGTGCAGCCACATGCGGGGCTCTCCCTTTGCCACGGGAGCCCCGCTGGGCTCCCTCAGCACTTCTCCTCCTTCCCGGCGGCTCTGCAGACTGCGGGCCGGGAGAGCCCTCAGGACTCCGTTCGGGCTCTCCTTTTTAGTTCGCCAGTGCGGGGTGGGCTCCCGCCTGGCTTCTGCTCCCTTCACCCGGGCCCCCTCTTGGGACCCGGGACTTCGCCTCGGAGCTCGTGGAGGTGGGGTAGGCTCCCGTCCTCCTCTACGCACGCAGCCAAGCCTCCCCTGGCTTCCGGCTGCACTTTCTTCGGCAGGCCCCGCCCACAGTCAGGCGCGGGTGCCTGACTTCCTGTTTTCCGCGCTCTCCTCTCGGCCGGGCAATGCGGGGTGGGCACCCGCTTTTCATAGAGCACATAAGCGGGGTGGGCACCCGCCAACAAGGCACCATAATGCGGGGTGGGCACTTGTAATTTCCAATCTCCATAAAGCGGGGTAGGCTCCCGCTAAGCAGGCAAAATGCGGGGTGGGCACCCGCTCGTTCCCAGCAATCCGGGGAAATCCCTACGCTGGGGATTCCCTCAGGAGCGATGTGCAGCTTGACGCTGCGACGCTCCAGTGCTCCTCTCTCCTAGGGAAATTGAAATATAGCGCTCACCAGGCGCTAGGAGCCACAGCTCCTCAGCAGAAGGTCCTGAGAGATCAAGGGGACAAGGCTGGGCCCAGGGAGGCAAGCCCTCATGGCGATTCCTCCTGGGCCCCAGCAGCAGCACACCCCAGCAAGGTCACTAACAGCACCAGCACAGCACAGAACCAACAACATGGGGTCACAGCCCCTATACTTATACCACTTCTCTCCTTTGTCTGCAGTGTAGGGCATGGGGGAACCAGATGCAACTGGTTCAGGGGGGAATTGGAGCACTTTGTTTACCAAGTTCCTCTTTCCCTTTGTCAGGTGGGGGCTAGGTGATCAGACACACCACAGGGGGCGGAGCCAGCATTGTACAGGCTGGGCACAGTCCTATTCAGAGTCAGGGGATTACTCCTCCCACTACTCCCAATGCAGATGTCCCATTCAGGCTAGTGCTGACTCACCCTGCCCCTCCTGGAGCCACACACACCTCCCAGCCCCTGTCACTCACAAGCCAGACATGCAATTCACATCAGGCAGGCAGACACATAGCACACAGAAATGCCAACTTCTAAAAGTGGCATTTCTCAAATAGTCATAATAAATCTGCGCCCACCATTGCGCAGCATTTATTATTACAATGCCATAAACTCGACCACTCTGCTCCTCCCCTATCAGGAATTACCACTGACACACTGATCAGGGAATCCCCAATGCATTCCTATGGGAGGGCAGGCCAATCTTACCAATGTAACACAGAGAGTGCACGCACTTTGCACTGGACCACATTGCTAAAGTGCCCAGAGGCCTAAAACCACCAACACCATGTCAGCAATAAAGCGGGGAGAAAGGCAAAAAGTTTAGGGATGACCCTGCGAAAAGGGCCAAGTCCAACACAACCCCCTTCCAGCCAAAACGCAGGGTAGACCAATCACTACCTTGATGGGCTTCCCTGCTTCAGGCGATAGAACACAGACGCGGGCCCGCAACTGCAGAGACACCCTCCGGTTCTACGCCACTCTGAACCCATGTGGTTCCCTCTGAGAAAAATCCTCTCAGGCCCAACTAGGCTACCCCACTGGTACTCCCTAGTTGTCCACGGCCAGGACCAGGCCCTAGACCCTCCAGACACCTCCGGTCCTTGCCAATCCACAGAGTGGGGGGCAGTAACCCCTGGCACATAATAGCCATTCTCCACCCTTCCTCTCAGTGTAGTTCCAAACTGCCACTGATCCTCCAACCTAGGGTCCGCACCCTCAGGCTGACCAGAGGTCACGGGTGAAGCGTCTCCTCACCCTACCTCTCCTTCTGGGGTTCCGCACTCTCCCAGGAGAAGCACCCCCAGAACACAACTCTCTCACCAGTTCAGGACCTCTCTCCATCAACTGGTCTACCAACCTGGGATGTGTAACGCAAAACAAACAAAAGGGACGCAGGGAAGGTGATGCGTCGGTTCCTTACACTCAGGGAAGTGGATGCGTCGGTTCCTTACTGCTGCGCAGGGGAGTTGACGCTTGCTTCCTTACTCTGCGGGGAGTTGACAAACCGGTTTCTTACTGTGATCCGATGCGATGCGCACCGGGGTCAGAGGCGAGGACTCCCTCCCTCTGCACCCCCTTCTAGAGCCCTGTACCCTCCCAACTGGAGTGGTACCCCTAGAAGCTACACCGGTCAGGACACTGATTACAGTTGCCCTTCCCTCAAGGTCAGGCATACCCTGAACCTGGCCTCCCAACCCAGGGATGGAACCCTTTGGCTGAGCACCCACCTGGCGCACCAGGACTTCCTTGGGAGCACGCATGCCCCCCCTGAGGGTGACACATGACTCATGTGTCGTGTGACAGTCTGCCTGGCGCAGATCTCCCGACCTCCTGTCCACTTGACAGTGCGTGAAGATCCCCCAGGACAGAAGTGGCATCACCATGGTCAATCATTGGTGACTCAGCCCTTCTGGCTGTCCCCTGACCCACTGGTTCTTCCACTGGGGACTCTTTCCCCCTCTCACCCCTCCATCTGGACTTGTGCACCCTCCACTTAGGAGTGGCACTGCCAGACACCAGAACCACTGGAGCTCCATTTACAGATGCTCCAGGTTCTCTAGACACTGGGAGATCCCCCCTCAAAATGACCTACCAGTACAGCCTAGGCCCCCAACCTCCCTTAAGGAACCCTCCCTTAAGGAACCCTCCAGGCCCTGAGACTGGGTTTCGGGCACCTTGGGACACGCAGCCCCACACTCACTCCTTCTCTGCAGAGACAGGACGTGAGCCCCTACACCCCTCCCACTACTCCGGGACCTAGCTGGGCTACTCTGAACCTCTTCCACCACGCAGGTCCGGAAGATACCTGAGCCACTCCTTTTAAGATCACTCCCAAATGCCTCTTCAGATCCTCTAACACGCAGCCGCCAGAGGTCTGCCTCCCATGCAAGTTCCCTGGGATAAGAGAACTCACACCCAATCGTCCAGTGCATCACAACACTCATCACTCCCCCCAAGACTGGTGAGACAGTATCTTACTGCCCCTGAATCTCAACCTGTACCCCTCTAACTGGTAACTGGGTACCATCTTCCGGGTTCTGGGAATGGGACTTCCTACACTGGACTCCATATTGCTGCCACCACTGGATCCCACCCTTACTGGGGAATCCAGAAAACTCAAACTGCACTTAGGGGATAATCTACCCTCCCGAGCTAGTTTCTCCTTGCCAATTAAGTCACCACTGCAGGCCAACCCCAACAACACGCAGCATATGGGTAGTATCCTCCTTCAGAGTCTCTGGTTTCTGTCTTTGGCAGGACCCCCAACTCATAGTGCAACAAGAGAACACATTTCAAAGAAATGATACTTAAAACAAAATCAGAAACAATAATCCCCAAACTTGTGATTATCTTAATGCAGAGTTTGTAGTGCAACCAGTTGTTGCTGTGGTACTGCGCAAACGCAAGTCCTATCCCACCGCTGACCACCAATGTTAGAAATGGGATTTCTGGTTGGCTAAGGCTTGCGCCAAAGCCAGGCAGAAACCACCACTCTAGTCAGGGCAAGGGAGTTACACGCTGAAGATAACCCCTGCTCACCCCCTTGGTAGCTGGGCACGAGCAGTCAGGCTTATCCCAGAGGCAATGTGTAAAGCATTTGCGCAACACACACACACAGCAGCAACACACTAGGCACACCACAAAAGGAACTCCACACAAGGTTATATCAAAAATAGCCTTTGTATTATCATAAACACATTAGAATAGTAATCACACAATATACACTGTGCCAACTGGCACTAGGCAATATTTACAGGGATTATATACACCTGACAGGGCCAATTGGGCCACTGTCAGAACCATCACAAGCACAAATAATAAATGTAGAACACAACCAGTAATTACTGGCCAAACACTGTACTCAGTATCATATCCTGCAACATAAATCATATTATGCAATCCGCATCACATTAGGCGTGAAATACATTCTGCGCCAACCTCATAAGCATAAACACATTATGCCATAACCTCATAAGCCTAAACGCATTAGACCATAACCTCACCAGCATAAATACATTATGCAGTAACCTCATAAGCATAAATCTCATATTAGGGAATAACCTCCTAAACATAAATACTAGAGGCATAAATTACAGTGCATAAACCACATTTCCTTTCACCACATAAATCACATTAGGGCCTGGCGCCATACAAACCTCACACAGTCCCCCTGGCCAACTGGCCTTCTCAGAGGGCTCAAATGCCCTATGTCCCAAATGTTAGGGCGGCTGCTAATGCAGCAGAATCCAAGTGCGCAATTGCTCTGGGGCAGAGGAGTGCATCTCATTCCTACCTCACTCAAAATGCCCCCAAAGGAATGATGGTCTAAACGTTGCAGCTGCTGCTAATTGCCGTGCAGCTGTGATCATCCCGGTAGGCATGGCACTCACTGTGCCTTCTGGGCCCCCACTGGGGCTCTCTCAACAAATGTGCGCCATCGTCGCAGCTGCCCGCGCTGGTGCGGTGCAGCTGGGGAAGGAAATCAGCACTGGCACCACTGTGCCTCTTCTGTCCCACTCAGGGACTCCCTAAAACAAAAATGTGCAAGACGTTGCAGCTGCCCGCGCTGGTGCGGTGCAGCTGTGAATAAAGTACAGGGGCCTGGCACCATTGTGCCTTTCCAGCCCCCACTGGGACTCTATCAAAAATGCCCCCATTGTTGGAGCGGCCCGCAACGATGGGACCGCTCAGGCACCACCACTGCGCACAGCTGTGGCGAGAAAATACGCTCTTGAGCCCCGCTAAATCAAAATGCCCCCATCGTAGGAGATCGCACTGTGCCTCGATCGGCACACACAGAGAACCACTAGAAAGCCCCACTCACCGGGCTGCTGCCTGCAGACTCCGTCTCCTCTTTGTGCAGCCACATGCGGGCTCTCCCTTCGCCACGGGAGCCCCGCTGGGCTCCCTCAGCACTTCTCCTCCTTTCCGGCAGCACTGCAGACTGCGGGGCCGGGAGAGCCCTCAGGACTCCGTTCGGGCTCTCTTTTTTGGTTCGCCAGTGCGGGGTCGGCTCCCGCCTGGCTTCTGCTCCCTTCACCCGGGCCCCCTCCTGGGACCAGGGACTTCGCCTCGGAGCTCGTGGAGGCGGGGTAGGCTCCCGTCCTCCTCTACGCACGCAGCCAAGCCTCCCCTGGCTTCCGGCCGCACTTTCTTCGGCAGGCCCCGTCCACAGTCAGGCGTGGGTGCCTGACTTCCTGTTTTCCGCACTCTCTTCTCGGCCGGGCAATGCAGGGTGGGCACCCGCTTTTCATAGAGCACATAAGCGGGGTCGGCACCCGCCAACAAGGCACCATAATGCGGGGTGGGCACCCGTAATTTCCAATCTCCATAAAGCGGGGTAGGGTCCCGCCAAGCAGGCAAAATGCGGGGTGGTCACCCGCTCGTTCCCAGCAATTAGGGAGAATCCCTACGCTGGGGATCCCCTCAGGAGCGATGTATAGCTTGACGCTGCGAAGCTCCAGCGCTCCTCTCTCCTAGGGAAATTGAAATATAGCACTCACCAGGCGCTAGGAGCCACAGCTCCTCAGCAAAAGGTCCTGAGAGATCAAGGGGGCAAGGCTGGGCCCAGGGAGGCAAGCCCTCATGGCGATTCCTCCTGGGCCCCAGCAGCAGCACGCCCCAGCAAGGTCAATAACAGCACCAGCACAGCACAGAACCAACAACATGGGGTCACAGCCCCTATACTTATACCACTTCTCTCCTTTGTCTGCAGTGTAGGGCATGGGGGAACCAGATGCAACTGATTCAGGGGGGAATTGGAGCACTTTGTTTACTAAGCTCCTCTTCCCCTTTGTCAGGTGGGGTCTAGGTGATCAGACACACCACAGGGGGCGGAGCCAGCATTGTACAGGCTGGGCACAGTCCTATTCAGAGTCAGGGGATTACTCCTCCCACTACTCCCAATGCAGGTGTCCCATTCAGCCTAGTGCTGACTCACCCTGCCCCTCCTGGAGCCACACACAACTCCCAGCACCTGTCACTCACAAGCCAGACATGCAATTCACATCAGGCAGGCAGACACATAGCACACAGAAATGCCAACTTCTAAAAGTGGCATTTCTCAAATAGTCATAATAAATTTGCGCCCACCATTGCGCAGCATTTATTATTACAATTCCATACATACTAAACTCAACCACTCTGCTGCTCCCCTATCAGGAATTACCACTGACACACTGATCAGGGAATCCCCAATGCATTCCTATGGGAGGGCAGGCCAATCTTACCAATGTAACACAGAGAGCGCACGCACTTTGCACTGGACCGCAGTGCTAAAGTGCCCAGAGGCCTAAAACCACCAACACCATGTCAGCAATAAAGCGGGGAGAAAGGCAAAAAGTTTAGGGATGACCCTGCAAAAAGGGCCAAGTCCAACACATTGTGATGTAGTATTTTTAAAGAGATAAGTTTTCAACTCTTTCCTAGATCCTCGATGCCAGGATGTTGTTTCAGGTCCTGGTTGTATAGATGAAAAAGGCCTATTGTCTTGTTGTTTCCTTTTTTACACTAATAACTGTTCAAATGATACACTACACTGCATGTTCACTTCTCAATCTCTTGCTTATAACTGTTAGATTTTAAGCGGAATGATAAAAATAATGAAGTTTGGAAAAGAAAGTCTCTGAGAAGACACCTTTCTGGCCACCACTTTCTGGAATCTTGCTAGCTAGGCTTTAATCAGTAGCTCTGAACGGCTATGGGCACTAAAACAATAATCATATCTTACTCACCCTAATATATCTGGAATGGTCCCACACTGAAGCAAGAAGTATCTGCAAACTTTCTTGCATCACACATAAAGTACTATTTCTGGGAACACAAAAAAACTGACTACCAAAAACTGAGCAGCTCAGTTGGATGGTGCCTCCTTAGACCCAGACACACACTGCTCCTTTAATCACCAAAAATGAAGAAAACTAAAACACTCAAAATGATCACAAATACTCAAAACCAAAAACTGAACAGCACTGTCACGTGGTGATGTCTTAGAAAAAGAGACAAACTGCTCCTTGAATTACTGACATTTCAGAAAAATTAAACAATTAAACAGAGCATTCTTTGGAAGTGCCACAAGGGTCTGGCACTTCAGTCGACTGTGAACAATAACAATTAGTAGTATGCAGTTCCTAAAGGCGGGAGGGGAAAAGGAAGGCCCGACGAGGAGCACGCACGATGATGAAGCATGACACCCTTCAGGGTTCGTGAGTGCTCTAGTTCCAACAAGGAACTATTCCCCATCCTGTGGATTTCACAGTTCTGACTGGAGATTCATTCCTTCCTTTTCCTCTCCCTCCTTTAGGAACTGCATACTACTAATTGTTATTATTCATTGAGGAGTATGTATGCTGGACCTTAATGCACTCCTGGTCCCCCTTCCTTTGTTTTGATAGGCTGCATTCCACTAGCCATCAGAAGAATAACATCTTTGGTGCCTTTAAAAAAACTGAAAACTCTATTGTTTCAAAGTTTTTTCAGCTCTGATAACTCTTAACTTCATTCCCGTAACTTTGTCAAAAGACAAGCTGGTCAATCTAATTATGCTATCTCTCTCTATTATTAGTCTTCTCTTCCGCCCCCTACCATTAGCTGTTTCAGATAAATGTTTGTTAATATCACCTTGGAATGTTCTACACTTGCGATTTTTATTTGCTTAGTTTAACCATACAGATCTGCTATTTTGTGAAGTGCAATGTTTCTTTAGATCATGTCCGTGCTCCGTAAAACCCATAAATAAATAAATACATATATACAACATTTTACAGAGATCAAATTTGTATATAAGTGTATATGCAAATTAGTTCTCAGATAGTACTTCCCACCCTGAGGAATATTGTAATGAACTTCGGGCCCCATTTACAATATTTTGACGCACGTCAGCGCAGCAAGCCTTCCTGCTGTGCTGCTGTGCATCAAAATAAAAGGGCAGGAATGTGCCTTATCTACAAGATACGGCGCATTCCTGTCCTCCACTGCACCAGCGCACAAACAGCAGCCATGCGCCAACTTAGACACCTTTGCGCTATGGTGCAAGGGTGCCTGCGTTGCAGGGTTGATTGTTGTTGTGCTGGAAGGTAGTACAAAAGCAGTCATTGATGGAGTTTTGCTCCTTCTAAGTGTGCTACAGAATGCAGCACACATTGAAAGAATAAAAAACAAGGAGAAATAAAAGTATTTCTCCTCGTTACACCACTCCTACTCCTACCCTGCCTAGGTGTAGGATTATGACTCATTCCCAAGTTTACGACACTTTTTAAATCTAGGAATGTGCCAGATTTCATGGATGTTGTGTGAGAACACCCGCATCAACACCATGGAACGCCCCTTTGATGCAGAGTAATGCGTGAAAGGGGCCCATATTTACAAGGCCATAAAACATCACACAGGGGGACTTTACGTGGATTGCAAATATGGGCAGGCAAACTGCGCCACCGGTGTGTCAAAAACTTGCCACAATGGCTTGTAAATAAGCCCCTTCATGTTTATTTTTCAGAAGCCTCAGAACAAAGGGCCTCACTTACGATCCCATTGCACCGCAGGTGCATCACTTTTTAAGATGTGCCTGCCCATATTTACATGGCCACGTAAAGTTACCCTGCGTGACTTTTCATGGCCTTGTAAATATGGGCCCTTTCACTCATTACTCTTCATAGTGGGTAAAAAGGGGAGACCATGGCATAATGTTGTATCTGATAGTGGGACATCAGCAGGAAAGGCCCAATTAATATGTGCATGTTTTATTCTGCAAATGTCAGCTCTTAAAATATCTTTAAAAGCTATTGCTCTGAATCCAATATCAAGAAAACTAGACAGGTCAACTCATGGTAAATGGCCTGTATACTATGCAGATATGCTCGAACAGAATACAGAAATGTAAAGAGCACCAAGCCAAATTAATAAACCAATATGGATACATTTTGGTAAACCGGAGATGAGGTAGGCCCAGCAGTGTATATCTGGCTTATTTTAGGAGACTTAAGTGTCATGTAATCCAGAAAGACTGCTTTTCTTAACATTGAATCTTTAAAGAACGATAGCTTGAACATGAGTGCAAAAATCTGTAGCTGACAGCCAAAGTCTACTTGATGGTACCGGTGGTTTGTGTGGTTAGTTAATCCCACATAGTGATTATAATGTTTGAGGTAGAGTCGCTGCTGTTGAGGAGTTTGTTGAAGTTGTTCCTGGTTAGTTGCGGGTCGAAGTGTTCGTAGATGGTGGCGATTTTGTTGTAGAAAAGGTCTGCGAGGGTGTTGCAGAGCATTTGCGAGAGGGGTTATGGTGTTCTCCGTTGCTGAGAGCTTGGTGAACTCTTTGATGATGTTGAAGAGTTTCTCACTATGGTTGGAGCTAGCTTCAAGGTGGGTGATTACGGCTTCCTTTTTTGGCATTTTTCAGGTGTATGTGATATTTATTGAGACCCACTATGAAGTTGTCTCTGTTGATTGGTGTTTTGTTGGTGGACCAGATTCTTTCTAGTCATTTGCAATTGCACTTGGAGGCTTTTAGTTCAGGGCTGAACCAGCTGGTATGTTTGGGGGGTTTGCCTTGTTTTGCGTGTTTGAGGGGTGCAACTATGTTAGAGCATTCGTTGAGCCAGGTGTTGAAATTGTGGGCGTCCACCTTGAGGTCAGCGGTGGTGGCCAGGGGGGAGGTGGTGGAGATGGAGAAAGGATGAACCCCCTGACTGCCATCTGGCCCCAGGACTCTGACTCTGATTGACACCAGGACCAGGGGGGAACTCCCGAGGACGAGGAAAGCTGGTACTTTACACCCACTGAGAAGTAGTTGGGGGAAAGACTAGGCTTCTGCACAAGGAAGAGAGGCCCAGATGAAACCAAAGTGAGAGGCTGGCACCTGGAGCCAGTGAAACTAGCTTCCTGCAAAGTTTGTCACCTTTTAGGGCCAAGAGATCTGAAGAAAGCACTCAAGGTGGCCGGGGATCATGACCAGGAGCAAAAGGAGCTGAAGGCCCATGAAATTTGGCGACCTTTGACTACTTTTGTCTAGTTTTGGCAGCGAAGCACGTGGGTCTCCGCCGCCTTACACAATCTCTGCCTCCAGGGTGGTCCAGGGCCCGGAGGCTGCCCCCAGGAAGAAAACCTGAAGGGAAGCGCTGTCGCGCTTTACCCGCGAGCAGCAGGAGGGGGCCCTGGACCCTATCCCCGGGCCCCTTGAGGCCATGAGGGAACGCTGTTGTTCCCCTGCAAATACAGAGAAGGGGCCTAGAACCTCATCCCTGGGCCAGGAGAAGAATAATGGTGAGCCCTGTGAGTGAAGGAAAGGGGCCCAAGACCCCATCGCTGGGCCCCGAGAAGAGGCGTGAATGAGGGAGCACCACCATGCTCCTTTGCGAACGTGAGAGGGGGCCTAAGACCTCATCCCTGGCCCCCAGTGCCCTGATCAAAGAGGGGGATGTGCTGCTGCACTCCCCTGCATGATCAGGGAGGCCGGCCAGCAGCAACACACCTGCCCGCAGGAACGGGGAGACCAGAATGGCGCTGGCGACTCCTGCTGCAGCACGAGAGAGTGCTGGCCACTTGTGGTGCAAGAAAACAAGCGTGGCTATTCCCAGCTAAACTGGAGAGCCACTGCTGTGGTATGCATACACAGTGCGTGGAGCACCCCATAATGCCCTGTGGTGGCTGGCTGCAATTCGTAAGGAAAACACTTGTTTTCAGCTTGTGGTGGCCCCTAAGAGGCTGTGGTCAACAGCAAAGCATAGCTAAAGTGCAGGGGGAGCTTTAGGAAAAGAGCAGCCTTGAAAGTCCCCACCCTAGGTTGCGTGGGACACAAACAGTGTAACCTCCCCAGGATTTCCAAGTTTCAAGAAAGCATTTCTAAGGTTGGAGCTTTTGCTCTACAGCTCGGAGTATTGTTCTCTCTCTAGGCCAAGACTATGGCTGCAGTTCTTGTCGTCTGCATTGGTACAATGTGGGGTTTCATGTTGGCAGACACTCTCTAAGGGTGAAAGGTAGTAACTGAGTATTTGTGTATTTACCAAAATGAAGTCCTTTAGGGGCTATTGTTAAATTGCAGTATGTGATGCTGAAAGTTATTAAAAGTATATGCTACAAACCCCCCTCTGTGGCTGAAAGTCTATAATTGCATAGTGTTCTAATTATAAAGGTGATGCCCTTTAGGGGCTGTGGTTATGTTATGTTATTCAAGATTAGTACACAATCTCCCAATCATGCATAAAGATTCCCTTTTGCAATGCTTTATTTAAATGATGAGACTGACAGCCGCTCATGATCAAAGTTTGCATGCTTTATTGCCAGTATTATGTGCCCTCAGTCATGGTTATATGCGATTATTGCATTTATTCCCATAATGAAATGCTTGTTGAGATAATGAAGTTAACAGCCACTCACTTTGATGCCAGTATTAAGTGCTCTTACTCCAAGTTATGTTCAATGCTGGCACTTATGTACAAGATAATGTGTAAACATTTGAGTTGTGGTACTAGGCCCCCCTACTTTGGGAGGGGTAAGAATGTACACGCACTGTTATCCATAAGTGATTCCATCAGCTTGTGTATATTTGTAAATTGCTTCATAGTATTGAGTAGTGTGTGTGTAATAAATGTACTTTTTGTCTTTTTCAAAAGAAAAAGCACAAACTGGACAACCATTTATTGAGTGTTATTATTGTGTATCTGCGAATGATGATTACTAGCCCACACCACCTCCCTTGAATAGGCCTTGGACTGCTCCGCTTCGCTACCCTGTGAGAGTCAAGCGCTACAATGGGGTGTTTGGTTCCCAGTGAAGGACAAATGTAGATCCATTACTTGTGCAGGCCACACAACTAATGACTAATTTCTAACAACCGAACAATTGCATAAGCATGTTCCATATAAGTAGAGTCCCTAATCTAAATGTTAAGAGGAGATAAGTATCTGGAACCCATAAAGACTATGAAATCGAGATGTGACAGCATACATTTTTAAGAAATTCAAGTAGTACTTCCCATGAAGAGAAGTTCTGATTTTCAGTGGAGTCTCAGATAATTATAGCATAATTTTTGGCAAGGGATATGAATAAAGGTCTGCTCAAAGAACAAGGCTTCAGAGCCCAGAGTGTCTGAGAAGTCCTTCCGAGTGTGAAGAATGGGTAAGCGGCATCTGTCAAAGAGGCTTTCTCTTCCTAGTCTAGGAACACGGACAAATATAACATTTTGATATCTAAATTAATACAATTGTTGCAGAAGTCTGGTTTCTTTGTCCAATGGAATCACAATGGCTTCATGGAAACGGTAATCTTCCACCGTCTACGCTGTCTTGAAACAAAGACTTACAAATATGAAGTGTACATGTACATTACCAACAACATTGTACAAGTCGTGGTTTGGTTTCCACTCCCCTCTCTTCTAAAAATCAAAACAGTTCATGATTAGGTCTGTCATTCCACAAATGAAATCATTTCTTTCTCCCATATTCCACCTTGCAAATCTTATTCATGAAGAAACATTTAAGTAAGATTTAACCAGGGGCGGCTCCTCCATTTGAGTGGAGGTGCATCAGTCCTCAAGCCTCAGAGCTGAAAAATAAAATGGTAATAAGTTTGTTTATTACCATTTTATTTTTCAGTAACGCATCCTGAACTAAGTGTCAGGACGGGGCAGGGCCAGTGCTGCCGAGTGGCAGCAGCAGGGAGCTGTGTGCTTTAAAATGTGCATGTCTCTTTGGCCAGCCGTCTTGGGACGGCCAGTCAGATATGCACATTCTAAAGGTCTCTAACCTAGCTGTATTAGACAGCTGGGTTGGAGAAAGTGCAGGCCTCCAGTGCTCTTAGGAGTGCTGAGAGAGCCTGCTCTATCCAATCCTGGCGCTGCTCTCATGCTATGAGAGCAGCACCAGGATTGGGTAGTGCAGTTTCCTGCTTCCGTAGCTTCCAGAACACACCCGAGGGAGGAGGACATTGCGCTGCAAGTTAGGTAAGTCTTTTTTTTTATGCTCCCGCCCAACAACCCTCAGTACAAGCCAGCCGCCACAGGATTTAAATACATTTCTATTGTATTTTTTGGGTAATGTCTCTATTGGAAGGTCGAAAACTAGCTTATCTAATAGCTTAGGTCATTACAGCACATTTTATGATTGAACTCTTGACTTATTCATGTTAGCAAGAATATTGACCTAAGGTCAGAAAAAAATTAAATGTAAAACTGCATCCTAAAACATTTCTAACTTGACATGCCTTGCAATGGAACCCTAGTGCTCCCATTTGCCATTTTAAAATGTGGCTTCTTGTTTTCAGCCTACACGTTATTTCTACACATTGATTGCACAAATTTACATTTATTAAAAACGCCCGCTCAACCTCCCCCTTTGATGATTTACAACAATCACAACATTCACAGATTTATGTCATAATTCACTCTTGCTTTCCGTTGAATATCTTCTTTTTCGTTCTAAGTTTTCTCTCTCTTTTATTGTGTTATATTCTTTGTTAATGTTTTCGCTTAGTTATAAATCCTTTCTGATTTGCCTATTTCTTTCTCTATTTCTTCTCTTTTGTAGCAGATTTTTAACAGCTTTATATGCTCCTAGTGAAGACAGAAAACCAACAACTATTATTAATAGTGGAACTAATATAGGTGAAAATGCAAATCAGAAAAGTATGTGCTCAGATAACCTTGTTAGCTAGATTCCGGGGACACGTGATCGATTGTTGAGCACACCGACTATGCCACATCATGGCCAGAATTTGAAGAATTGTAATGCTACAGAGCCGAGGCTTGAAAACCATATCTGGGTTGACACTAAATATTTATTTATTGATTTATTTATTTAATTTTTTATATAGCGCTAGTTAGACCCTTAGGTATCAGAGCTTTACAGAGTCAGGAGCAAGGCAATAAACATTGGTTCAAGTTTCCATACAATTATAAAATGAGGGAAGTGAAAGTCAGCAGAAGAGCACACAATATTATATACAAAGAAACAATTTTAGGTACAAGAAGAATGGAATCACTGAAATGAGGTCAATAACAATTTACAATTGAGGCACCATAAAGCGCTGGCTATGCTGGATCCAGCGGTATCAGAGCACTGTACAGAATCAAGGGCAAGGTTACAAACATAGGTTCAAGAATTAGATAAAAATATGATAAGGGAAGTAAAAAAAATTCAGAGGAGCAACACATTACTGTATACGTGGAAACAATTATAAGGCCATGAAGGATGGAAAATTACTGTAATGAGGTTTAAAAAAAACAAGAATGAATTAAGGGACCTTGGAGAGAAGGACAACACGAGACAATAAAGGTGTACACAAGGAAAGAAAGGCCAACAAATATTATTGTTTGATGATAAAAGAAGAACAAATTGATGGCCCTCAAGACTCACAAAGCTTCTATTAGAGGAGGATGCTAAACTGACAGCCATCAACAATTGGAGAACATCTGGTCCGTTATCCTCCCGGTTCTCCACATTGTTTAGATGTCAGAAGAACAAGGTTATTTCTTTGGCAAAGCAAGCTTTGGCTTCGCCATCATAAAAAGGTTCATGAAGATTCTTAGCCAGCTGGAATAGCTTCAGAAGAGTTGCTCCAGTGATGGCCATTAGTTACAGTATTTCCAAAGAAGAACCTGCAATATGGGACTATGTCTTGGATGTGTTGACAGATTCGTCATAGGTGCATGCCATGGGGGACCTCCCACCACCGGTTCTGTTCCCTACCATGGATGAAAGAAGTGATTTGTGGGAAAAATGTCCCCTGAAGAAGCGGACAATGCTAATTCCAAGGGGCTGGGCTGGCAAAGGCGGTGCCTCTGCCGCACCACCATGAATGCGCCCCGCTCGTCAAAGTTTAATTAAGGCCCTTTCTTTGAAAAGCACTTCTTAATGTGCACAGATTGCATGCACCTGTCACTTTGAAAACAACAATAAAATAAATCCTTAATTCTCTTTATGCTGATATTTTTTGCCATTAGGTCGTGCTAACCCGCTAATTTGTGTTGGCACGTGTATAATTGCTTTGAAGTTATACTTCAGGGACTATAGAATGTAATAAACTTACAATTGCTGCAGGGATTGCAGTTTTATTGAAGGTTTTAGTTGGAAGCAAAGGTACTTTTCTATATTTTTCTGTTTTGTTTTCAGTAGCACAAAGAACTGAGTTCATTTCTCCTTCTTTAAATGAAATTGGACCTTTCTCAAGAGAGAGGTGCGATTTCCAGAAAACAATGAGTCATCGATCAGCGCACCAAAAAAAATTGAATTAAACTCAGGAACATAATTTGAGTGATATTGGGTTGATGGCAGCAACGGGAACCAGTGAATGAAAAATCAACACGAATCTCATTAAAACAACAAAAAGGTACAAGTTGTATTCTGAATGGGTCTATTTTAAAGACAGAAATGTATGTCTGATCTAAAAAATGTTGCCAAACACTAACACCTGAATGGAAAAAAAAGCTGGCAATTAAGCAAAAACTCTTCTGCAAGCTCCGGATACCCGCTCAATACATAGAGAAACTGCGACCCATTCACAAAATAAGGAGATTGCAAGTGCAAGTGCAGAGCATCCAGGTTTGACACAACTATGCAACATGGTACATTCGGCAGAAACTCGAATGCAGATTAAGAACATAAATGTATCAGCATCAGGCCTTTGGTCTGTTCACGTGCCAAGGCAGCATCGCTTCAAGTCAAGTTTATTGATTGTTCAGATAAGATATACTAATCATATTACGTACATATAAAATAGTAATATATTTACAAGATTCATCAATACCACTACTAGTCGTAAAATAACACATATGAATACAATAGAAACACTACGCAAAAAAACAATAACAAATATGACTGTAAGCTTTATGGGTTAGTTCATAATAACATCACAAAATAAAATGATGGACGGGGTGCTGAAACTTTTCAAACACTCAGCCCCAGTCACAAATCTGGGTTTAATACATCGTTCATCAGCCCAGTTTGGACCCTGCTCCTCATGGGAACAGTCCAGCCTGCACTGCCAGGGCAGTTCCTCCCTAGATTGGAAACAAGCATCCTGGGACCAGTTTTGGGGTATCACCCCTCATCAGCCAGGCTAGCTTGAATCCAGTGGCGCACGGAACAAGGGACCCATGTCTGGGCATACGCTTCCCACTTAGGGCAACAAAAGCAAAAATATCAGATGATGGGCGGAATGCTGACCAATGCGAACATTCACCCCCAGTCACAGATCAGGGTTTAATCCATCGGTTTTTTTAACACCACACCCCCCAGTTTGGACCCAGCCATATGCAAATCAGTCTTGACCCTGCTCCTCATAGGGAAAGTCCAGCACGAACTGCCAAGCCATGTCCTCCCTGGATCGGAAACAAGCATCTTGGGACCAGTTTTGGGGAATCACCCTTCATCAGCCAGGCTAGCTTGAATCCAGTGGTACAGTGAGCATGGGATCCACATCTGGACATACCCTTTCCACTTAGGGAGACAAAAGCCAAAATAACAGATGATGGACGGAATGCTTGCTGCACCACTGGATTCAAGCTAGCCTGGATGATAAGGGGTGATACCCCAAACCTGGTTCCAGGATGGTTCCTGTAGAACCGTGTTAGGAAATCTTACATACTTTTGTAAATTGGCAATAATATATAAATATAGTCAGTACAATTAGAAATGACAATGCCTTCTTCGAAGTGGGTTCAAATGGCGCAGCCAGCTGAACTGACTCCATTGGAAACTAAGCCATTTCTGCTACTCCAGTGTGGATGGGAAACCATGAGGTGGATTGATGGGAAATCTGCTGATTTTCAGCCAACCCACATCTAAATGACCCCCTTAGTGTTGAGGCTAAAAAAAGTGTCCTTCTTTATAAAAAAGTGGTGCCCTCCAGCCGGGTTGGATTCTACGCTCTTGTAGTCAATATATCATTTATTTTGCATTTCGTTCATGACTGAAGAGCGTAGCCATAGTGATAGAGGAAACAAATACATTGCAAAAAAACAAATAAGCTTCAGGGTAAAAGATGGTTTTAGGTGGAGAGATGGCAGTGAGGTAAGAGCTGCAACATAGTTCCCTGCTCTCCTTATCCATTACCCTCGCTAATATCTGGGAAGATTGTCACTCTGGTCCAATATGTTTGCACATAAAGAGGGAAAACATATAACACCCATTTATGTGTTGGTTCTTTTAGCTTCTGTGGTCTGATTTGGGCAGACATGGATGGAATATGAGCATCATTTGGTTCCTTTCAGCTGCATTGTCCAAGGCGTGCTGAGCGGCGCTTGTTAGCATAATGGTGCCGAACCACTGATGCCGACTAAACAACGCCAGAGTTCATAGAGTGTAACCACCACCTCCTCTGCACCACTGAGGATTTCGTCACCCATCGCAGAGACTCTTGCAGATGGGGAATTTCCCAAAGGAGGAACTGAAAACCAGAGATGCATGAAGCAACGTGCTGTACCACAGAGGCACCAGTGAGCCTGTAGTCACCACAGAGAGTGAACAAGTCCCAGAACCTCAGCATACTGGCCTTTGAAACGCAGGAAGCATCATCATCTATTGAAGCACAAATCTCTGCTGACTCTTATGTTTGGAGCGCTGCATGAAGAAATGCCTTCTGCACAGCAGCAGGCAGACAATGCTGAGAACATTTATCAGAAGGTGCAGAAAGTTGAAGGATAAGTGGCACGTACAGTGGGAGAAATTAACGCCGTGCAGGAGAAAGGAGCTACTGAGTGTCATGATGACAGTAGTATATTCTGCTCCAGCCACTATCCCAGCATTACTGAGACAAGCTCTAAAGTTGTTGATGGAATCTGTACTTAGAGATGCAGTGCTACAATGTTGTTGCAGAAAGATACGTTTCCTGGCACTGCGAATAAATAAACTAAGAGTATCACAAATGGCTGGTAGGATGATGTGGAGATTATAGAAGTTAAACACAAAACAAAGAAGGCAGAAAACCCAGAACATGTTTTCTCTTTCTGACCTATCTCTTGATACATCAGAAATCAATGACATTATGGAAGGTATAGATTCAGAAAGTGAAACGTATTTAGACGATATAGAGAAACCAGACAACACAAGTAAAAACACAACAATGCTGGTTCTCGCTACCTTGAATGGGAAATTGAATATTTAAAATGGGACTATAGGGCATCACACTTTACTCCAGTTAGGGAAGAGTAGGGGGCTGACACAATCTATCATAGCTTACAGCATTCAGCTGCAACCAGATGTGTTGAACACACTTTAGCCTCTATTTACTAGCTGATCATATCACACGAGACGAAATTCACAAAAACAGCAATTTAAATAGTACAGCAATTCATAAAATTCAAGGTAAGGTCAGAAAGATTGCAAAGCTGTAAACAAAGATGAGGAATCGTTTTTAAAAAGTTGAAGACCGAACACTTGGGATGGAGTCTGAACTCAAGCAAATATTCGAACACTCAGGAGAACTCGAATATCAACTAGAAAACATACAATGGAAGTCCAAGGATGCTGAGAACAGGCAACGCAGAAATTACTTGTGCTTATTGGGTATTAAGGAGAACGTGGAAGATGTTTTGTTATTGACTTGTTTCTAATAGGCTTTTCCTGAATGAGACTGGGTTTATCAGGTACAACTGGCTCACAGGTTTCCTTTGGATAGGAGGCGCAATATGTCCCATCTGACAGATGAACAACAAAATGCATGGCATAATACAGATAGGGCTGTCATTTCGTGAAGTTAGTGTCTTTTCCTTGACTGATATTCAAGCGAGCTATAGTTCAAATTCTTACAGATTAGATACTTCCTCTGTAACACAAAAATTAAAATGTGTCTTACCCAGATTGCTTACCTAGACACCATCTTTAGTGGTCGAATCAATATCAGGCCTTGAACCCTTATACCAATTTTAATGAGGATTGGTGAAATGACTTGGAAATCCAAGCTGAATATTGGGCTAGGAAACTGAGTATAGAAATTCCTATAGAGCTATTTCAACAGTCAATTTGACCCGGTCCTGAGACATTGATGTCTGCTAATTTAAAAGTTCAGCAATGAAAGGCTATACAAATGGGGTAGACGAAGCAACTCTAAATGTCTGAGAAGCTGCTCTCCTGCATATGCGTGCACAGTCCGGTGTCGCATATATATTGGAAATCAATATGTCAAAAGCTCAGCAATATATTTCATACACATACTTTTATCACTGAACAGCTCTTTATCCTTAAGGTAAATGACTTGATTTGTAATGGATATAGTGATGCAGTATTGATAGTGATTGTAGTGGCTGCATTGGAGCAGATGGGATAAATCCTACCTCTCCCCATCTTTGTGGCAATGATGGGCAAGCTATCCAGCTGATTATCCTTTAGAAACATCCTATGTAGGGCTACATGAAAATTGGAAAGGATTAAAGGTCAAATAATATGGTGGAGGTCGCGTGACTGGATGTACTAGAAGTGTAAAATACACATTATGACTTAATAGCTGGATAAAATGATGGAGAGATAATCAGGTATTTATAATTAAATGATGTTCTAAAGGCAAATCCATACTCATATTAAGTTATTATTCGCGATTTGTGCTGTGTGTATGTCTATTTACTTTCCTTTCTTTTCTCTCAAATTATTTCCTTTCTTTCTTTTTTTTGTTTTTTTGTGTACTTTCTCCGACTTAAATAAATTTAAAAAAAATAATAAAAGAAAACTGCAACATCTATAAGGTTTTTTCAAGGTTTGTTATCCATTTTGTAGCTTGTGAGTGACCACTAAAACAACTTTATAACAGGCGAAAAACATATTGTGGGCAATTTTGAAGCGTTCTGTTAAAGGAACTTATGCAGCACATTTGAGTTCTATTTTAATTGAAGGTTAACATTTGAAAGTTGAGAAGAACGTTTCAGAAATTTCGAGTGTATGATTCAGCTATTTCCGAAATTAGGATGTTATAGTAATCAATATAGTAAAACGAATATCTTTTTTAACACCATTGAAAACTGTAGATATGAATTAATAACCGAAAGTATTTTGTCCCAGTTCTACAGGGATGGGTTTAATGTTTTGAAAACTATAAAGGGAAAAGGGGAAAAAGAACAATTCGGGCTAACAGCGTAAACAGGAAATTGAGTGGCACTGGTGATAATGGATTATAAATGACAGCTGCTGGGAAATGTGTCTCAGAAGAAATATAGAGAACTTGCAAGCTGATAGAGGAGGTCTGCGTCATTCGTCATATCAGCAGGCTGGCACCTTAAACAGGAAAAAGTATAACCTGTCTGACTTGGCGTCCCAAAGCACCACCAGCAGACATAATTAGAAGCAAGGTGATAGCAGTGAAAGACAAACAACACATTAAGAAAGAAGCTAGACGCTCTTACTTCACAGACTTTTGAAAGCTGCGTAATGGATGAATCAGGACCCGTTTTACTCGTCTTTGAAAGGGGAATGCTAGTTGAAGTAGGTTTTTCACACATTACATTTTTTTATGAACAGTCCTTCATCAAGGAGTTGCTCGCATATGACTATCAAATGTGTTTCTGAATATGTTGTACTTTTGTAGTGTTATGGTGATGTTACAGTAGTAAATTACGGATCCGCTGCGCCTTTTGAGGTCAGGCCAAGGCTAATTTGCACACGATTGGTCCTCTTCACTGATGCACAGATGACCAATACACAATGGAATGGAATGCTACCCCGAATTATTACTTAAGATGTGCAAAGTTACAGACTTTCCTCTTGCATAATGCAGAGCTCAGAAAGTTTTTTTAAGAGGTGCATTCTACTACTCAGAAGTAGATAAAACCTTTGTGCATTCTAGTTATTACCAGTGACCAAAAGTAATGCAACCATTTCACCCATGACTTTCTTACCTATACAGGGGAAAAAGTCAAGCATTTTTGTAGCTTTACTCTAGATACTTGGTTGAATGTCACTTCAAATCATGCCTAATTGCTCGTTTTCCTTTTACTGGTGACTAATTAGAGAACTTATGGCCAGATGTACGACCGTTTTTTGCGGTCGCAAAGGGGCATTTGGGCCGCTTGCGACCGCAAAAAACAGATGCACAATGTACTAACCCTATTTTGCGCGTCGCTAATATATTAGCGACGCGCAAAATATGGTTAGCTACTCGCTATTAGGAAGGGGCGTGCCAAGGGCGTCCCTTCCTCATAGCGAGTGCAAATGCCATGTATGAGTGTTAAAACTCGCAGTTTAAAATTGTAAAAAATCATAACAGTGACCACATGAATTGCCTTGAAACAGTGTAAAAAATATATATGCCAAACCAGTAGGTGGAGTGAAATGTCACTCAGACTCGGGTTGTACTGGTCAGGGAGCTCCCCACAATGTTGGGTGAGCCGATGGATACCTAGATCCTCAGTATGACAGACTCAAGGCGGCATCCACTACCTTTCACGGTGTTACACGATCTCAAAGTAGCCCTCTTCCCCGGAAAAGAGTGCCGCCACAAGGCTTTCTCTTAACTTCCGGAAGTTATATACATTTTTTCCACTATTTCAAGGCAATTCATGTGGTCACTGTTATGATTTTTTACACTTTTATGGTCCTGATAAAAGCCGCTGCATCCCTGCGGTGGGCGTCAGGCTGAAACATGTCCACCTATCACCAGCTCTGACAGATTGAATTTCTCTTTGTTTGTGCTATATCCTTTTAATCCTGACCTATGAATGCAACATTAAAATTGCTGAGCATATCATAGAGTTAGTTTTAATCACCTTCACCGTTTTTCACCGATCCCCTCCGTATACCCTGCTCATCTAGAGGTTTAGTCTACCTCGCTATCTCTATTGAAAACATCCCTGAGCTCCTCCCTCTCAGAGAGGGGGTCATAGGCCGCACCAAGACTAGGTTCGTAATGCAAGGAGATCCCCTATGATGAAGCATGCCACCTATGGGTGGGTGAGGGGAATTGTCCTAAGAAAGGGATACCCCAACACCGTCACATTAAATTAGACCCAGCGGCCAACTTTTGTGTATTCTAGTTACATAGTGGAGAATCGGGCCCCGCTGGTCTTTAAATTTTCTCTGGTTCTATCATTGTGTATTGCTATAGAAGCTTTGCCTGATCAAGTGCCACACGCAGCACCTGAGGGACCACTGCTGTCCACCAATGTTAAAATGGCTGCTGCATTCTTAAAACCACCAACTGCATTTGGTAATGCCAACAAACACAATATTGCTAATAGATGGATTGCATGGATAGAGACTTTTGAAGATTTCATAGATGCAATAGGTAAGAAAGATGATAATAATATTATAAAGTATCTGAGGAACATTACTGGTGAAAGAGTGAAAGAAGCCATAAAAAAGATACCACAAGAAAGTGAAGTGACGTACAAACAAATCAAAACAGCCTTGAATGTCAAGTTTAATCAAGTGCCAAATGTAGATTACGAAAGATACATATTCAGTAAAAAATGGCAGAGACCGGGTGAAACCATCAATGAATTAGTTGAGAGACTGGATGTTCTAGTGAAGGACTGTAGATTCAATGATGTCTGTCAGATTCCTTTAGACTATCAAAAATTAGAGGGAGGAAGAGGTATATATGGGTTCACCCTCCTCAAATGTACAACTTTAGCAAAACAAGGAACCCAGTAAATTTGGAAAAATAGCGATAGACATATCCTCCACAATGAGACAAAAAAAATCTGTTTTTCTTAGAGATCCCTCAACCATTGGGGTTGCCCCTTGGTGTCATGCTTCATCATTGGGGTCCTTACTCATGCACTGCGGATTGAGGCGTGCTGCGACCAGATGAGAAATCCGGGAGCACTTTTTGGTGTTGTCTATGATGAAGACGAAGTTATGGGAGGGGAGTGGAGTGAAGGTGCTATACAAGTTTAAAAATACCTGACTAGTAGGTCGCCATATTTTATTCCTGCCTCTAGTCAGTATGATTAAAAATCAGGGGAAGAAGGAAGGAAAAGAATAAAAATGGATCTAATCCTTACTGGTCAACATGTTTTGAGCCATGCCCCTATTGGCTCTTCATCAGGACCTAAGGAACCTAGTTCCTATCGGTACCACTCCTCAAAAGTCCCTGATGAGTAACGTATTGTTTGCAAGCCATGCAAAATCACACAACCTACATACGGTATTAATCTCAGGATAACGTCACTGCGTTTCTGTAAAACAAGAAAGAAGGGAGAGTTTAAAAACATCAGCCATAGGCTGACAACAGATTAATGTCCAAACGATGAACATGTGAAACACCCATGGTGCATTGGTGCTTCAAAATGCACAAAAACCAGTGGTTATACTGCGTAAAAGTGCATTATACACCTATAGCCTGATGTGACTAAATCGTGGTTGACAAACTGCTCATAATAGGAGCAATACATAGCAAGAAGACGACAAACACACAAGTGTAGAAAAACATAAATTCTAGATGCCGTATTCATGCGTCATGATCACGCCGGGGAGGAGGGGGCCTGTAGTCAAACCCTGCAAACAGGAAGGTTTAATGCCATCAGTGATATGCTTGTTTACAAATAATGGCCAGATTAATACGAGGTATTTACCATGTAACGAGGCTTCCCAATAGTTAACTGCTTAGCGGTGAAGTGTACATACACACAGAGGGCACCCTCCTGCTGCGTACTTCGTCAAGGCTGCCCTTTGTCAAGGCTGCCCTCATCCTGCCGGTGCGCGTCCCAAAATGGGTCTCTTGTGCCGGCCCGTAGCGGAGAGCTTCCGCATATGTGTCTATGTTGCGGAACACTAGACTGTTCAAGATTTTCAAAAATGGCTGCCAAACTTGGCTCAACCGGGATCCATTTTGGTAATAAAAAACAGCCCATACGATTATTGATTCAGATCGATATAATTATATCAACATCTTCTGGAACACCAAAAATTCGAAGAACTTAAGGAAGTTGATTGGGCCATCATCGGGCGTGAATTGCTAAAGTGTGTGCTTACTGATTATGGATAGACTGGAAAAGAAAGAAACAGACAAAAATGAATGGAACGCAAAACCGAGGAACACACATATGGGCAATGAAAAGTGGAAAATTATCCAAAAGGCTGATTCGGCTATCTGTTTGAGGGGGTCTTTTTGTAAAGCTTAAAAATGTTACCTACAGGTTTTGGATGAGGATACATTATTATCAGAAATTGAAAAGAGAGAGCTGAGCTCTCAGGTATGAGTTATAAATTCTAATTTTGTTATATGTGATTCCACTGTACAGACTTGCTTAGCAAAGGCATGCGAAGCTGCCGATCTAGAGAAATTGGCCCCATGGGATGTTGTCGTTGAGACCCCGGGTGTCTGTTTTCAGTTTGAACACCCATCTCTGTTCTCTTTCGAAAAGTCTCCTTTCTAGATTCTCTGTGTCTTTTATATGTCCATCTTAAGTGACTGGGTGTATGTTTTTGTTCAAGATAATGGGATGACATCTTAGTAGTAGTTCATTGGCATCACAGGTTACTCCAGTGTTCACAGATCCTTGTCCTCACTTTTTGAGTGGTCATGCCCACGTAGTGCAAATTACAAGGGCAAGTTATCAGGTTGACCACTCTTGATGTATTGCAATTTGTTAAGTTACGGAGTTGGCAAGTCATTTCATTGTTAAAGGACACCGTTTTAGTTGCCTCAGTGAGACAGCAGACGCTACAATTCCCACATGGGTAATGGCCCATGGGTAACGTCAAAGTATTTGTTAGTGTCCTTGTTCTGTCATTCACTGTGCGTGGCCGAGTGTGTACTAACATGTCCCTCAAGCTCTTTCCTCTTCTGTGGGAGAACATGGGTTTTGGTACAGACAAATTCCGACCATTCAAAATACGCCAGTGTTTCTGGATGATTTTGGAGACAAGATTGGAGGCTACACTGGATGTTGTGATACAGATAGGTCGCGCTTCTTGATCGTTCTGTATAGAACGGGGTTCTAGGAGGGCATCTCTGTGGTTGTTTAATGCTCGTTTTCTTGCTTGAGCCACCATTCGTCTTTAGTAGTTCCTGGCTACCAATTTTTGAGTTAGTTTGTCTGCTTGTTTCTTGTAATCCTTGAGTTCAGTGCAGTTCCTCCTGATCCTCAGGAACTGTCTGAATGGTAGATTCTCTTTGAGATGTCTGGGGTGCCAGCTGTCGTATACAAGGAGGCAATTTTTTGCCGTGGGTTTTTCATGTGTAATGGTCTTCAAAGTGCCGTCTTCTGCAATGATATTCAGATCCAAGAATACCAGCTCCTCTTTACTCATGGTATGAGTGAACTTCAAAAAAGCATCTTGATGATTGAGCCATGTTAGAAAGGCATTCACTGTTGTCTTGTTGCCTTCCCAGATTAATAGAATGTTATCAACATATCTTTTGCAAAGTTTGATATGTTGAGCAAAGGGGTTTTCCTGTTTGAGAATGCTATGTGCCTCAAGATGATATACATAGAGGCCCGCTATACTGGGGACAAAGGTCCCCCCCATGCTGGTCCCGTGCTGTTGGAGGAATAGCATATCTTCAAAACGAAAAAAGTTGTCTATGAGAGCTCACTTACAACATTCTAGTATCAGGTTCCTAGGTGTATGGTAACACCAATCTGCTTCAAATAATACCTCTTCTATTATGTTAATTATGTTAATTATGAAGGGTGTTACCCAGACACCAGTCCCAGGATGCTTGTTTCCGGTTCAGGGAAGACCTGGCTTGGCAGTTTGGGCTGGACTGTTCCCATGAGGCACAGGGTCAAGACTGATTTGCATATAGCTGGGTCTGAACTGAGGTGGCTAAGTGATGTAAAGAATGATGATGAATTCAACCCAGATCTGTGACTGGGGGTGAGTGTCTGAATAGTTTAAGCGCTCCGTCCATCATCTCCTTGTGTTTGCTTTGTTCGCCCTAAGTTGGCAGGGTATGCCCAGATGTGGGTCCCTTGCTCACTTTGCCACTGGATTCAAGCTAGCCTGGCTGATGAAGGGTGTTACCCAGAAACCGGTCCCAGGATGCTTGTTTCCGGTTCAGGGACGACCTGGATTGGCAGTTCGGGCTGGACTGTTCCCATGAGGCAAAGGGTCAAGACTGATTTGCATATAGCTGGATCTGAACTGAGGTGGCTAAGTGAGCTAAAGAATGATGATGGATTCAACCCAGATCTGTGACTGGGGGTGAGTGTCTGAATAGTTTCTGCGCTCCGTCCATCATCTCCTTGTGTTTGCTTTGTTTGCCCTAAGTAGTCAGGGTATGCCCAGACGTGGGTACCTTGCTTACTTTGCCGCTGGATTAAAGCTAGCCTGGCTGATGAAGGGTGTTACAGAGAAACTGGTCCCAGGATGCTTGTTTCCGGTTCAGGGAAGACCCGGCTTGGCAGTTCGGGCTGGACTGTTCCCATGAGGCACAGGGTCAAGACTGATTTGCATATAGCTGGGTCTGAACTGAGGTGGCGAAGTGAGCTAAAGAATGATGATGGATTCAACCCAGATCTGTGACTGGGGGTGAGTGTCTGAATAGTTTCAGCGCTCCGCCCATCATCTCCTTGTGTTTGCTTTGTTTGCCCTAAGTTGGCAGGGTATGCCCAGACGTGTGTACCTCGCTTACTTTGCCACTGGATTCAAGCTAGCCTAGCTGATGAAGGGTGTTACCCAGAAACCGGTCCCAGGATGCTTGTTTCCTGTTCAGGGAAGACCTGGCTTGGCAGTTCGGGCTGGACTGTTCCCATGAGGCACGGGGTTAAGACTGATTTGCATATAGCTGGGTCTGAACTGAGGTGGCGAAGTGAGCTAAAGAATGGTGATGGATTCAACCCAGATCTGTGACTGGGGGTGAGTGTCTGAATAGTTTCAGTGCTCCGTCCATCATCTCCTTGTGTTTGCTTTGTTCGCCCTAAGTTGGCAGGGTATGCCCAGACGTGGGTCCCTTGCTCACTTTGCCACTGGATTCAAGCTAGCCTGGCTGATGAAGGGTGTTACCAAGAAACCGGTCCCAGGATGCTTGTTTCCAGTTCAGGGAAGACCTGGCTTGGCAGTTCTGGCTGGACTGTTCCCATGAGGCACAGGGTCAAGACTGATTTGCATATAGCTGGGTCTGAACTGAGGTGGCGAAGTGAGCTAAAGAATGATGATGAATTCAACCCAGATATGTGACTGGGGGTGAGTGTCTGAATAGTTTCAGCGCTCCGTCCATCATCTCCTTGTGTTTGCTTTGTTCGCCCTAAGTTGGCAGGGTATGCCCAGACATGGGCCCCTTGCTCACTTTGCCACTGGATTCAAGCTAGCCTGGCTGATGAAGGGTGTTACTCAGAATCCGGTCCCAGGATGCTGGTTTCCGGTTCAGGGAAGACCTGGCTTGGCAGTTTGGGCTGGACAGTTCCCATGAGACACAGGGTCAAGACTGATTTGCATATAGCTGGATCTGAACTGAGGTGGCGAAGTCAGCTAAAGAATGATGATGGATTCAACCCAGATCTGTGACTGGGGTGGGTGTCTGAATAGTTTCAGCGCTCCGTCCATCATCTCCTTGTGTTTGCTTTGTTTGCCCTAAGTTGGCAGGGTATGCCCAGACGTGGGTCCCTTGCTCACTTTGCCACTGGATCCAAGCTAGCCTGGCTGATGAAGGGTGTTACCCAGAAAACGGTCCCAGGATGCTTGTTTCTGGTTCAGGGAAGACCTGGCTTGGCAGTTCGGGCTGGACTGTTCCCATGAGGCACAGGGTCAAGACTGATTTGCATATAGCTGGGTCTGAACTGAGGTGGTGAAGTGAGCTAAAGAATGATGATGGATTCAACCCAGATCTGTGACTGGGGGTGAGAGTCTGAATAGTTTCAGCGCTCCTTCCATCATCTCCTTGTGTTTGCTTTGTAGTACTATAGCCCCACCCTTGTCTGCAGGTTTTATGACCAGGCTACTATCATTTGATAGTTCGTAGATAGCCGTTTGTTCTTCCCTTGTTGTATTGTGTGAGACTTTTATGGTTCTGGGATTTATGTCTCCAATATCTTTAAGAACCGCCTTTTGAAAAGCCAGGATTTCCTCAGGTAATACTGAACTTGGGGGGTGAAGGAGGATTTTGGTTTTAAATTGGTATTTCCTTGATTGTCATCTTGGGGTGATTTGTTTGCAAAGAAAACCTTGTGCTTGAGTTTTCTGATGAATTCATTTACTTCGCAATTCACTTTGAATTTGTCCAGCATAGCTGTTGGAACGAAGCCTAGGCCTTTCTCCAAAGCATTGATTTGTGTTTTTGACAAGATTCTCGTGGTTAGGTTAACCACTAAACTGGGCGATTGCACGTGTCTGGGTAATTGGACGAGTCCATGCTCCTGGTGGTCATCCTGAGTTGTTCTGGTGGGTCTGACCACTGCACTTGTTGCCCTTTCTTCATTCGTCCCCTCTGTTGTCCCCGGCCATGCTCTAAAAAATGCTTCGGTTGTCTTGAATAACCGGAATGTTGTGCCGGTGCTGATGTCTAGTAGTCATGTTGGTGCGCTGGGAAAGACAGGGGACCATAGTAGAATGGTACTGGGGATGGAGGGGGACCACTGTATGTGGGCCAGCCTCCCCCTCATTAATACGTTTGTCCACCTCTTCTGTTGTAATTCCTCCTATTCTGCTGATACCCTCTTCTGTTGGTATTGGAATCTGAGCCATCCGATCTAGAATCCGAGTCATCTGTGTTGGTGTTATAAACTGGATTTCTTCCAGAGGTATGGTAATCATCCCTTATATATGGATAAACATGTTCGTGTTTGAAAGCATATGTCCATCGCTATTTTTCCAAATTTACTGGGTTCCTTGTTTTGCTAAATATTCCTTTAGACTACAAATGCCTAAGGAAACTCTGAGCTTAGAGCAAGTCCTCAAGGCTGCTTGCGCTGAAGAGTGTGCTGATCATCAAACAACTGACATGGAGGCCGGGGGCACCTAAAGTGCCTCAGTCATGAGAATAAAAAGTAAGGCAAGCTACAAGGCTGAGGGACACAAGGCAATGTCTTCAAGGAAAAGGGAATGTTTTACCGATGTGGATTGTCATTTCCACATGAGGTTAAATGTCTTGCCATTGGACAAACATGCCTAAGCTGTGGTAAAGCGAACCATTTCATGACGACTTGCAGGGAGAAAAGAAAAGTAAGTGCGTCACAGCGTAAAGACAAAATGGCAGACTGAATGCTACCTCAGCGATGTTTGACGCACTCCAACTAGGCCAAGCAGTCACACCAACTGAGGCAAATCACACCAAATGAAGTTGATTGTTCTCTAAATCATAGTTCCTCATTCTCAGTTTCCAGTGAAAATGACATTGATATTTGTACAATGTCGATGTTTACCTCAGAAAGGTATGCCCATGTGGGACTGGCCAAACGTGAGAAACACTCAAAGTGAAGAAAAATCTACATGAAGAACCACCAAACACATTCAAACATTGTATGAATATCACTCTAAAAATAAATGGGTGGTCAATAACATTCATAATTGACAGAGGTGCGCCGATAAATATCATGCCTGGGGAGAAGTATCAAGAATTGTCCCTGTTACCACAACTTACTAAGCCAAAGACAAACGTATACACATAGGCTGCCTTGATGCCCTTAAAGAGTCAAGGATCCTTTGTAGCCACAATGAAATGCAAGAAAAATGTTGTACAAGCACCTATTCATGTACTTCAAAGAACAGCTTCAAGTGCCTGTGTACTGAGTTTTAATTCTGCGACTGATATGGGACTGATATCAGTGAACTACAATATGAATGCTCATCATGAAATTGTAAGTCAATTTCCTTCATTATTTCATGGGCATGGAAAACTCAAAACAATGAAAGTAAAGTTACACATTAATGAGGATGTTCGTCTTGTTGCTCAAGGACACAAATGAGTTGTGTTTCACTTGCAAGATGACATCACTGAACGTTCCACTAGTCCGACACCATGGATTTCTCCCATTGTAGTAGTGCCCAAAGTAGACAATGAAGGGGCTGTACGCATATGCGTTGACATGCGTCAGGCCAACAAGGCCATTGAGAGAGAGAGACATCCAAGTCCACACTTTGCGGTTATAATAACTTAGATGAATGGTGCAAAGTTCTTCTCTCGATGTAACTAAAAGAAAGGATATCTCCAGTTGGAGCTTGAATAAAAACCCAGGTACACTACAACCTTTTATACACATATTGGTTAGGTTCGCTATAAGCGATTGAGTTTTGGTGTATCCTCTGTTGCAGAACTTTTCCAAGAGTCATTCAACGTATCATGCAGCATGTAGTAAATGCATTTAACTAAAGTGATGACATATTAGTTTTCGGCACCACACAGAAAGAACATGACAAGGCTCTTCATTTTATAACCAATGCAGGCTTAACTCTGAATGCCGACAAATGTGAATTCCACAAGAACCTTATTAAATTCTTTGGCCACATCTATTCTGATGGGGGTATAAAACCTGCTCCAGCAAAAGTGCAAGCATTTTCCACTGCAAATCTCCCACAAGACATTTCTATGTTCGATCCTTTCTCGGGCATGCCAGTTACAGTTCGAGATACATACGAGACTTTGTTACGGTCAGTGCACCGTCACGAGAACTAACAAAATCCAAAAGTATCTTTTCATTGGTCACAAGAGTGTGAGAAGAGCTTCCAACACATCAAGCAAACCATTGAGAGTGCCCCTGAAGTGGCCTACTTTGATGCCAAACTACATACATATAAATTATTGATACCAACCAGTTGATTAATCTGATATTATAAATGCTTTAAATATTCTGACCAGATAAGCGTCATTTACATTAAAGAGTTCACAATAACATTAATGATATAGCAATAATTTTTCAATGTCTAAGGCTCAAATGCACGAGTAACTAAGTACAAAAGCTGGACATGTTATTGTATTTGATGTAGTCGTAGCCAACACGTGTTTCGCGGAGAAACCGCTTCTTCAGGGCTCATAAATAAAATATGACATTACATTCGATCTCCAGAAAGGAGAAAAGAGTTATATCCAAGTTGATATCAGACCACTAAGCAGCCAAAGCATAGCAGCTATGGCTACATCAAATCCCATAACATGTCCAGTTTTTGTACTTAACTACTCAGGCATTTGGACCCTTAAACATTGAAAAATGATTGATATATCATTAATGTTATTGTGAACTCCATAATGTAAATGATGCTTATCTGTTCAGAATAAGTACAACATTTTTATAATATCAGATTAATCAACTTGCTGGTGTCTTTGAATGCTGCTCCTATACTCCCCATGATTTATTTTCTATACATACAGAAGTTGTAGTTGACGCTAGCCCTGTCGGGTTAGGTGAGATCCTTGCACAGCACAGTGGACAGCCAAATGCCCGGAGACATATCGTGGCACACAACAGTAAGAGCCTGTCACAAACAGAACGTCTTTACTCGCAACCCGGGAAAAATGGCTTGGCAGTGGTTTGGGCTTGTGAATACTTCCATGTTTTCTTACAGGGAAAGTCTTTCACTGTAGAGAATGATCATAAAGCATTATTGACGACAATCCAAAAGCCAAAATGCCTCCTCGAATTGAACAGGTTTGAGGTTACAAGAATACAACTATACGAATATTCATCACCTAGGGAAAGACCAGAATTAGGCTGATTATTTTTCAAGAGTGCCTTTACAATGCCCTGGTACCCCATGTAAGAAAGCAGAGGCCTATTATCAATTTTATTGTGAAATCGAGCACACTAGCTGCCCTGTCTTTAGAACAAATTGTCACTATGTCAAGATAGTGACATGTTAAGATTAAAAGACACTATTGCTCATCAATTGTGGAGTCAGCGCTTCAGGCCTTTCACTAATGACAATGAGTATTTGAACTTCAAAAATGTAAGAGATGAACTTTCATTAACCCAAGAAGGCCTCATTCTGCAAGGCACACGGTGTTATTCCAGAGAGTCTACAACATCAAGTAATCAATGTCACCCATGAGGGGCATCAAAGAATAGTTGCCACCAAGAAGGCTCTCCATGACTGAGTCTGGTTTCTGTATCTCAATTAAAGGGTAAAAAAAGTATTTAAAGACTTGTCACATATGCAACTGTCTTTCATCTCAAGTCATTCAGCACCCATTTAACATGTCAGACTTGCCACATCATTCTTGGGAGAGAATTGCTATTGATTTCTTTTGCCCTCTTGAGAATGGACATCATCTTCTAGTCATTGTCGATGAATACTCCTGTTTCCCATTGTTTGAAGACCTTTTATTCACTACACATGAAAAGGTAACTCAAAAACTAGATCGCATCTTTGCAGTATTAAAGTCTGACAACGGACCACCTTTCAATAGTCGAGAAAGACTTTCTAAATCACCTCAATATAAAGCATTAAAAAATCCTCGTTGGCCTAAGGCCAATGGCCAGGTAGAACAGTTTATGAGTACTCTAAAGAAAACTGTTCAGCATGCTGCATTGGAGAAGCTTGACCTCAAAGCTGTTTTAAACACTACTGTTCGAGCTTACCATTCGACCCCTCACTCAACGACATGGGAAAGCCCTGCTATTCGAATGTTTGGAAGAGCCATAATGACCAAGTTGCCCCAATGGACCAAACTCAGATCTAAAAATGAGGAAGACATTCACACTACGGACTTTGGTCACAAACAGATGATGAAAATATATGCTGACCGACGACATTATGCAAAGTACATCACTTTTGCAAGAGGAGATCGAGTGCTGGTTAGACAATACAGAAGAAGGAAATCTGATGCTCCTTTTGAGGTTGAACCCTTTACTATCACCAACACCAAAGGACTCAAGGTGCCTGCCCAGCGTCCTGTGAAGTCCCTTACAAGAGAGTCCTCTCAATTTCAAATGTGGCCCATCACTCACCAAACATCGATGTCAATGTAGAGACTGAGACAAGACCGACTGTTAGTGACTCTGTATCTGCTAATAATTCCTCTTCACTTGTGCAGATCACTAAAACTTTGACTGCCAGTTCCCGGTTTCCAGTGACCCAAGCATTTGTGTGATTCAGGCGCCACAGCGCTTAATTGAAGAATGGTAATTGTTTGTGTATTTATGTATTTATTCATGTATTTATTTGTATATTTATTTATTTATCTGTTTTAAAAAAGTTGTGACTTTTATTTAACAAAGCGGGAGATGTAGTATCTTGTACTTAAAGAACACTGGAACTCTTTTGGTTCCTACTGTATTCCGTAGGCCTGTGACATAAGAGTTCGGGGGATGAGTTGAAGGCAGGCTTAGAATGTTGAGTTGTTACTTACATGCAGTGGAATAAAGACGTGCAAAACTCCGTGTGCAGCATACTTATTGGCGAGTGCGTAGGCTGCCATGATGATACACTCAGTACCTGCACTTATTTAATTGAAAGGGAGAATACTTTTAATAGGAGAGTGCCTGAACTTCTTAGTGGCAAACAGATACACTCGGATGCAGGGTACTGACACTTTTTATTTCCATTTCAAACAATAAACATAGCAATTGCTGCAAAGAAAAAGAATCGGGTTGCACAGCAGCTTTGTGGAGAAAGAGAAACAGCATTACGAATTGATCCTTAGCACCATCAAGTGACAAATCAGTTCCATATCCTGAATGTACACGATTTTTCTGAAGAGCCGTAGCTTTGATTCAAACATCCAGTTTCTATGGCAACTTTGATATTTCGGTAGTGTTGTTTGACAAAAACTACTGTGTAATTAGGCAGTCAATGGCCCATGCATGCCTTTTTGAGTTCTTTCGATCGCATTAATTGTCAATGACACTAAGATTTTGTGTGAGCAATAACAGCAAGTTAAAGAGTCCTGAACTGCACTCGTCCTAATGATAAATATGGTTAACAGCACGTCTGCATTTCTGGCGCAGCAACTTTGGGCAAAGTAATTCAGGAAACTTCTAAAAGGCAGCAAGCATTATAAATGTTGATTGTGAGTTAGGGCTACTTAAAGTGTTGCAACTGCTGTCTCACATGAGTCTTAAGAGGGGTACTGGCAAATATTTACACATCCGACAATCAGAGAAGCTGAGGAATACGGCCTTCACCCACTGATGCCCATTGTTCACAGTCTGGAATACAGTGGAAAAATGCGTTCCTCAGATGTAAACAAGGCTGTATAACATGCAAAAATGCTTCCGGTGACCAAATCACACTATTCTGGAATCATGTCTGGTGCTTAAACCGTATATTTGTCAAGGAAATTCTCAAATGCCACAGGAACCTTCTTCAAGTTAAAAACCCTTGTTCATAACCGATGACTAGTGACAGAAATGTTTACACAATTGAAAGATGTAAATAATTTGTATTGAAACCAATATATTTGCTATCCATTTTTTAAGTAAACTTTAAATATAGGCCCATTGGAGGAATTTGGCAACTCCATGTTACTGTTAATGCAGCATTCCAGCCAAATTCAACCAATTGCACTTTGTCAGAAATTTTTTACGTTCGAGCAATGCGGTGACAATGGGAACAATGCAAGGCTCCAGCAAGATAACTGGTGAGTGAGAGCGAGGTTTGGCGTCCACTAGCATGATTTCTGGTTGCTAGGAAGTCTTCCAGTGCATTTTTCAAGCGCAAGCAGTCGTGAGCAGATGGTTACTTCTCGAGTAGATTTTCTACCAGAACGGCAGCAAAATAAATTCAAAAGGCCGTGCACTCTTGCTTGTTGCCGTTCATGCTGATTTTTCAGCGTGCTTCTGGCGCTGAATCACAGCACAAGCAGCGTGACATGCATTTTTTCTGCCCGTTCTCAGAACTTTGCGGAATCTCACTGAGTTTTTATGTAAGTCCATAGAATTCTGTGGGGTGAAATTCCGCAAGTTCCGCCCACCCCTACTTTCAAATCATAATTTGTTATGAGGAAATTGTAGTATCCTCCCCAGCATGAGTACCCCCCAATGACTATACCAAACACCAAGCTTAGTATTACATGTCTTTATTCATCTGCGTGTACTAGCATACTCAACATTCTAAACTGCATTCACTTCACTACGTTCTAACACTTTCATCACAGTTCTACAGAGTCCATCAGGGGCCAAAAGGGTTCCATCATTGCTAACTTGTACGACACTACATCTCCCCTTCAGTTAAATAAAAATTAAAAAATGTTTCAAATATATACACAATCATAGCTCTTCAATGAGTCTTCATGGCTTTCTTATCACAAATCTCGATTGATAATGATAATCTTTAAAAAGAGGCGCTTATAGATAACAGCATCAAGATTCACCAACATGTTATTGATACAAAGGTCTACTTGAAGGTCGTATCTGCTCCAAATATCCAACTCCTCCAACTCTGCTTGCACATCATTCAGACCTGGATGCCCAGTACCTACCTGACGCTTAACATAACCAAGACAGAATTCCTGTTATTTACTGTGAACAACAAACAAGAAACAGTATAAACCTGGCTCAATGACATAAACCTTCAAACTACAAATTTTACCAAATTGCAAGTCACTTGGATTCACCCTGGTTACTAACGTCATCCTCAAGGAACACATTGCCAAAAATACAAAGACAACCTGGTATCAGCTCTCTCTTCATATGACAGGCAAACTGCTTCTTCCAAAAAGTAACTTCAGAACTGCCGATCAAGCTGTCATAATCTGGGTGGTGGTAATGCGCTAGTCGGGGGTATCCCACATCCCTCAACATGTCTTATCCAGAGCCTGAAGAAATATGATCACAGCACCCCCATCATCATGAAACTCCATTCACTTCCCTTACCGCACGATCTTCAGAACCAGCCACATCATTTACAAAGCCATCACTACCAGCACTCCCACTTATTTTGCAGACAGGCTCACCTTTGCTGGTGTTTTTTGGCACTCCTGAAGCTGAGACAGTATCAGACTGTAGACTAAGAAGTGTGCTAATGAAAAAACAAGAAAACAGACTTTTTCCTTCTATGCGCCCAGGATCCGTATCCATCAGGACTGCACCATTGCTGCTCCAGTTTAAAAAAGAACACTACTTTACAATGTATTAACCGTCCACAACCCAGCTTCCTCATCTATTGCTCTTTTACTTGTTTCTAACCATCTCCAGCATTCTGCTGCCTTTTCGCTAGGTTCTCACCAAGGAAATACCATATAAATACATACATATCAATATTTTGCTTGGTGCTTAAACTGCACCTATTTTTGCTTTCTGTTTTGTAACAATTTTTTTAAAGTATTTTTCTTCAGTAAACTTTGTTTAGTTTAAACATGGAACCACTTTTATGCTGCAAACGTTTTCTTAACCAATTCAGTGCTATGAATGTGCTGGAGACTTAAATAGCACAGGAGCTCCAGCATGTATTAGCACTTGCTGTAAGAAATCCCTCTTGTGTGAGCACCAGAGGGATTTCCTTTAATTTCTTTTAGCCTCGGGAGCTAGGAAAGAGCTTCCCTAGCACCCAAGACTATTTGTTTTTCTTTGAAATGACGAACGACAGGCGCAGCACACTGACATAATTTCAGACAAAGTGAAATTTTCACTTTCATTTCACTTTTACAGCATCTGTGTTTGGGGGCATATCTCAGCCCCTATAGCACTGATGCAGATGGGAGAGGTATCATTGAAAAAGGGAGAATCTCCCCTTTCCAATGTTACCTTTTTCTAGTGGATCCCCCTGACCCACCCACATATCAGGCCTAGCCTTCACCTCCAATATGTCTTTCTACCCCACCCCAGGGACTAAAGCATTCACATCTTTTTGGCAAGAAGGGATATTTTGATTTTGGATGCTTTTTTATACATATGGGTAATAGAGTTGGGCTAGATCCCAATATTGTCCTACCTCTATGCTGAATAGCTCCACTTTTTGGGCTCAAGTCAGCTGCCACGTGGGGAAATCTACCAAACCCAGACATTTCTGAAAACTAGGCATCCCGGGGAGTCCAGGGTGGTGTGCCTCAGATGGATCCCACAACATTTTCTTACCCACAATGCCCTACAAACCTCAAACATTGACTAAAATCGCACATTTTCCTTGCATTTCTGTGACTCTTACACTTCCGGAATCAGTATGAATCCACAAAATTACTACCACCTAGCTTTCCTCGACTTGTTCAGATAAAAATGCTGCCCCACTTGACTTGTGTGACTTGGCCTAGTGCCCCCCACAAGGCACAAAACAAACCAGGGTCAATGAGAGTCACTGTGCGAGACTCCCATTGGCCTCGCATGCTGATAGTCCTGAATACATATCTGTCACTATATCCTCAGTGGAGCACCTGTTCACAAAGAGTGAAAGTGAAATTTCTTGCATTCACCTTTCTATCCTCCTTTGAGAGAATAAAAAACCATCAGGGCAGTGACTTCTTGGCTGTGTGTTTCTCTCTTCTTGAAGTGGTTGGTACCTTCACAACCTCTTCTTCTTGTTCATCGTGTGTTGAGTGTGGTGGCTGAGTGCTGCAGCTGCCTCCCTTTTCACTACTAATGTGAAGTGGCTACCACATATTTATGTGGCTGTTTTCCAATACTCTGCCCTGCACAGTGTAACAGAAAATGAGGCTTTTGTGGAAGGTGGAGGACTATTTTCCATAAAAAGTAGGCTTGTTTTTCGATGTATGATATTTTCTCACCCAATCAGACATCTCATTACATTTTTGCCGTTTCAGTATTGATGGAGGATTTGCAGTTCCTGCTGCGATCATAGAGAAGGAATTTCCTTTTTGAGTACTTCGAAACTCACATATTTTTTAAAAGTTGTGTTTGGTATGAAAATGATTTGTAATATGTTGTTTGAAAGTAAAGGTTATCTATGCATGTTAAACAGTGGCAGTCAACATTGTTTAGTTATGGTTCAGCCACACTTTTGATTGAAAAGGTATTTTTTGATTTGATGTTGGAACCCTGTGAATGGATCTGCACAAAAATTGCCAAGCTCTTGGCACAGCCAGCTAAGGTCTGGCATTCCAATTGTGATAAAGAGCCATAAAGGGGAAAAAGTGAAGTGGGGTGAATATTGATGTGTTTTCCCATTTAGTTCCCAGATGAAAACAAAGGATTTATGCCAAACTTGCCATTAATGTAGAACTCTATTAAACAAACTGGATTTTATTGAGATATAAGCATTAAGAAATTTCCATTTAAGTGTCTATATTTCTACCATTTAAAATCAGTGATTCAGAAAATTGAAAATCCTATCAACTGCATTTGAATTTTTCTCAAATTAGATTGCCTGATGAAGGGAATATATTTTTTGCTGTCATCTTGAAAATTCATGTTTATAAAAAAAATGCAATTTTCACACAGTGAAAAAATATTTCCAGAGATATGGGGGGCAACACGAGAAGTGCCCGACACTATGAAATTGCCGGGAGGCACCCAGAGGCATAGAAAAAGGTATAAAAAATGAAAAAAATAGGTTGGATGTGGTAAAATTATGATTTCAATAAAAATCTCAGCCTTCCTGCCAACTTTTTGAGAGCAGCAGAAAACTCACCATTTTGTGCTGAAATAACAATATTTTCACAAAAAATTTAAAAATATGGTGAAAAAATTCCTATTTAAAAAAAAAATGTGGCAAAAAAAAAAAACAACTGCACACTGCCATAGCATATGTGTAGCAGGGATATCAGTTGTTTCCATGTGTTCCATTACAATGCAGTACATTACAATGAAATAATCACAACAACATTCCATTTACAATGTATTGTTTTACTATCACATTGCATCTTTGTTTATAAATAATATTTCTAACATCAATATATAGATGTATATATATACACATATACATATATATGTGTGTGTGTGTGAGTGTGTTTGCGTAAATACAATGTGGACATCTCATGTCAGTGCTCATTAAGAGGATGGTCCACACCTTGCAAATTATACATAGCAAAAGGAAAAGTATTCCACTCCAGGGTGGTGTGAAGAATTAGGCCCAAATTTACCAAGGTTTTGTGTCAGAGTTGCATCACTTGTATGATGCAGCCCCAACACAAAACAATATTTACTAAGCCATGCAAAGCATAGAGCTGCCTTGTGTTACCTTGCATCAGGTAGGCATTACATTGCTGTGGGCATTCCCATGTGACCATCAATGCATTTGTATGCAAGCCCACCTTTATAAAGACTTGTAAACATTGGTGTACATCAGAATGGGGCACCTAACTGAGGCTGGCATAACGAGGAGAAATATCTTTATTTCTCTTTGTTTTTTCCTCTTTGCACGTGCGCTGCATTTTGCATCACACATACAAAGAGGAAATCGTCCCACAGGATAGGAGCAGCAAGCTTGGGTGGGGACCAAAGGTTACAGTGTTATATTCCCGAATTAGGCCCATGTGGTGTAGCAGCTTATTTCTTACATTGTTCTCACAAATAACATTTCCAGCTGTGACCTTTTGCACATATTTGCATGCATGACAATGTTGGATTAGTTTCTCTGAAAGTAAACTTGTTTTGACATCTAGCTTCGCACAACATTATCACAATGCCCTGAACATCATGTACAAGGTCTCGTATCACACTACGTCCAAATGTCATCTCTATCTTCATCCATGGGGTGACAGGGCTATCTATATATCCACAACACCACTAATCTATGCGCACATCGCAAGGCTGCTTTCTATTATAAAAGATGAGCATCCAAAAGATTAGCAGAGGAGGTACTTCTGCTGACACCACGCAGCGGTCTGACATCTCGTGAGGGGTGTCCAATTCATGACCAAGACGGGGTCCTTCACTTTATCCCATCAGGTAATGGGGTTGACCCATCCACTCAAAAGCCCACAACCGCCCTAAACCCTAATAAATCCCTTGCCAACCAAAAACCCATACCCACCCTAAACCCTAAAAATTCCCCTGCCTCCCAAAACCCCATTCCCACACTAAACCCTAAAAAATACCTTACCACCCAAAAACCCATACTCACCATAAACCCTAAAAATTTCCTTGTGACCCAGAAACCCAAACCCACCTTAAACTCAAAAAAATCACTTACCACCCAAATACCCATACACACCCTAAACGCTAAAAATTTCCTTGCCACCAAAAAACCCATATCCACCCTAAACACCCAAAATTCCCTTGCTACCAAAAAAACCCATACCCACAGTAAACCCTAAAAAATCCCTTAGCACTCAAAAGCCCACACCCACCCTAAACTCTAAGAAATCCCTTGCCACCCAAAAACCTGTACCCACCCTAAACCCTAAAAATTCCCCTGCCACCCAAAAAGCCATACCCAACCTAAACCCTAAAAAATACCTTACCACCCAAAAACCCTAAAAATCACTGTGCCACCCAAAAACCCAAATCCACCCTGAATCCTAACAAATCCCTTACTACTTAAATACCCATATCCACCCTAAACGCTAAAAATGTCCTTGCCATCCAAAAACCCATACCCACCCTAAACCCCAAAATATCTCTTACTGCTCAAAACCCCACACCCGACCTAAACCCTAAAAATTCCCTTGCCCCCCGAAAACCCATACCCACCCTAAACCCTAACAAAATCCCTTGCCACCCAAATACCAATACCCACCCTAAACCTTAAAAATTCCCTTGCCACCCAAAAACCCATAGCCACCCTGAACCCTAAAAAATCCCATCTCCACAAAAAACCAACACCTGCCCACCCTAAACCCTTACCCTATTTTCACCAGTAGGTAGTTACAGTTAGGACCTAGTTTCTATAGGAAAAGCATTTTTTGACTTGCCTATAACTTTGGCATAGTTTGACCAATTTTCATGAAATATTCCCAAACAAGTGTCAAAGTAGGTTTGGTGTGTCATGGAAAGTTTGGGGGTGGTCCGTGCAGTGGGGACCGAGAAATAGGGCGTAAAATAAGGGTGCATTTGTAATGTTAATTCCCATAGGAACGCGCTGTCGAACCTACAGCCCGAACCACTTGACAGAATTACACCAATTTTGGCAGAAAGGTAGATGTTGTTATGCAGATTGTGCTTTTTGTTATTTGGTGCAAATCCATTCAGTATTTTTTGTGAAATTAAATTCGAACAATGTAGTGATATCTCTGGCCGCGGATATTTTGCGGCTATTTCGCAGTGGTCGTGGATATTTCATGGCGACATCGTCGTAGATCGCGAATGCACATGTCAACAGGAATGCTGTGAATGACTGGGCTCATCCTGAACAGAAATTTGCAGCCGCCATTTTATCAATCGAGAACTGTTCCTGGGGCTGAAAAGTTCTGTGAAAGCTAACATATGGGTTCACGGCGGAGGTGCTCTGACCCCATGTTTGAGAAATAGGGGTGTTAGTGACACAAGTTATGTGCCCAAAATAGATTTTTTTAATCACGCACGATATTCACGACGACAACGCGACTGCCAGCACAGTCCCCCATGTACCACCATGGGGACATCGCGACTATCGCGGTGACACCACAAATATTGGTGGAAATATAAAATACAAAGGGGCCGATTCCGATTCGGACCGGAAATCTCTCCGACCGAGCCGGACCCGGAGAGATTTCCGACCGAATCGGACCCTAGCAGCCCGACCGAACGAGTACGATGCGCACGTATGCTATCGGACTCGAGTCGGTCGGACTCCCATTGAAGTCAATGGGAGCCGGTCGTACAACGCGTACGCGGGCTCGCATTGACTCAATGGGTGCGAGGCGAACAAGGGAGCCCCGTACAGCGGGTACGCCTCGAAGCAAGTACATGCACAGGTAGGGGGGACCCATAGGTCCCCCCTGTGTGCGACTCGCGCGGCTACACGTACAGGGGGGTCCGACACGGACCCCCAAAGTACGGCTCCGACTGCTTCTTGGAGCCGGACGGCGCGAGTCGGTCGGACTGCTCGCGGCGCACATCGTACTTGCCCGGTCGGGGAACGTCTCCATTGCGCGGTGCGAGGCGCATCCGTGCGAGTCGGTTGGAGCGGTTGGGACCCGCGAACGAGTCGGTCGGTGAATTCGCATGCGCTCGCATCGTACTTGCTCGGCCGGACACACGTACGAATCGGTCGGGAAAAAGGGCTCCGAATCGGATCCGGTTCAGCCGAATCCGATTCGGTGCCCTACCGGCCGAGATCGGAATCGGCCCCAAAGTATCTATATCCATATACACACCTTCGCTGTCATGTACTTACATATTTCACTCAGACACTTATACACCCAGTCACATACCCACTCAGACACTAATGCGCCCACTCGCAGACTCACTCAGAGACCGATGTGTGTACTCATATAAGCATTCATAGGCATATGCACCTACTTACAGAAGCACTTAGAGACTCATGCGCCCACTTAAATACATAGTCAGAGACTGATACACCCAGTAACACACCCACTCAGAGACTCATACACCCATCACAGACCCACTCATACATGCACACACTGACTCACGGACACACTGAGACACTTATGCTTCCACTCACACATCCACTAATAGGCAGACCTACTCATACACTTATGCACCCACTCATGGATCCACTCACAGAATCATGTACCCATTCACACACCCACTCAGACACTCACACATCCATTCAAATACCCAGTCAGAATCAATTATAAAGTTATCAATTTTGAATGTGACGGTGGCTATTAAATTTCTGCTTTTGCTTCGCATTTAATGATTTATTCGCAGTGAACACGGGGTCAGCGCGAGTCCCGGCGTCACTGCGAAAACGGAAAATAGGTTTTATTGATGCTTTTTATAGAAACTCACTAGAAAAACATGACTTTAGACAATACAGTAATAAACCCCTACTATGTAAAATACTGTAATATGTGTACATATATATGTTTTACACTTTATACAAAAAGGCACAATCGTCGCAGTTAACAATGTCATCGCGACGTCCCAAATAGCTCAGAAGATGAGTTGAAACATGTTTTTTAAAGAAGTATTTATACAGTAATATGTGTAGTGCAATGTTTAGAATGGATTTTTGTAGTTATTATTTTTGGATGTGCTGGTGGCCGTTGAATGTCTGCTTTAGTTTTGCGATTTAACGACGTACAGGTGACCACCATGACGTAGTCATGAAAGTTCCCCAAAAAAAAAAAAGGATCTTTAGAAAAAAAAAATAACAATATTTCGGGTACTATGATGGCTCTGACAAGAGCTGTTGTGTTGACTGTGTGTATATGACAGCTACACATAAGACCGGATGCAGAGTTTCAGGTTACTTAGAAACACCCTGTTGCCTTTGTCTGTAAAGTGCACTCCATCATTTCTATAAATTACATGCATGTCAAAACGCAGGTTGTTGTTATAGATACAGGAGCGACCCCTGACCTTGACTGGTAGGTCGCTCCCCCACCACACAGCTCCGTCTGTGTGCCCTGCTGCTGCCCCTGATTGTGCTCGTTTTTCCTTTCTGTGCCCCCTTGCTGCCCCTGATTGTGCTCGTTTTTCCTTTCTGTGCCCCCTTGCTGCACCTGATTGTGCTCGTTTTTCCTTTCTGTGCCCCCTTGCTGCCCCTGATTGTGCTCATTTTTTCCTTTCTGTGCCCCCTTACTGCCCCTGATTGTGCTCGTTTTTCCTTTCTGTGCCCCCTTGCTGCCCCTCATTGTGCTAGTTTTTCCTTTCTGTGCCCCCTTGCAGCCCCTGATTGTGCTCGTTTTTTTCCTTTCTGTGCCCCCTTGATGCCCTGATTGTGCCTCGTTTTCCCTTCTGTGCCTGTTTCCCGCCGCTGCGCCCTGCGGCCCCGCCCCCTCACTGCCCATTCGCTGCCCCATTCCCTGCTCCTCCCTCCCACCTCCCCATTTATGGCGGCCGCTGCGTGGTGAAGAGAGCGACCCCTGACCTTGACTGGTAGGTCGCTCCCCCACCACACAGCTCCGTCTGTGTGCCCTGCTGCTGCCCCTGATTGTGCTCGTTTTTCCTTTCTGTGCCCCCTTGCTGCCCCTGATTGTGCTCGTTTTTTCCTTTCTGTGCCCCCTTGCTGCCCCTGATTGTGCTCGTTTTTTCCCTTTCTGTGCCCCCTTGCTGCCCCTGATTGTGCTCTGTTTTTCCTTTCTGTGCCCCCTTGCTGCCCCTGATTGTGCTCGTTTTTCCTTTCTGTGCCCCCTTGCTGCCCCTTACTGTGCTCGTTTTTCCTTTCTGTGCCCCCTTGCTGCCCCTGATTGTGCTCGTTTTTCCTTTCTGTGCCCCCTTGCTGCCCCTGATTGTGCTCGTTTTTCCTTTCTGTGCCCCCCTTGCTGCCCCTGATTGTGCTCGTTTTTCCTTTCTGTGCCCCCTTGCTGCCCCTGATTGTGCTCGCTTTTTCCTTTCTGTGCCCCCTTGCTGCCCCTGATTGTGCTCGTTTTTTTTCCCCTTTCCCCGCCCCCTCACTGCCCATTCGCTGCCCCATTCCCTGCTCCTCCCTCCCACCTCCCCATTTATGGCGGCCGCTGCGTGGTGAAGAGAGCGACCCCTGACCTTGACTGGTAGGTCGCTCCCCACCACACAGCTCCGTCTGTGTGCCCTGCTGCTGCCCCTGATTGTGCTCGTTTTTCCTTTCTGTGCCCCCTTGCTGCCCCTGATTGTGCTCGTCTTTTCCTTTCTGTGCCCCCCTTGCTGCCCCTGATTGTGCTCGCTTTTCCTTTCTGTGCCCCCTTGCTGCCCCTGATTGTGCTCGTTTTTCCTTTCTGTGCCCCCTTGCTGCCCTTGATTGTGCTCGTTTTTCCTTTCTGTGCCCCCTTGCTGCCCCTCATTGTGCTAGTTTTTTCCTTTCTGTGCCCCCTTGCTGCCCCTGATTGTGCTCGTTTTTTCCTTTCTGTGCCCCCTTGATGCCCTGATTGTGCTCGTTTTCCCTTCTGTGCCTGTTTCCCGCCGCTGCGCCCATGCGGCCCCGCCCCTCACTGCCCATTCGCTGCCCCATTCCCTGCTCCTCCCTCCCACCTCCCCATTTATGGCGGCCGCTGCGCGGCCGCGCGCTGGCGCGCCGAAGGCGCACCTAAGGCAAGCCCGTCTGCGCCCGTCCGCGCCGTGACCGCGCCCAGCACCAGACCCCCTGGTCCGGGCATCCCCGCGCCGCCACATCAACAGACGCCGATACGACGCCAGCACCCTCCACGCACTCAACCCCGGAAAAGATCACGCCTGCTACCAGGCCACCCCGAAGCGCACCCAAGGGCCCTTCACCTGCCGGAACTGCAGCTTCGCTAGCACCCGCCCCGCCAAACCACCGCCCAGGAAAGAACCCAACTACCTCAGATGCATCCTCCTCAACACCCGCTCCGCCCGCAAACACACCATCGAACTCTGGGACCTTCTCGACTCAACCTCCCCAGACGCCGCATTCCTGGACGGAGACCTGGCTGAATCCCGCTTCAGCCCCCGACATCGCCATTGCCATCCCGGACGGATACAAGATCACCCGCAGGGACCGCACCAACGGAGTCGGAGGAGGCATCGCCATCGTCCACAGGAACACCCTCAGAGTCTCAACCAACACCGACGACACCCTCAGCACCGCCGAACACATGCACTTCCAGATCCACACCGATCCCAACACCACCCTCAGAGGAACCCTCATCTACAGACCCCCGGACCCCGACCACAGTTCAGCGATTCCATCGCTGACTTCATCAGCACACACGCCTCCACGGACTACATCCTCCTCGGGGACCTGAACTTCCACCTCGAGAACAACAAGGACACCAACTCCACCACCCTGATCGACAACCTCGCCACCCTCGGACTCAGACAGCTCGTGACTACACCCACCCACGCCGCCGGCCACACGCTCGACTCCATCTTTTCCGCAAGCCCACACGTCTCCTTCAACCACACCTCCGAACCCCACTGGACTGACCACCACTGCATCCACTTCACCTACAGGAAGCCCACCACGCACCACCGCACCGAACAAATGCCTCGCCACTGCTGGAGCAGAGTCACGGAAGACCAGCTAACCACAACCTCGCCCTGAGCCCACCCGCCGAACCCTCCGACCCCGACACCGCCGCCCGCAACCTCAGACAGTGGATCGACGACTGCGCCAACACCCTCGCCCCGCTCAAGAATCCGCCCAACAGCCACACCAGCAAGAAAGCCACCTGGTTCACCGAAGACCTCCAGGCCTCCAAACGAACATGCCGAAAACTGGAGAAGATCTGGCTCCACGAACGGACAGCGGACAGCTACGCCGCCCACAAGAGCGCCACCCGCAGTCACCATCACCTCATCAGATCCGCCAAAAGGGCCTCACTCAAAGACCGCCTAGACAACAACGCACACAACAGCAAAGAGCTCTTCAACATTGTGAAGGAACTCTCCAACCCCAGCTCCAACACCAACGACATCCAGCCGTCGCGAGACCTGTGCGACTCACTGGCCATCTTCTTCCACCGCAAAATCGCCGACATCCACGACAGCTTCAACACCACGACCGCCCCGGCAACCACCGAGACCACTTCCTCACAACCACCAACCGCCTGCTCTCCTGGACCAACATCAACGACGAGGACACCAGCGAGATCATGAACACCATCCACTCCGGTTCACCGCTAGACCCGTGCCCTCACCACATCTTCAACAAAGCCAGTACAGCCATCGCGCCCCATCTCCGGAAAATAATCAACATCTCCTTCGAGACAGCAACCTTCCCGGAAAGCTGGAAGCACGCCGAGATCACCGCCTTACTCAAGAAACCCAAGGCAGACCCCAAGGACCTCAAGAACTTCCGACCCATCTCTCTGCTCCCGTTCCCCGCGAAGGTCACCGAGAAAATCGTCAACAAACAACTGACCCGCTACCTCGAGGAGAACAACATCCTGGACCCTTCCCAGTCCGGCTTCCGCAGCAACCACAGCACCGAAACCGCCCTCATCGCCGCCACCGATGACATCAGGACTCTGCTAGACAACGGAGAAACAGCAGCCCTCATCCTCCTGGACCTATCAGCCGCCTTCGACACGGTCTGCCACCACACACTACGAACACGCCTTCACGACGCCGGGATCCAAGAGAAGGCCCTGGACTGGACCACATCCTTCCTTTCCGGCAGAACACAAAGCGTCCGCCTCGCCCCCTTCCGATCCAAGGCCACCAAGATCATCTGCGGCGTACCCCAAGGCTCCTCCCTCAGCCCAACGCTGTTCAACATCTACATGGCACCCTCGCCCACGTCGCCCGACAGCACAACCTCAACATCATCTCCTACGCCGACGACACCCAGCTGATCCTCTCCCTCACCAAAGACCCTCACACCGCCAAAGCCCACCTCCACGAAGGAATGAAGGCCGTCGCCGAATGGATGAGGACCAGCCGCCTGAAGCTGAACTCGGACAAGACGGAGGTCCTCATCCTTGGTTCCAACCCTTCAGCCTGGGACGACTCCTGGTGGCCGACATCACTGGGAACAGCCCCGCCACCCACCGACCACGTACGCAACCTAGGGGTCATCCTCGACCCCACCCTCTCCATGACTAAGCAGGTCAACGCCGTTTCCTCATCCTGCTTCAACATCCTCCGAATGCTCCACAGGATCTTCAAGTGGATCCCCACCGAAACAAGAAAAACAGTCACCCAGGCCCTCGTCACCAGCAGGCTGGACTACGGAAACGCCCTCTACGCAGGAACGACGGCTAAGCTCCTGAGACGGCTGCAACGCATCCAGAACGCCTCTGCACGTCTTATCCTCGACATCCCCCGACGCAGCCACATCACACCCCACCTGAGAGACCTGCACTGGCTCCCTGTCAACAAGAGGATAACCTTCAAGCTCCTCACCCACGCACACAAAGCACTCCACAACTCCGGACCAGCCTACCTCAACAGACGGCTCAGCTTCTACACCCCCACCCGCCAGCTCCGCTCGACCAGCCTCGCCCTCGCCACAGTCCCCCGCATCTGGAAAACGACCGCCGGCGGCAGATCCTTCTCCCACCTCGTCGCCAAGACCTGGAACACCCTCCCCACCAACCTCCGACAGACCCAAGACCTACTGGCCTTCAGAAGACTCCTCAAGACCTGGCTCTTCGATCAGTAGCAGCACCACCCCCCACTTCCCCCAGCGCCTTGAGACCCTCGCGGGTATGTAGTGCGCTTTATAAGTGACATGATTGATTGATTGATACAGCCCATGCGATGGTCTCAGAGGAATGCAGAAACAGTTTTGTTATCATATTTCCTGGCTTTGTCAATCTGTGGACAGAATTGATTTGACCACTTCTATTTCTGTCTTTGGCATATATTAGAGTACACCAAGACAGTGTGAGGGAAAAGGAACATCAATTCAGCAACTGTATCCTTCATTAGGATTTCCAGCCCTACCCCAGTCAATGTGCCTAGGTCATTGCCCCCACAGTGCACAATCATGGGGTGAGGAGCTCGGCAATCCACAATGGTTTTGACCAAAGCCAGCAACTGATGAAACTTTAACCCTCTCTGGCCAAACCAAGTAATCTCCACATTTGGCAAACTCAAGTCCCTGTCAATACCTCTTTTTTTGCAGCCTCTTTAGTGAGGGTGGTGTATTTCTTTAAATATGCTGTGTTTAAAATGCAGAAAGGTTAATAGCGCAGAATGTCTCTTGAGACTACTTGTGCTAGCTTCACTTGATGTGTAACTTTTCTTTGAGAAATGCTGAAAATATGTTTTAAACACACAAGAAATATTTGAGAAATGATATAGGTATGCCATTTAGAAAAGGTTTTGTGCTTTGAAAAAGTGAGAAGTGTTGTTTTCAGTATTAGAAATGTACTGATGCATGTGCACACTGATTAACAGAGCAATGTATGCTCCTAGAGAGCCATGCATCCAATTATATATCAAGTGTGATATCTAGACTTCACTCACACATCTTAGTAGAAAAGGATAGATACACTAAAACAGGTAGTTTGATACTGACAGAAGGACTTAAACAATATGGCACAGATATAGTCACAACTGTTGTGTATCTAACAGCAATGGAGGTATTTTCACAGTCAGCCAGGCACTATTCATGCACTCATCCAATCACCTAGCCACCACTCAGGCAGTCATTGAGTCACTCGTGCACTATCCACGCACTTATTCATTCACCCAGGCACTCCACATGCACTCTTCCAATCATGCAGGCACTAATTATGTAGTCATTGAACTAAGCAGGCACTCTCCATGCATTTATCCAATTACCCAGGCACTAACCATTTACTTAAGCAATCACCAAGCCTGTACCTATGCAAGGCACAAGCCTTGCACTCATCCAAATACCTACTTACAAACCATGCACTCATTGAAATACTGAGGTACAACCCATGAACGTATTCAAACACTCAGGCTACTCATGCACTCATCTAATTACGCAGGGAGTACCATTGCAGTGAACCTATCCCCCATCCAGTACCTAAGCACTCATTCAATTATTGAGGCAATACTCTTGCACTAATACAATCACTCCAGCAGTACACTTGCTTTCATCTAATCACTCATGTTCTAACAATGGACTCATGCAAACACTCAGACACTAGTCATGCACTCATCTAATCAGTCAGGCACTACTGATGCATGCATTTATTTATCCAGGCACTACCCATGTACTTATCTAAACACCCAAGCACTACCTGTTCACTCAACCAGAAACACATGGGCAGCAGCCATGTACTCATCCAATCACTGAAACAATCACGTATGCACTCATCCAATATGCACTTAAACAATCACGTATGGACTATCCATGCACTCTATAAACCACCTATTTACTATGCATGCACTCCTGCAATCATCCAGGCACTAGAGTTGCACTCATTTAATCATCCAACCACTATCTATGCATGTATTGAATTATTGAGGCATTAGTTGTGCACTTACCCAATCATTCAGGCACTACTTATGCACTCATCCAAACACCCAGATAATGGTGATATACTCATGCAAACACGAAGACAGTAACTATGCAGATATGGAATGACCCATGGAGTTTTCACGTACTCAGGGAATCATCCAGGCACTACATGTATCCTCAGGTAGTACCTATGCACTCATTCAATCATCCAGGGAGTATTTGTGTATTCAACCACAAACACATGTATTTACAAGTTTTAGTGAGCAATATGTAGTATTTTAGAACCATCAGGTGAATTATATATGCAACCTGTCACACACTCTTTGAATGTACCGTTTCCCCAAATTTTAATCTGATGCATTTAAGAAGAAAAGTACTGAGATACTAAAACACCACTAACACATTAGTAGAGAGGTACAGAAATAGCTCTTATGTTGTGTTTTTGGATTTAAAGTGCTGAGACACTGTATGTACTAATACACTTTGGTTGATGTTCATTTTAAAATTTATCACAGAAGAGCTAAACTCGTCTTTCGCCATTTATAAGTGAGAACTGAGATATGGTGCAGCTGTGTTGTAGGAGAGGGTGCTATAATGTTTATGGGTAACTAATAAATAAAATATACTTATTTTAGTTTTACAGAACACTATCTACATAACTTCAGACAGTTAGAATGCCTACAAAAGTTCGGAGCAAAAAGCAGTAGAAACAACTACAGTATCTCTGCAGAATTGAGACACAAAAGAGGGAAAATGCAGAAAAAGTGCTGAAAGAAAAAAGAGCTACTTACTGGTAAGAGGGCAAGGTCATTTCTTATAAATATTTGTGGACACCGGCAAAGATTACAAAACAATGAAAATAAACAGCAAACTATGAGAAAGAATAAGAGTGGACAATATCTATATTACAAGAACAGGAAACAATGTAACAAAGATGGACACACCTTAACCAGAAGACAGAAACAGTTTAAGGAAATCAGAGCCAGGATGTTTCGTAGTAGAGTGGTTGTAAATCTACTGAGAAATATGAAGAAGTATAGAATAAGGGGAGAGGCACTAAAACATAAAGAACAAGTTGATGGAGTAGTTGATAAGGCCTTTGCTTTGAAGAGGAAGCTTTTCATTTTGATTATAAATAGAATGAGGACTCTTAACAAAATGGTATTGTACATGAGGAGACAAAACCAGAAGAAAAGATTAGTCAATAGAAGTAACTTTTGTACAGTTTTTAGTGGAGAATGGATACATACTTCTACCATGGAGCCTTTCTTTCATGAAGAAAGCTATCTCCAGGATAACACACTAGTTCACGCTGAGAGAGGACAATGTTATGAAATGAAAAATGGCACTCCAATAGTGAAAGAGGTGATGGTATCTAGGAATGCGGAACAAATTATATCAGAGGAGGTACAGGGAATGCGTAGTCAGGCCCTGTATACAAATGGAATTGTAGTAGTGTTTGTAGTAGTCAACATTGATATACTAAGAACATTTCTACATATCTTTCCAAGGCAAAGTTTAAAACGCAAAATAAGTACTTTACAATGATTGGATCCTTGCAATGTAAGAAGGCATACACATTTGGATGAACACCCACTACCTTATTTATCAAAGAAAGTGTGCCAAAATAACTTTCATCATTTCAGGATGTAAGCTGTACACCTCTCAACAATGCAAACTTTAGTTAGGAGGTTGTACTATGTGAAAAATCCTGCTTTATATTTAGGAGAAATTAATAGAGCACTTTTAGAGCATTTTTATAGAGCACTTTGTATATGGTACTGTGGCAGAGGTAGAAAAGGTTTGTGATGATGTGTAGTTTCGTTTCTTTTTCACTCTCCCTTTTTCACTTGTACAAAACCAGTGAAATTCAGCAGTTATAGTTACCTGAGCTAACTATAGCTTACACCCCCGCAATGCACTGCCCATGACCACACATATTACATCACTCATGACATGGTCAGTGACATCACTGATGACATTACTACTGGGGACAGCAGACCACCATGTCTGTGTTTGCTTTTAAATAAAGCAATAAAAAAAAAATTGCAGCCCGCTTTCCTTTAAGGAAAATGGGATGCGTTTCAAAAAGGAAAATTAAACGTTTCTGTTTTATTTTTTAAGGGTAGTCAGTGGTCCGTGGGTCCACTGCCTGCTCCTAAAAAACGTTTTCGCTACAATTCACAAAGGGGAAAGCGTCCCTTGGGAACCCCTTCCCATTTGCAACTGACTTACCACCTACTTGAAGTAGGTAGTAAACAGCAATTGTTTTTCGACTGCATTCAGGTCACAAAACAATTGTACACCCCCTGTGGCTCGCTTTTAGGAAGGGGCGCCCTTGGCATGCCCCTTCCTGATAGCGACTTGCAAACCCTATTTTGCAAGTCAGTAATAGGTTACCGACTCGCAAAATAGGGTTAGCGCATTACAAAAGCTGTTTTAGCGGTCGCAAATAGCCCGAATTTATGTTTGGAACTGGTAAAAACAGTCGTACTCTGGCCCGGAATCTCTGAGAATATTACTCATCTTTATTTGCTGTGCAATCCTATTTTGTGGCATAGGATGATCAGGAGTAAGGTTCGATCCTATTCTCTGCATAGGATATACATTCTGATCAATCTTCTTTAGATCTCAGTCTCTGGTCCACAGTTTTGAAATCACTGTGTAGTTTTTGTGAAACTAATAAAGGTTTCAGTGCCCTAACCTTATTTTGTTTTGTGGTGTGATGTTCAAAAGCCTTTCTTTTCTTTTGCAGACTGATCCAGTTTGAAGCATAAGGCCCTCAAGGCCTTGAAGCTGTGGACAGATGCTGCTTTACACTGTTGGGTCGCTGATGCTGAAACTCAGGAGCCAGGAGCGGGACAATCTTCTCTCAGGTTAGAAGAATTAAGCCAAGTAAGGTTTGGGGTTCAGGATGTGGTTTTTAGAGCCTGTGCCCCAAGATGGTCAGCAAATCTCGAGAGGACTTTAGATCTCGCGAGAACTCGAGTCCCGCTTTCTTTGGTAAAAATGGGTTGGAAGGGAGGCCCAAATACGAGGGGAGTGAGAAGGAAAGAGTCTTTGGGACCTTTTTTAAGCCACCTTGGATATGGAATGTGAGGTTTCTTGGGGCCTTCTTTATTCACCAACCTAAGCTTAAGGGAATGGAGGGAAAGTTCCTAGGGGGGGGGATTCTAGGGTATTTTTAATGGCATGTTGGTCTGCAAGGAATGACATTGGCACTTCTCAGATGATAGATTGTGTGCACAAGGTGACAGGTGGTGTGCACAATACGCAAGATGCATGTGTCACAACAGTACTCCCCCCTCAAAGGCTGACTGATGGGGCAGGGCTCAGTGGGAATTTGGGCATGAAAGTATCTAACCAGGTGTGGGGCATGTACATGATTTGCAGTTTCCCATGAGCATTCTCCAGAGGATAGCCTTTCCGATCCACAAGATAAAATAATTTCCCTTGTCACCTTTGTGAATCAAGAATGGGATTCACCTCGAGCTCCTCATTGTTGTCTACAATGATTGGAGGGGGATGAGGGACTGAAAGAGATGGTTGGGATAAAGGGCTTCAAAAGGGAAGTATGGCATACTAGATGGATGTGATACTCTTCTAGTAATGCAAGTTTCATGGCCTCAGGTTTCACTACCTTCAAAATTTGGAAAGGCCGTATGTGTCGAGGTTGAAGTTTGTTGGGCCCTTCTATGTGTAGATTCTTTGTGCTCAACCAAACAGAGTACCCCACATCATAGACACCTGTGTTTATTTGCCTGTTCCTTCATCAGTTCTCTTGAGGCCATCTATTGTCTCTTTGCATTAATCCAAATGGTCTGTAAATTCTTAAGAAGAGAGTCCACTGCAGGTATCTTGTGGGATAACTGCACGAGTAGGACCTTAGGATGATATCCCAGGATCCATTCCTTTCTAACTATCTGCATCAAAATCTCAAAAGGTAGTAGCATTTGGATCAGGCTCTCTAATAACCCCAATTTATCAACCCCCATCCTCATGGCCTTTGAAGTGGCATTATCTCTTTGTAGCACATAATCATTTATAGACCTGTACTAATTAAACAGACATTACAGAATGTGGAAGATGGAGTTCCAACGGGTGGGCATTTTCCTGTATGAAGGCTTATATGGGACAGTATTGGCATACTGAATGATCATCACCTCTTTCTGAGCTTTGAAGAATGGCTGAAATTTGTGCAAATCCTGCAACATGCGACCAGTTTGTTGTGGGCCACTTCTTGTTTTATGAAAAGTCCTACACAATTAGGTTGATGCAATGAGCTAAACACAGCACTATGACTTATTTCCAGCAGCCTTGGTTTGGATTATATAACTGCATTTGATTGTGGCAACAAATCCAATGCTGAGCTCCCTGGGTTGAAGCTATTCATAGTCTTTGTTATTGAATTCTTCCAGGATATTGGCAGCCATGTGTTTTTCTTCATGAATAGCTTTGCAAATGTGACATACCGAAGAATACCTTGAAAAACACATATGACGATAACACCAGTGACTAGCCCTCTTCAAGGAGATCCAGTGTGCAGTGCTGCATATATAGTCTGTAGCAGGACAACTCGTTAATATGTTTATAGTATGGCAGTTGGACTCCATAGCTCTCCTTTTCATTGCTTCAGCAACCAATTCCAGCACTTGATGGTGCAGCTATTGCTATAGTCCATATAGGTACCATAATGTAGGCCCAGGTAACTTCATAACCCTTCTCCTATATTCTTCCCTACATTACACTTATAACGGTTTACAGGAACCAACCTTTTACCTAGATACGACACTGCATTCAGAACGCAGGTTTTCCCTAGTTCGAAATCACATACATTATGCATGAGGATTCTTGGAAGCACAGTAGGACTACCATCTCCTGTATAATATCTATGTATAAAGTTCATGCCCAATGTCATCCTTAGTCCGACACAGTAATACAGCGAGGTAGGACCCCTGGGGAGACCTATGGGTATATATACATCACATCTTGCTAAGATAGCCAGAGGAGATCAGGGCTTCCCGGCGGACACACTGACCAGAGACGCTGAGATTCCTGCATGCAGACACTCCAGCTCGCAGTGGTCTAACATCCCTCGCGGGGTGTCCAACTCGAGACCAAGACGGGGTCCCACAGTCTCTCACTTCAGGTAATGGGGTTGAATTTATCCTAGAGGGACTTTTGGCTTAACACCTACACACATACTAGGTACACTTAGGTACATCTAGTTAGGAAGACATCGTAGGAGTATGCATCTTTTTATTATCATGTATTTTATGTACTTGTATGTATTCATGATTACTGCAAGATGGTAGAGCTTTACCATCCGTTTACTTTCATAGTGCTTCTAATCCTATATATCTGCTACTGTCTAACGGTTGTTGCAGCTCATCTATTTTACACCAGAATAACAACTGTTCAATAAATACTTATTGAAAACGCCCAGCCTTTTTATTCTGTGTAACTCTCTGAGACAAACTGAGTATGCACGAGTGACTGAGCGAAAGGTAATATATTGTTTCCACGGTCCTGAGGGATCAGGGTTGTCATGTTCGATGGTTGCCAAGAACTATTCTCTCCTTGGTAAGAGGAGATTTTAGTGGCACTGTGAGCTAGCTGGTACAAAAGGGCAACATACCCGGTGGGGGTCTTCAGAATAAGTACCACACCAATCCTACAGTGTATGCTGTCCGAACGCGCAGATCCTGTATAGGTTTCATAGGAACTACACAACACCATGACACAGCAACAATTGAAAAATAGGACAGTCTAGGAACCTTCATTTTGGACAAAACGCCTCCACAAAAAATTCTCTTCTTCCACCAAAGAAAAATGATAAAGAAAGAAAAGTGGTAACATTTTATCCAGTTTCCCAATGTGTATATGGGCTAAATTATGGGTTTTGTGGTGAGGTGCTTCCTTGCTGGATATAGCTCTGATAGCAGATTGTTGTATGTTTTTTTTTATTTTTTATTTTTTATGATTACACCTCAAATGCCCTCCTTGGAGTTAGGCTGCTTGGACACTTTGGGCTGACCAAAGCCTCCCTCTTTCCCTTGTCTTAAACTTAGAATGCTGGTGGTTGCAAGGAGTTAGGCTGCTTGGACACTTTGGGATGATCATAGCATCCCTCTTTCCCTTGTGGCAAGCTGAGGATGCTAGTGGTATTGAAGACACACTATGAGTGACAGGTCTTTTTCACGTGATAACACCCTCTTTATCATCACCTTCTTCTATCTGTTCATGCTCTTTTCTCTCATCAACAACCATCTTCTTTACATACATGTCTTTTTTTACATGCTGTTCCAATCTTTTTTAACATGCTGTTCTCACAGACAAATATATTGCTTTTAAATGGGAAAAAGAAAGTGGACTGGCCCCCCCGGTGTGCCCGCCCTGGAAGCACTGCTTCGGTAGATGCCACAAAATCACTGTACTGATGTTGAGATCACATAGGCATAAAACAAGAATCAGTTACAAAATATCAACTAATACGTAACTATAGGTAGCCCATTGGCGCAACAGGCCTCAAAATAATAATATACCTTCATCGGGTAGTGCGTCCATACAAAATTCACTAGAACAAGGATATCGTCACATTGGCTAAAAAATGTTAGCCTGTGAAAGACTCTCATTCATCACGCATTCCACTGCAGATAGCGCAGTACCCCATGTGTACACTCTTCACTGTAAATAATGCTCCCCTGTGGTGGAGCACAACCAGAGATTGAGGCCATTGCAGCCTACATATCCCATAACTCCCATAGGTAGCGCTTAGCACTCCATCGGCCGACGTGCCACTGCCCCGTGCAGCTAATGAACCAATCACACATTCCTTTTGTTTTGCTTAAAGACCGGCACGGTCAAACACCTGGTGGTCTTGGTGGAACACTCTAGGAGTCGCAGACAGGCATGCCTTCTTGACGAAGTAAGTGGGGGGAATTATCGTCTGTGCACCACACACACGATGAGTGCGCTCACTTGCCTTTAGGCCTATATGGCTTTTTCACCCATCAATAGAGGCATTTACTGAAACAGTGCTCCCACGGCGAGCACACCGGGGGGGGGACAGCTTACTTTCTTTTCCCCATTTAAAGGCCATGTATTAGTCTGTAAGACAGCGTTATCCCGCTGGCCCACCGCACTTTGACATTCATATGGCAGGCACCCCAGGGGACTGACTAAGTTGACTCCAATTACCTAGCGGCCATACACTCCCACGCTGGCAGACTGCATTCTGACATCAGTATGAATGCATACGGTGACAAACAATATAATTCGGTATATGGTCACATGCAACCCATTTTTACCTTTTATTGCCATTGATGCTCATAAAACCTACAGAAACACATCTTTTTAAGAATGTAATGCATAGGGCATGTAGCCATTAACAATGTTATATTTTTATCATAGTGTGTGACTATAGGAGTGTGCCTTCCACCAGATGCCAATGAGTCCTGAACAAACTGTAGTCAGGGGAAGAAGTGTCTCTGTTTCCCTATGGTTTCTGAATTGCTGAAATGTGCATGCTCGCATGTGCTGTGTCTTTAAAATGGTTTGCCGTGTTTCACTTTATAGCATATTCTGTTAAATGGTTTGCCATGCTTCATTTTATATCATCTCTATATGTTGTACAATAAGTTTTACCAAGCACTTGTCTGATGTAGACAGGTGCTTGATGCCGGTCAGTGGCCACTTAATCAAGGTGCCCCGCCACCGGCACAAGCTATCAACATACTTGATTATGTCAATAGGCATTTACAGTCCTGAACCAAAGAATACCTTGACATATTTATTATCGTCCCTAAGTTTCCTCATGCAGGATTTTACTAGAAGATGAGGAGCCTTAGGTCTCATTTCTATGCATGGTACGAATGTGTAGACAGGCAGGGATTCTGACAGCCCTGACAAAGGCCTCAGACTCGTACGGGCTTTAAATGTGAGCCGAAACATGTTGGCGTATAATAGGGGTAATTGAGTCATTGTAATTCATAAATACCCTACAAACCTCTTTTTTTTATCAGTGCGCAGGGTACCCAACTAATAACTAATAAACTAATAAAAGAAATCTCCTTGGGTATACCCTGAGGCATTTTTACTATTGTTCTCCTGGATCTCTACTTTATAATTCAGTAACGATTTATATAAGAAGTCTCATTTCTGGTTGAGTCGGCTTGGTGTTACCATGTTACCAGCGTGTGGATAGGTGCTGATGATGAAGCATGCCACCATTTAGTGGGTGGGGAATCTACTCCAAATCTTTTGGATTTCCCCAGGACCTCACTCTGATTATCCAATCTAGTAGCCCATTTGTGTAAAAAGTCGGGTTAGGGAGGACACAACTAGGTTTCCTACCCTCTTGCTCTCACTTTGTGATAGAAAATTAACACCCCACTCAACCAACAATCCAAATTCTTTCAATTCCTATCTTGCTATTTCCCAGAATTCTCTAGAATCATTTTTCCTCACAGCATTTTGCAACAAATTCCACACTTTGTATTTGAGCTTTTCCTCTTAAATGCAAGTATGGATTTATATTCTGAAAACGTTTGAGGTGGTTTGCCCGTGAATATGCATGTCTTATTTTCAAGACTGCCATTAGGGGTTCTTCATTCACATGGAACTCCTAGTCATACCACTCTAGCTTAGTGGTTCAATTCGGTGGACAGTCAAAATATCGATTTTTAAATATCGAAGCACAGTTATATCGAGTTTTAAATATCGTAGGGACAAAATATCGAAGTCAAGAATATCTACAACCAGAATATCGAAGTTAAGGTAAGAAATATCGATGTTGCAAATATTGATGTTAGTAATATCGATAGTTAAATTATCAATGTTAATAATATCGATATTTATATGAGTGTTATGTATTTTAGTATCTATTTAATATGTATGTGTTCTATATTTTTTAAGTATTGTACTGTTTTTTTAAATATATGTATACATTTTTTAGAAATTAGTAATTTTTTTAAAAGTAAATTTTGCGTTTTAGTACCGTAGCGGGTTGTGGGTTTATAGGGGAATAGAGTGGGAAGTAATTTAATTTTAATTAAGTAATTATAAATTTTTAATTATTGTTATTAATAATTAATTTATTGTTAATTAATTATTAATTGGTAATTAATTATTATTAATTGATACTTATTTTATTTGTATTAATTTATTATTGGAGTGGGTTGTGTGTTTTTAGGGGAATAGGGTGGTAAGTAAATTATTTGTATTTAAGTAATTAATTAAGAAAAATTGAGTATTAATAATAAAAAAAATTGTTAATTAATTTTTAATTGGTTAATAATTTTTATTAAATATTATTTATTGGTATTGAATTCTTTGTGTTAATTAATTATTTATTGGTTATTAATTGTTATTAAATATTATTTATTGTTATTGAGAATTAATTGTTTTGTTAATTAATTATTAATTGGTTCTTAATTTCTATTAAATATTATTTATTGGTATTGATAATTAATTTTTTGTTAATTAATTATAAGTTGGTTATTAATTTTTATTACATATTATATATTGTTATTGACACTTTTTTCATTTAATTATTAATTGCAAATTAATTTTTATTAATTGAAAGTTAATTTAATTGTGTGAAATTTTATGTGGAGTGTGTTGTGTGTTTATTGGGGAATAGGGTGGGAAATATTTAATATTATTAAAGTAATTATTATTTTTGATATATTTGTAGTTTATTTATTTTTTTCTAAATTTATTAATAAATCATTATTTAATTACAATATTTATTTCATTTATAAGTATGTTATTTTTAACATCTACGTTGTCCAACGCTTCCCTACTGTTGCACTCACTGGAGTGGGAATAGTAATTTTACCCCTACGCTATCCAGCGCTTTCCCTACTGTTGCACTCTCTGGAGTGGGAATAGTAATTTTTACCCCTACGCTATCCAACGCTTTCCCTACTGTTGCACTCTCTGGAGTGGGAATAGTAATTTTTACCCCTACGCTATCCAGCGCTTTCCCTACTGTTGCACTTACTGGAGTGGGAATAGTAATTTTGTACCCCTACGCTATCTAGCGCTTTCCCTACTGTTGCACTCTCTGGAGTGGGAATAGTAATTTTTACCCCTACACTATCCAGCGCTTTCCCTACTGTTGCACTCACTGGAGTGGGAATAGTAATTTTTACCCCTACGCTATCCAGCGCTTTCCCTACTGTTGCACTCTCTGGAGTGGGAATAGTAATTTTTACCCCTACGCTATCCTACCTTTTCCCTACTGTTGCACTCACTGGAGTGGGAATAGTAATTTTTACCCCTACGCTATCCAGCGCTTTCCCTACTGTTGCACTCTCTGGAGTGGGAATAGTAATTTTTACCCCTACGCTATCCAGCGCTTTCCCTACTGTTGCACTCTCTGGAGTGGGAATAGTAATTTTTACCCCTACGCTATCCAGCGCTTTCCCTACTGTTGCACTCACTGGAGTGGGAATAGTAATTTTACCCCTACGCTATCCAGCGCTTTCCCTACTGTTGCACTCTCTGGAGTGGGAATAGTAATTTTTACCCCTACGCTATCCAACGCTTTCCCTACTGTTGCACTCACTGGAGTGGGAATGATAATTTTTACCCCTACGCTATCCAGCGCTTTCCCTACTGTTGCACTCTCTGGAGTGGGAATAGTAATTTTTACCCCTACGCTATCCAACGCTTTCTCTACTGTTGCACTGTGGAGTAAGTATATATATTAATTTATATGTATATGTTTAATTTATTTTAACATTTAATGTATTAGTTATTATTTTTAAATATCTTTTGATATTTTTAACTATATTTCTTTTAATTATATGTATTATTTACTTAATTTTACATTATCATTAAAACATTTAAAAAACGATATTTTTAACTTCGATATTTTTGACAACTCTATATTTTTTTCGATATTTTTGTACTTACCTTTATGTAGATTGGACTTCGATATTTTTGACTTCTATATATCTGTGTCGATATTTTTGCAGGTCGATTTTCTGTCTGTCGATATTCTGTCATACATTCGTTCAATTCCTAGTAGTATTACAGTTTTTTAACATGAGTGAGAGGAAGTTAACAATATCCATGTATGTTTAGATTGATCCATTTTTCAAAATTGCTTTAGAGTTTGCAGCATCGAAATATCCCTTCATATGAATGCAATCCTCCTGGCAGTTAAGAGTACTAGTGATGCCTGTGTGACACCTGACGGTTTTTGAAGTAATATTAAAAATTAGGCTAGAAGTAGACAATTAATATTCCATACTGTTGGCTATTGGACCAAGATAATAAAATAGAAATTGTGCCACCAAGGGATCAGTTTCACTTTCTATTCTCTTTTGCACGACCAAGTCTAAGATTAGATGCCAAGAATCCATATTAAATAACATAAAGTTAAATAGGCTGAAGTTAATATTTGACCTAAAGGCTTTATTCGCTGGCATGTCTAATTTTCTGCACCAGTTTAAGAGGCAGGTTACCATCATGGTAATGAATGGTGGCCCATCTTTTGGCTTTCCAATATTGCATATGTTGCCAAGTTCGGCAGCGTCTAAACTCTGTCTTCAATGACAATTTCAGAGTCCAGCATAATTTTATATGGTTTTACATTGACGTCTCCTCAGACTACTATGTGGGTGTTTTTATTTTGTACAATTTCACAATCCAATCTCAATTATCAACTTTTTTGGTTCTCAAATAATTAAACTCTGTTTTTATTTTGATCATGCAGGGAATAAAGATTAAAGATTTCTATAGTTGCGCTCAAACTTTTCAAGACAACATTTAGTAAGTTCCTGTTTTGGGTTGGATTGTGGTTTATTGAAACAAAAAGTTAGATCTATATTGCCTAGACTTTCTTGGATCTACCCTTCTTACTTTTTATAGTGCAGGGGAGCTGTAGGTTGTATATCTGTCTGCTAAAATACTTCTATTTACCATGTTTCTGAAAGCAACAATATCATGTGATTTAATACTCCTTGTCTTCAATTTTCAGTTTCAGACCTGCTATGTTCTAACTTAAAACAGAGATGAGCCTTGCAGAATCATGCATGTCACTAGATCCTTCAATTGAGGATTATTCTCAATTAGACGATTTAGAGAGTATTTAATTATAGGCTGAAATATCCTCACTATTTGCTAGTATAGATGACAACCCGCATGTTTTGGTTATGGCAATCACAGGAGCGTGGTTTGACCTTTCACAATACATGAGCTTCTTTCTCTCCATGCTATTGATGTACTTTGGCCTTCAATTTAACTGATCTTCATTATCACTATTTAGCTGGTATACATTCTTGTTCATATCCGGGCCCCTAATAGATCTAAAGGCTATAGCCTAAAGCTGCTGCCAATTGCACGTTTGCCAATAGGGTGCAGTGGTGGTAGGTATCGATTCATGGTATTTGCTTCCTCTTCATAGTGGACTTTGCAGATCACCTCAGCTGCACCTCAGCACAGTGTGGTGTTCTGCTGTCCTCGGGTGGAATCTGGAACACGGAGTGCATAGACCAAATTCCACACAAGGACGGTTGGCCCAGGCTTGATGGAGAAGCTACTCAGCTCATCTCCTCTACCAAATAAACGTACCTGAACTTCATCTACGGATTCTGTCATTCCTTCGTGAGAACGTTACACTGGCGATGACTGGGGAACGAAGCATCAAGCCTGGAGCCCTGCAACAAGCAGATCGTGAGTCCGTTGTCTGATGAGGTCTTCTGTCCACCACCGGAAGCTGTGTGGTGTGTGTAGCCGTCAACTGCCTCCTCTCCTGAAAATCCCATATTTCAGAGGTATTGCGGTGAGACTTTAGCCAATTTCTGGCATAATTTTAACTTTGCGCCAGCTTGCGCACGTAAACAAGATTAAATGCGCTGTCCCGCGTGCCTCAGAACTTCTGCGTATGCTCCTCATGCGTCATCAAAAGATAGAATGTTGCCTGCTCGCACACCTTACTATTGCGTGCGCTCATGCCTAAACTCCAGAGAGAACGTTGTTTATTAAATGCGCTCGCGCGCCAACAATGGATTGAATTCTCCTTTCTGCTGTCACGAAGCCTTTGATTTGTATGCCAATCGCGTATGCGTGCGCGAATCAATGAAAGGTTAGACCGCTTACCAGAGTCTTCACTATTTTTGTGCTTATCGCGCATGCGTGTGCATTGTCTTTTAAAGGGCTACTACTTCTGCACTTGTTATATTCCATATAGGTACCCTATATAGGTGCAGGTAACATTGCAACCTTTCACCTATATTCTTCCCTACATTACATACATAACAGTTCTTAGGGACTGACCTTTTACCTAGATATGACACTGGATTCAGAACCCGGGTTTCCCCCTAGTTCGAATCTCATACATTATGCATGAGGCTTCTTGGATGAACAGCAGGGCTTACATCTCCTGAATAATATCTCTGTATAAAGTTCAGGCCCGACGTCATCCTTTAGGCCGACAGAGTAACACAGCAAGGTAGGACCCCTGGGGAGACCTATGGGTATATATACATCACATCTTGCGTAGAAAGACAGAGGAGACCGAGACTTCCCGGCTGACACACTGACCAGAGACGCTGAGGTTCCTGCATGCAGACGCTCCAGCTCGCAGTGGTCTAACATCCCTCGCGGGGTGTCCAACTCGAGACCAGGACGGGATCCCATATTCTCTCATTCTCAGGTAATGGGGTTGACTAGATCCTAGAGGGATTCTTGGCATAACACCTACACAGATGCTAGGTACATTTAGGTACATCTAGTTAGGGAGGTATTGTAGGAGTACGCACTTTTTATCATGTGTTTTATGTACGTGTATATATTCATGATTTCTGCAAGATGGTAGAACTTTACCATCCCTTTACTTTCGTAGTACTTCTAATCTTATATCTCTGCTACTGTCTAATGGTTGTTGCAGCTCATCTGTTCTACACTAGAATAACAACTGTTCAATAAATACTTATTGAGAACGCCCAGCCTGTTTATTCTGTGTAACTCCCTGAGACAAACTGAGTAAGCACGAGTGACTGAGCGAAAGGTAGTATATTGTTTCCACAATTCTGAGGGATCAGGGTTGTCATGTTCTGAGGTTGCCAGAATCTATTCTTTCCTTGGTAAGAGGAGATTATAGTGGCACTGTGAGCTAGCTAATACAGATAGGCTAACGTATCCGGTGGGGGTGCACGGAATCAGTCTGCCGCCAGTCCCACAGTTTATGTTATCCAAACGCGCTGATCCTGTATAGGTTATATAGGAACTACACGACACACTCTTTACAACGTAGAAAATATGCCGTTTGGATATATTTGAACAGTGCGGTCATTGTTCTTCCGGTGATCCGCACACCATCATTAAGAAAATAGTTTCTGTGATTCGCACACTTTCTTCATTGCGAGCCAATTTCTATAAAGCATTATCTACCAGCATTTCAGTGATTCACACACTTCTTTTGTTCAAGCAAAGTTTCTGATGTCTTGTGGACACCTTTATGTCGGTGATCCACCCACCACTCACTACTTGCTTCTTCGAGTTTCTAGAAATACAATATAGCTATTTATAGATTACTAGCACAAGCGTATTTATTTCTCACATTTTGATTTTATAATGGAGGGTATTGGTGCTCCACCTCCATTTTTAGCTACTCCAGGAGAACCTGCAATAGAGTGGAAGCAATGGAAGGAAGGTTTAGAGGCTTATATTGAAACTATTGGTGGTGATGACTACACAGACAAGCGGAAACTAGCTATTTTAAAACAATGCTTAGGTGCTGAAGGCAGGCGCATTTTAAGTTATTTACCTTCAGTTTCTACTAATGTTTCAAGTGATGAGGATGACATCGACGTATTTCACAATGCTATTAAACAACTTGACAAACTGTATGTTAAAAAAGTTAACGAAGTGGTTGCATGCCACAAATTCCTAAGCAGAGGTCAATTAGTCAATGAATATATTGACGTCTTTGTCAACGATTTGAGGATTCTTGCTGCCAAATGTAATTATTCCTCGTTTCATGATCAGATGGTACGCAACCAAATGGTGATTAAGGTGGCTGATGTCAAGTTACAAGAGAAATTATTATCTGCTGAGGATTTGACTCTTAACAAAGCCATTGATATTGCTCATCGTTTTGAAGACATGAAATTAGGCATGAAAGAGTTGTCAGAGAAGAATATTGCTGATGTTCTTTTAGTCAATAAGACTAACTCTGACGAAATTGTTAATAGCAAATTTAAAAGTAAAGTATCACCTTCCTATCCCAATCTGGAGAGAAAAGAATATGTATGTTTCAAGTGTGGTATTCGAGGTCATTTTGCCAATGACAAAACGTGTCCTGCTATAGGTCAAGTGTGTAGATATTGTAAAATAAAGGGACATTATGCTAGGATGTGTAAAAACAAGAACAGGTCTAGGAGCAGGGGCATGGATACCAGAAATCAAAACACTGATCAGATTAAGGAGGTTAATTGTGATCTCGAAGAGGAAGATTTCCTGTTAACTGTATGTGAGGTCAATGGGAATGGGAAGGATGCCCCTTTCTGCACAATTTTGATAGGTGATAAAGAGGTAAGGGTTATGGCGGATTCTGGTGTAAGGCATACCCTTATTGGTGATGAGTGGTTAAAGGAGTTTCCAGGTGTACACTTATCTCCTCCTGATATCAAGCTTGTGGGGTATGGGAGGAAGCCGTGCGAAGTCTTAGGATTTCAGTTTTAAAGGCAAGTCCATTTCTGCAAAAGTCTATGTTGCCAAAGATGGTTCTTGTCTTTTGTGTTGGCCTCAGCAAAGGGACCTGATGATCACTCTGGATCCCAACCATCCCGATCAGGTGCTGGGTTTCTCAGATCTAATTCTTCAGGTTGGTAATGATCCAGCAACTGAGTGGGAGAAGATGTTTCCCAGTGTGTTCTCTCCACATTTGGGCTTGCTATAAAATTTTGTTCATAAGATTATTTTGAAAAACAATGCCATTCCCAGGGTGCACAGGGTCAGGAACATTCCTTTACTCCTAAGAGATGCCGTGAAAAAGGAGTTAGAGAGGTTGTGTCAACTTGATGTTATTGAGGAAATTGAATCCTCTGATTGGTTATTGCCCGTCGTCGTCGCACACAAACCCAACGGAAAGGTTAGGTTGTGTGTGGATTTGAGAGATTTGAATGACAGTGTGTGGGTGGACAAACATCCCCTGCCTAATATCAGTGAGATGTTTGTCAAAGTTAAAGGGGCTTTGGTGTTTTCAACTTTGGATCTATCAAATGCCTATCATCAAATTGCCTTACATGAAGATAGCAAACAGTATACCTCATTTATTACATCTGAAGGTGCTTTCAGATATAAAAGGATGCCATTTGGTTTAATTTCTGCATCTTCTGTTTTTCAAAGAGTGATGCACAAATTATTTAAGGACATGAGGAATGTGTTGTACTTTCAAGACCATATTCTTGTTTTCGGGTGCAATACACACAAGCATACTGAAATTTTACACAACGTTTTATGTATACTACAAGATAATGGTTTGACTTTAACGAAGGAGAAATGCAAATTTGGTGTAAGTTCTGTGGATTATCTGGGTCATTCCATCAGTAAAGATGGTATTTCTCCAAAACAAAATGTAGTCAAGGCTATTGAGGAGGCTCCTGAGCCTGAAAACAAGTACCAACTTAGATCTTTTCTAGGTCTAGCGGAATACTACGCTAAATTTATTCCTGCATTTTCCGACAAAACAGTCCATATGAGAAATTTAATGAAAAAGAACCAATCATTTCTATGGGATGACAATTGTGTCTGTGAATTCAAACTTTTGAAGAAATGTATATCGTCTGCCCCCGCATTGGCCACTTTTAACACTGCTTGCGATTCTGTTATTGTTTCGGACGCCAGCAATGTTGGCATTGGTGCTGTCCTTATGCAAAACCAGAAGGGACACTTGGTCACAATTGCTTTTGTTTCCAGGCCATTAGGAGGTGCTGAATGCAAGTACTCCACCTTGGAAAAAGAAACACTAGCGTGCTGGTGGGGCATTGAGTATTTTCGGAAATACGTTTATGGCACTGATTTTAGAGTAAGGACTGATCATCGTCCTCTTGTGGATTTGTTTACAACAAAAGGTTGTGGTAAAGCAACTCCCAGGATTGCCAGATGGCAATTCAAATGACAGGATTTTCATTTCAAGGTCGAATATATTCCTGGTGTAAAAAATATTTTGGCTGACTGTTTATCAAGATTACCTCTGAAGGATGATTATGTTGTTGGGGAGGATGTGGATCTGGAAAGGGTTGTTTCCAACTGTGAAGTATCTAAGGGTTGCATCAGAGAAGATCAATGGAGACTGGTGTGTGACAATGATAAGAATCTCAAAGAGGTTGTGGGTTTTGTCATATCTTCATGGCCTAGGAAAGCTGACATTTCACAAAATCTTTTGCCTTTCTTTCAAGTGGCTCAAGAATTGTCTCTTCAAGATGTGTTTTAATAAGGGGTCTGCAACTCGTTGTGCCTGATGATCTTAAGCAAACTGTTTTAGACATGGCTCATGAAGGTCACCCTGGTATGACCAGTATGAAGAGGAGAATCGGGAGTGAATTCTGGTGGCCTGCAATGGATAGGTGTATCGAACGCAAAGTCAGATGTTATATCGAATACAGTGTCAGTGACAAATCCCAAAAAGCTGTTGTGTATGAACGTCTTCCCATTTCAAGGCCGTCCCGGGCTTGGGAGTGTGTGTCTCTTGATATTGCCGGACCAATGTGTTTTGGTCGCAATCCCTTGTATGCCATAGTTCTTGTTGACCAGTTATACCAGTGGCCTGATGTTAAGCTGGTACCTCAAATCACTTCGAGAGTTGTTATCCAGTTTTTAAATGAGGTATTTGAAAGGGAAGGTTTTCCTGAATTGTTGCTTACTGACAATGGTGTGCAGTTGACTTCCAATGAGATGAAGGAATTTCTCGAGTGTCATGGTATTGCACATAAGCGTTCCTCTGTCTATTATCCCCAGAGCAATGGGATTGTGGAAAGGTGGATCAGAGTATTAAAAGAAGGTTTACAACTGGCGATTTGCAATGGAAAGAACTGTCATCAGCTACTAAAGAGTTACTTTGGAGTTACAGGAACACTCCCAGGTATGATGGTGATTTGTCTCCTTTTGAAAAAATGAGGGGTAGGAAGAGTCTGTGTAATTTGAGTCAGAGATGGACAAGGAATTATCGCTGAATTATCGCCACCTTAACGCATCAAAAGTGGAGATAGATTTAACGCCCCATTCACAAGCGTGTGCAAACTGCAGACATCGCCAGTATTCCCGCGATAACTGCCGCAAATATTACCCCCACGGGTGACACCACCAACTAACCCTAATGAGATGCAGAGTAGGCGTTCCCATGCAAAACACACGAAAACACCACTACACCACTTTCACAACGAACTGCCAGATCTGCGATGCGAACCAAAAACAGGCGATAAGCCGCGGTAGCAGCAGGGAATTAACACCTGCCTTTTGCTGGTGTTAAGCAGGACGACTACCTGCAACATGATAGGGAGCCCAGCCAAGAGCCACATCTGAAGACCCACAGATGCCATGGAGCCAATGATCATGCAGATCGGAGACCCATGAGGGCCACAACACCCACCGCCACCACTCCCAGGCCCCCCCCGGACCCCACAGACAAACACATACCGTGCACGACACAAGAGCCACAAAAAGCGCATGATGTCGCACAATGACAAAAAGAAACACACATGTGTGGTCAGAAGAACGAGAAACAGTCACTCATCATTGAAGTAACAACCAAAAACTTTATTGAAATACAACACAAAACACCAATGCGGAAGACTCCTGTCGGGTCCGTCCGGGACAATCTTGATGTCACAGGCTGGAAAAAAAAGCACCAAATCAGAACGTGTGTCATGTGCACATCAAAGGAGTGAGACACAGAGAAACAGAGAACGAAAGAAAGGCAGAGAGAAGGGAAGGAATGGAGCGAGAGAGAGAGAAGGAAAGGAAGGGAGAAAGAGAGAGAGAGAGGGAGGGACACTGCCGCCCCGCGCACCCAGGCACCACTGCTCACCTGCTGCCACCGGTGTGTCTCCAACCACGTGCCGGTATACACTGCAAGCCACCAGGTCTGCAATCTGTAAACGAGGCCAGAGTCAATCATGGCAGAGTCCATCTCACTGCACACGGCAGAAACGCCTGTCCGTCCCTGCGCACACATGCAGCTGCACCCTACCCCCTCCCGCAGGCCAGCGCTGGCTGTCCGTACTTGCGCACCCAGGCCCCACTGCTCACCTGCCGCCAACGGTGTGTCCACCAGTGGGCACACCACGTGCCCGTGCAAGCTCCAGGCCCCGGTCCCGGCACCATGGCAAGCTCCACATCATGCGGACCCGCACCGCGGCCCAGCAGGTCGCACACATGATGCTGAGTCCTGAGGCATCAATGGCAGAGACCACATCAGTGCACACGTCATCATCGCAGGCTGCACACCCGCTCAGCAATTTCGGTGCCACTAACCCTATGCAACCCCAGTCAGCGCCACATGGTGGTAGGTCTGTGACGGCCGCATGGCCTCGGGTGCCACTAACCCTGTGCAACCCCAGTCAGAGCCACGTGGTGGTAGGCCCATGACGGCCGCATGGCTCCGGGTGCCACTAACCCTGTGCACAACAACTCATGGGCCCTTTATGATTGAGAATCGTGGAACGTCCGTCATCCAGTCACCACCGGCAGTGGGGAATGTGACGTTGTCGGCCCCTTATATTGGCGGGGTCACATGGCCTGTGACGCCTGTGCAGGATGGGAGTGGTGTGTGTGCAAACCTGCCCTCAGGGAGTGGCTGTGACATGCTGACAACTAGACCAGTGACCTGCAGACCACTATCGTGTAAACCTGCGACATGTAGCTATGTGGCCCCCCCTCGGGGTGTAAGTGGAGTGGTCTGGCCTGGCGTACGCCGGACCAGCGCAGGGCTTGCAACAATGACTCGGGGGCTCTGGGCGTGGTTCAGTCCATGTCCGGACAAGGAAGTGACTAATGCATGTGTCCCTGTTGTTGTGTCTACTGCACCCGGAACGCAATCGGCAATGTAGCACACTGTGACTGGAATCCCACTAGATGAGCATCATTGACGTTAGGGGGAATCACTGACCCTACATTCAACCACACATTCATACATGAATGATGAAAGACATGACACAGCAGTGCGTTTCTGAATGTTTAATGCACATCCAGTGGAGTTTTGCAGCTGGAGCAGTACAGGGCCATGCCAACCCCATTTCACATTATGGGCCCGTGGAGGGCCAGCCAGAATCCATCGGGGAATGACACGTACAGCGGAAGAGGAAGGGTACAGTCCGCAGTCTGGTCGCTGTGTCATTGGTCACCAAACAGGATATGGCAGTCCATGTCGCGGTCCAAGGTGAGTGCAGCAGAGTGTATCGGGGGTCAGTGGAAGGTCATGGGGCCATGTGCGGCACCAAGCAGCAACAGGCCAGGTGGCGGACATGAATGCTAGTGCCTCCTTCTGATCTGAAGCCCATCCATGTCCTCGTCCTCGGATGTGTGCTCTGCCCCACGTGTGGGTGGTGCAGTTCCGGCTGCGGCACTGTGTGCCACTGACACATCAGGGGCCAGAGGGGGATTGTCGGCCGCACTGTGTGGCAGTGACACATCAGGTGCCGGAGTGGAAATGCCTGCCGCACTGTGAGGCACTGACACACCAGGGGGCAGAGATGTGGATGGTGTAGGAGCAGCAGCATTCATCTGCGCCACGCCTTGTGGCAGCAATGCCATGATGAGGATATGCAGGGCATGGTAGATCCCAGCTACATTTTGCTGATGTGCAGCGGTGGCTGCCATCCTTTCCGCCTCCATCCGCACCATGTCCTCCATGAGCCTCCGCATGTGTGCCAGCTCACGGCTGAGATCGCTGGAGCCACTCTGAGCGGACAGGTGTTCTTGTCTCCGAGTCATGACTCCAGCGATGTCAGCCAGGACTCGTTGGAGACCATGGAGAGGACTGTGGGTGTCCGTTAGGGACTGGAGGTGGTCCCTGATGGGACTCAGACACCCATGGATGGCATCAAGTTTGGTAGCCATGAGGTCGAACCCCACCCGCACCTGCTCAGCCATCTCCCTCTGGCCCTCCAACACACAGCGTTGGAAGGCCATGTGTTGTTCGGGGGGGTCTTGGGAGACAGCCGGGGTTGTGGGTGCCTCCTGCTGGGTGGTTTGTGGAGTGGGTGGGGTCTCCTTGATGCAGCTGGGCTGCCCTGGTCCTGGAGGTGATTGGCGGATGAATTCAATGATGTCTTGGAGGGCTTGGGTGTCGATGCTGGGGGTGTCCTCCTCGTCATCAGTGAAGAGTGGCTGGGACTGCTCTGCAGGAGGTGTTGACGGTGCCCCTGCAATGTGCAGGGGAGATGCTGTATTACAATGTGTCCACATGTATGTAGCCGTATGGTACATGTTTACATTCAGACAGCATGGCAATGTACATTGTGACAGTCTGTAGATCAGGGCCATGATCCAGAGTCATTGTGGGTGTGCACTGTGCTCTGCTTGATTGTGCATGTGTGCCATTGTGGCCATATCCCCCGTCCCCCCAGTACCTGGTGGTTACTCACCCTGTTGCTGTTGTGTCATGTCGAGCAGTGTCCGCTCCCCCAACTCCTGCCACGGTCTCCACACTGCTGACTGTCGACACCAGCTCCTCCTTGTCATCCAGCTCCAGCTGTGGTGCTGGGCTCCCACCTCCAGTCTGCATTGCTGCCTTCTGGTTGCCTGTGAGTTTCTCCTTGGTTTTGCGCTTGATGTCAATCCATCACCTCTTGACCTCGTCCATTGACCTCTTGTGCTCTCCGACGGCATTCACCTTGTCCACGATGGACCGCCATATTCCATTTTTGGTGCCCAATGACACGTTGGAGGTGATGAATAGTTCTTGATGGTGTTCCATCACCTCCGTGACCAGGATCCTATTCTCCTGCGGACCGAACTGCCTCTTCCTCTTCTTCTTGTCCTTGCCCTTCCCTGTCCCCGAGGTCCCAGGCTGGTCGTCCGGGGTGCTTGTGGGGTTCCGCTCCTCCTCTGCGCCTGCTCCGGCTGCCTCCATGGTGCTTCTGTGTTGGTCATTTTGTGTTTGTGTGTTTTTTCTACTTTTGTAGTGATTTTCCCGCCTGCCATGTGTGTATAGCAGGCCTGGCGCTGCTTATCGCTGATTTCCTCATCGCGGTTTGGGCCAACGCATGTTTTTTGCGTTGGGGTTTGGGTTTTTATCACCGTCGCGGTTGTTGTATCACAGACATTGTCCGCGTTTTCGGGAGACTATCGCATGGTACCGCCGTGTTGTGAATTCCACGTTAACACAGGGTTATTTTCCCGCGCTAGACTGCGATGTGTAAAGTTGCGGTAACATTTTTTGGAGATGTTTAGCGCACGTTCTTGTGAATATCCCCCTTAGTGTGTAGAGAGGATGACTAAAGCATAGCCGATGATGATTATCCGAATAAACCTTTATTGTCCCCTCTGAAAGTCAATGATTGGGTGCATGTGAAGAAGGGGAGATTGCTGAAGGCTGGTGAGTCTAGGTTTTCGTCTCCCATGAAAGTTGTCAGAGTTGGTAGGCAGGTGGTGGAACTTACAGATGGAAATGTTTGGAGTCTGTCCAAAGTTGTGAAAGTTCCTCAATGGTTATGGCCGGACAATGATAGCCATAGTTCCAGGTCTGTGCAGTATCCCAAGTTGTTGAATGATAAGATAAATTGGCAGAAACTGTTTTGTCATCAGTCCTGAAAGGTGAAAAGGCATCAAGTTCTGAGACAGAGACAAAGACCGGCATGGTGTAAGGATTATTTATTGAGTGTGTAAATTTTGATGTGCTTTTGACCCATTATTTGTGTGCACTTTATAATTGCTTAATGTTATTTTTCTTCCAGTTGTTTTTCTTCAAATGTATATATATATTTTGTTAACAAAGGAGGATGTGTAGTGTTCTGCTGTCCTCGGGTGGAATCTGGAACACGGAGTGCGTGGACCAGATTCCACACAAGGATAGTTGGCCGAGGCTTGATGGAGAAGCTACTCGGCTCATCTCCTCTACCAAATAAACTTACCTGAACTTCATCTACGGATTCTGTCATTCCTTCGTGAGAGTGTTACACACACCCCCACTTTACTTGACCCTAGAATGTAGGCAGAAAGCCGAGTTGGAGCTGCCTTCACTCTGACGTTTTGGCGCTGCCCCATTCTCCTACTGGGCATCGGGCCATAGAGGTTGGAAGTTGGAAGGGTGAGGGCTGGTTGTGTTACTGGGGACTGTTTTTGTAGCAGTGGAACAGTTTTGAAAGCACCCACTGCTGAGTTCCTTGTATATCCAGTAGTTTTGAGGCAACAATAAAAGTGTCAAGATAACACTGGTGATTAATGTAATTTCTTGAAAGAGATGGGAGTTTTATCTAGTGGCAATTTTGACTGATCTATGGTAGCGCAGAGGGTTAATATGTCTGCTACAAAGGTCATCTACCATGCAGATCACAGAACAGTATTTTATGTGCATAGCTTAGTGGGTTACTGCTTTTGTCAAAGAGACCCTTTTGTTACTGTGCAGTTCATAAGTTGCAATCATATTCCAGCACAGTGAGCTATGATGTGTCATCAAAGAGTTACAAGAAAACTACATGGTACAGGTGAGAAAGTTATATATATATTTTTGTCTTTCATTATCCTAATGTTGCTACAAAGGGTTTGTTTGGGTATAAATAAATTCTTATTAGTAAAGCCAACCCTAACCACTGTGTTTCGCTCCGAATTCTGGGTTTGTGCTTCTCCACACCAATCACTCTTAAAAAATGTCTACCAGTATGGATGACATGTGAATCCTACACCTTGTATTTCCCTTTGTCTTTGTATCATTTTCTATACACTGATTTACACATGGATTATTTATTGTCTCTGTATGTGTGTGTGACGTAAAGTGCTCTGACACCCTACACTGGTATGAGAGGCACTATAAAACAAATGGAATACATGTGAGAGTGGGGCTATGGAGAGATGGGAGGCACTGTTGGAGGGTGATAGTGAGGGAGTCATTGAAGAGCCCCAACAAAGACTGTTGAATCCTTGTGCACTCTAAGGTCGTCATTTACTATGCATTAAAAGCGAATACAATTGAATGTGTAATGAAAAATGTGATGAAGAAGGCCCCATTTGTGCACAAATGTTCTTGAGGGGAGAACCCTCCCAAACCCTTCTTGTAGTGGTCAGGCTCACTCGCTGCACTCACTATGCACCGTACAGGGGCTGGTCTGAAAACATTTGCCAGGGCTGCTTTTGGTTCCCAGTCCAGCCCTGCCCAAACACCTCACAAGATCCCACTGGATCAGAGTGATGGGTATGTGGCGGATCAGCACTGAGCATATGAAAGTTTGATTCTGAGGAGTCGGGGCACGGTTCAAAGACAATGGCAGGGGCACGTGTGCTCCAGCTGATTCCCAAAACAGCACGTCAGCGTCACACACTTCAACAACATGCACTGGGGGAGTAGCAATGAATTAGTGAGTGAGGATAGTAATCGTACTATTCACAAGAATCATGGATCACTTGTGAAAGAAACAAGTTGCAACTTTGCATACCCATAGTCATTGCACAAAATGCACCAGAAGAGCTCCTACTAATCTTCGATGCTAATATTCCTGGCTCCATTTGCTATACAACGTCTTGTGTTTCAAATTCTGTCTAATTCGGGGGTATATTTTGTCACTGAATATTGTTATACATACCTGCATTACAGGCCTGACAACGGTCGTGGGCATCCTACACTACTGCACAAAGTGACACAGAATGACAGCTATGTTTCTTTCCAAACATTATTACAATAAAAAGTAAACACGTTTCAATATCTATTTGATTGTAGGCAACATCATTGCTGATTCACAGGCCGTCAAATGTGAGCATCTGAGCTCTCCAAAATCAATATACTTTCTCAAATTCATACATTTAGTCATATTATGTAGAGATCCTTTGCTGATTTTTCAGTGGGCCAAGAGCAGGAAAATGCCTTGCAGTGGGATTTCCAGAGCTGGGCTCCCTCAACTCTCTTAATCTATAATTATTTGTCAGCACATCTTCATTCTGCTCCGCGAATCTTATTATAAACCTGCTGTGCTCGGTGGCAAAAACCGCGAAGAGCCACTCTGATAGGATGCTTTGGAGATCTCAACATTCAATATTCCAGTAACCATGGCAACTCGGTCTGCTAGTGCTGTGTGATGTCTGCGAAACCTTATTTTGTACTGTTTTCATTTTCTGTTCTGGAACTACATGATGCAGTTATACTATTGCTAGTGAATAAGTTCAAAGTTGACATTCGTCCGGCATACCCTCTTGCTGATAAAAAATGTCTGTTACCTATTAAAATTGGAAAGGTAGGAATCCGAACATGAAAAAATCAAATGAAGCACTGATCTGCAAAGTAAATATGCCTGCAAGTATGTACTGACTTTTATGTTTCTATTGATGTAGAGGAGCAACTAGTTATTTTTTCTCTAAACTCCATCTGCCAAACTGTCTGTTTGTCCTATTAGTGGTGTACCTCCCAAGAATTAAACGAAACACAGGCCCCATACTAGTGATACTACAGTAGACCTTTTGATTGTTAGCAGTGATGACTGTACAAATGGTTTAAGCGTATGTACAGTAATAACCTGCTAATCAATAAAACAAGGTATTTGTGGAAAGTGTACTAAAGAACGTACATACATTCACACATGTATCACTACAATGCATAGGTTACTTTTCACATTATTACTATATATACATTTAAATCACCTACACAGTCTTCACTTCTTACACCCATAAGATCAATTGTATAATTGCATTAACAGTAGTATGAAGGTGGGGATTATTATCATGAATCAGTTAGAAGGTACATCAATAATGGGACAAAGGCAGTTAAACAGACAGAGATTAGAGAAATAAATATGCATATGTATACCTGTGTGTGAGTGTATATATATATATATATATATATATATATATATATATATATATGAATATACACACACATATATATACACACACACACATATATATATATATATATATATATATATATATATATATATATATAATTACAGTTCCTGCTGTCATATGAATTGCGCGGCAAAACAGAGAGTGGCACACCAATATGTGGTGTCTCGGGCCCTAGGCCCACATACTATAGAAATGACCACACTGATACGGCATACTTGGATACTGGAACTGGCCCAGGGCTCGTGCGCCCGGCCCCTTTTATTAACAGGGTCACCTGACTGGTGACACCTGTGATGGGTGGGTGTTAGTGTAAGTGTTTAACAGGGTGAAACCCTAGAACGTGTCCAGCCGGACACTACATCCCTCCCAAACTTTAATGCAAAGAAACAAACAAAAGTCTAACCTGTAAGAAAACAAATAAACAATACACAGCACCAAATGAGTCTCTTCAGGCCGTCAGCCAGGCAGCGCTGGAGCTTTGGACCGCATGGTCAGGATGCTTTTGTCCGCCTTGGCGATGTATTTCAGACCGGACTGGTCTCACGGTGTTGGAGTCTATTTACAAAGTTCAAGTATCGGTGCATCTGGAGTGGTGGTGGAGTCCACTCTGGAGATCTCGCAGGCACTCAGGTTCTGGTGGACGACAAACCTGCAGCTGTTGGGGATGATCTCGGTGTATGAGGCCTTTCCTTGGAGGCGATGTGCTTGATGGTCTTTCTCGCTCCTGACAGCTGAGCAACTTCAGACTTACCTCTCGTGCCTGGACTCCTCTCTCACTGGAGCCTCCTGGAGGGCCTTCCTGCCGGGCTGCCATGGGACCGTGTGGACTGTGCGGGCCACGCGAAGGCGTCGCTGAGGAATTGCCAACAGGACCCACAGCCAAGTCGCTCATGTAGCCGCAGAGGGTGGTGTCTGAGTCTGGATGTTCTCGTCATCAGGACTCAGGTTCTGTGCCTTCCTCTGATTGTCTTTGGGTGACCAGTCTTCGACTGTGACCTCCATGCTTCCCATGCCTGTCGTGGAGCTGCTTCCGACGCATCTCTCCTATTCGGATTCCCCTCTCACAGGAACTCCGTTGAGGCCCTTGCCCCTGGATTGCCACGTGACCGCGTGGGCTGTGCGGGCCTTTCGTAGGCCATGCTGAGGGGTCGCTGCGGAACTCCCAACAGGGCTACGGCCAAGCCTCGTGTAACCCCAAGGGTGGATATTCCAATGGTTGGGTATGCTCTACTTTGGCAGGCTTCAGGTTGACGGGGGACACAGAAGGTTCCTGGGTGGCTAGCCTCGTTGAACTCCGGTTGTCTGGAGTGTTGGGATCCACTCTGGTGGTGCGATGCCCCTTTGGCGTCCGTGGTGATGATGCACCTGGATGACGATGACAAACACAGTGATTTTCCTTCAATTGAGCAACCGGCGGTGATCTCTTGCCTTGGGTGACCTTGCAGAGTGAGGAGGGCTAGAGGGACTTCGTGGCCACTTGCAGTTGTCTTCCAGCAGGTGCACTTGCTAGGTGTGGTGCTATCGATACCAAGCAGCCGGTGACAGGTGAGAGGACGGTCGAACTGCGAAGCGTGGGGCCTGGACGCAGATCGCGCTTGCTAGCGGCTTACGGTCAGGGCTGGACTACGAACTGAAACCGGCCCTGGCAAACTTCTCCGCCGGGCCCCACTGGGGGGGAGGGGGGTGCAGCCGAGCGGTTTGCTAGAACCAGTTTCGGCCGATTTTGTTACAGGGGCCGATATTGCCGACCCCCGGTAACAAAAACGGCCCCCAGGGGCCCAAAACCGGCCCTCACCCTGGCGGCCCACCGGGGAAACGCCCGGTGCCCACTACGGCCAGTCCAGCCCTGCTTACGGTTGGTCCTCCTGCGAAGCTGTCTCCAGTGACGTCTCTGCACCCCGGTGGCTGGCTTGTGCTGATCAACACCTTCTCCAGTGCTGGCATGAGTCCCCTGTCCTGTCGTTCTTCTCCGTTCCATCTTGCGCGCCTGTGGTGGTTTTCTGCCCTGTGGCATTGTGCCACTGTTCTTTTTTCCTTTGCGGAGTGGCGTCCTGCCACTCTCTCTTCCTCCTTCTGACCAGGTCCTCACTTGGATGTGGCGTCCTGCCACCTGTCTCATGTTTGGGCCACATGGACATCTCGCTGGTCGCGTCCAGTTCTTCGGACGGTCTTCACTTTTCTGCGGACCTGTCGCAGGTCTGTCCTGTCAGTAGGACTTGCTTCTTCCTCTTGGGAACCTTTCATGGGCACCATCCTCTCCTCAGGGATTTCACGGTGCTCCTCTTCTCTTCACTCGAGGGTGTTGTGCTTGCGCCTCGAGGCTGCGCTGTCGTTGCACTTGATCCTGCCTTTTTCCGGGCATGCTTGGCGGAGTTGGTCACTCCGAGTGACGTGCTCCATGCTGGCGGTGTGACTGTGGCATCCGGCCACGTGTCTCCTGACGTCGGAACGTACGTTGTGGTGGCGGCTTGCTACGTGGGGTGTGCGACTCTCCTCCTTGCCTGTGTTGGGCCACTGGCGACTCCGTCTTGAGGCAGTGTGAGGTAGGACACCTTTTGCTGTCTTTAGCCCACTGTGGGCTTCGCTGGTGCAGTGGAGATGTAGAGGCTCTCCTTGCTACTCCCAGCAGTGCTTCTCGGTGGAGATGTCTCTATCTCCCGGGCGCCTTCTTCTGGCACTTGGTGTGCCTGTTCTTCTTTGTTGTGGTGGTGGCCGTTCACCACTGAGGGTGGGTGGTGCAATTTCCTCGCTGACCATGTCATTAGACTGTCCCTGGGATTTTGCACGTGCTGTGCACAGGGGTCCTGGTGGCGTACTAACTGCTTAGTGGGACTTGCTGTCTTTAGCTGTGCTGTTTGGGTGTACCTAGCTTTCTGGCAGCTTTTGCGGTTGTGGCCACAGTGACTTTCCTGTGGAACTTACAGGCTTTAACAGCCTCAGCTGAAGTGCTATTACTTCCTGGGGGACGGGGCAACGTCCTTGTGGTGGCGTCGGATGGCCACTGGGGGTAGCACGTCCAGCGTGCTTCTTCCTTGCATCTACATGGAGATCGGCTGCCCTCAGTCTTATTGCATTATCTGGACCATGCGTGGTCACTTCTCTTGCGTTTGGTGGGGCTGCGGGGCACGTGCCGCTTTTGACTTCTTGGTGCTCCTTGTTAGGGTTAGCAGTCTCTTCCTTTGGAGCTGTGACCTGCGTCTGGGGTGTAAAGCGACTGCCTCGCGGTGCTGCGGCCACTTCCTGTGGAGCAGGGTGTAGGGGTACAATTCACTTTCCCCAGTACCGCTCACCGTCACTAGGTGGTATTGCCGGTACTTTCAGGAGGCTGTTGCAGTTGATGCTGCCGGCCTGTGTACGTTGGAGAGGCAGGGGTGTGGTTGTAAGGCACTCCTCATTCATGGTAATGGCCACTTGGGCCTCAGTGCAACTTTGTTCTCTCACAGAGCTCCTCAGTTGAGCAGCGGTGCTACTGGCTTCTGGGTGCTGGGGCTCCTTCACTATAGCCTGCGGCATTTGCTGCTTTAGTTCCCCAGGTGCGGTGCAGGCATGCGACTCCTAGGTGGTGCTGTGCTCTAGTCTGCTCTCCACGGGCCACAGCAGTCTCTGGAGGGTCGCAGTGGCTTGTCCTGTTTGCTGCAGGCCTCTGGGTGCTGGAGGGGCTGGTGCAGGGCTCTGTGCTGGCACGTGGCGCTGCTTATTTGCGAGCAGAGGCGGCCACCGATGTGGCGTTGGTGGATGCGGTCTACCTTGATGACCACCAGGTGGCGCTGGCTTCGATGCTGGAGGCCACAGCAGCTTCCTTTGGTGCTCTGGCCTCACGCTGCAGGTGCTGAATGTGTTGGCCCCTCACCTTCAACGTCTATGCAGTGGCCCTGATGCAGCGGATCCTCTCGCCTACACGGGCCTCACTGGAGCAGCTGCAGAGTCGAGCGAGGGCTCGGCAGGCGCGGCCTCCCGCTCATCGCCCGCACCCGAGTAAGTGTTACTCCTTGCTGCTGACGGCTTCAGAGGCACGCGTTCAGGGTAGGGGCAGCCTGTTCTAGTCTGGTAGACAGACCTCTGGCTTGCTGCATGCTGGGCTGCCTCTCTCTCGTACTTGCTGCGGCGTGGCTCCGCTGATCGCTGCCAGCATTCAGGTGCCAGACGGGTCACACAGCAGGTATTGCCGAAGCGCGGCGCTTTCAAGAGTTTTATTGCCTGCCCCGTGAGGGCACAAATGCGCTCCATTGCCCGCCTTTTTCCTCTGCGATGGCCCGCTCTCACTTTTCTCGGGCTCCACCCCCCCCTCTTCAGGTGAATCGACAGGCAGAATTGGGCTGGGACTGCCGGTGTGGGTTTCTCTCAGTGTTGGGGCTGGCTTGACATGTTGCGCGGGGAGCTGTTCCCTCGCGCGCTTTGGCCGCTTCGCTGTGGCTGCAGCTACCTCGCCCGTGCAGGCATATTACGTTAGTCTCTGGCCGGTATGGGAGCGGGGGACATACGCATGCGGGCGGCTGCCGGTTGACTCCTTCGAAGAGTTGCGGCCGTGCTAAGCCTGAGCAGGGGCTCTGCCTCACCTCGAGGGGGTCCCGGGATGCTTTCTTTTCCCGATGACAGCCTCTCCCCCTCGCACTGCCTAGTTTCTCAGCAGGCGGATGGCAGCGGGGCAGCGGACTGTTGCCGACTCACTCACAGTCACTCCCCTCTCCTCTTCCTTGGTGAAGTCCCCTTCTGCCTACCAGCCGTCGCGCACACCGTGGGTGTGGGAATGCTTCATGCGTAGGGTACCATTACTCCTCCGGGGGCAAGGCAAGCGGCGGTCGACACATGCCACATGCCACATGCGGGGATCAACCTGCTCGTCGCCATTGTGGTGTCTCGTGCCCTAGGCCCACATACTATAGAAATGACCACACTGACACGGCATACTTGGATACTGGAACTGGCCCAGGGCACGTGCGCCCAGCCCCTTTTATTAACAGGGTCACCTGACCGGTGACGCCTGTTATGGGTGGGTGTTAGTGTAAGTGTTTAACAGGGTGAAACACTAGAACGTGTCCAGCCGGACACTACACAATTCAGTTTTCACTGGTTTATTCATGCCCAAAACAATGTGTTTTGGCTTCACAGAAGTCTTACTCAAAGTAAAATAAAGATTTCTCTATTTCCCAAAAAAATATACTCGTTATGGTTCATAGATAGTGAAGACATACTATGGAAATTGCATTATTGCTAGATAATTCACAGCATTCAAAAAGAATATTGTTAAAAAAGTTCTGCAGCATAATGGCTAATAATTATTAACATAATATTCAATTGATTACAATGGTGTATACATGTATATAAATATATATGAATCAAATTCATTCATGTTTTATTGATCATACACAATATTAACCATATTCCTATAATTAATGGCTCAAATGAGCTAGAGATATATAGAGCACATTTTCAAAAGTTAACAAAGTGCAAGTGTGTAAATATTGTTAAAGTGCAAACATGTAAGAAAAGCGAAAAAGTGCATAAAATGCAATAATAACATCACCAAATGAATAATTGTTTCAACCCAATAATCATCGTTACAGGGGTAAAAGGCAACAATGAACTTTGCAAAAAAATCTTTGGGACAAAACCTCTGGGCAAGTACCTCAAATTTCCATGCTAAACTTCGCAATACCACTGACATTCCCGCATATTATAATTTGACTAAACAATAAAGTATAGCTCTACAAGTATGATGAAAGATATCAATATAGTAATTAAACCATCCGAAAACGGAGGTAACGTAATGGTAATGGATATCACTGGTTATAGGGCAGAGGCCATGAGACAGTTTGAAGATCAAAACAGCTATGAAGTAATTGAATGGGCAGCACACAAGCATTCCATCCACACATTTCAGGACTCATTGTGGGACTGGCATTCAGCTGGCTTGCTGGATATAGACAAATACAGGTTTTTAAAGGTTGCAATCCAACAATACCTTGCCTGTACTTGCTTCCCAAAGTACACAAAAATGCCACTAGACCACCGGGGAAACCGGTAGTATCCTCGAATAGAGGTCTTTTGGAAAATACTGCTATCTTTTTAGAGCATTTTTTTGTTTCCTTATGATTTTTGTTTTGAGACCATTTTGTAAGGACACCACTGAATTTCTTCGCAAAATTCTTGATATCAAGTGGGAGGAGTCTTACACCATGACCACTCTAGATGTATGCGCACTTAATTAGTTTATTGAGAAGAAAATGGGAGTGAATGCTTGCATGTATTATTTCAGTGACGGATCAAAATCCTTGTATGATCATACCAATATGTTGAAGAAAATGATGCTCTTCTGTTTAGAACAAAATATTGTTTTGTTCAAAGACATCCTGTATCGTCAATGCTCTGGGACTGCGATGGACACCTGCTTCGCTCCCAGCTTTGAGAGCCTTTTCCTTGGCTTGGGGGAGGAGCAGGTGGTCTGTGCCGACACCAATGAGCGGTATACCATGCAAATCTCTATGTGGATAAGGTATATTGATGACCTTCTTTAATCTGGGAGGGGGACACCACACTTCCTGAAGAGTTCATCAAAGAAATGATCTCAATCTCAAATCCACACATAAAATAAGTAGAGAGCATAGTGAATTTTTGGACATATCTGTTCACATAGATGTCAAAACTCTCAGAACCTTGTTACATAGAAAAGAAACAGCTGGAAACAGTCTGTTGCATGTGGGCAGCTACCATCCCAGTTCATTAAAATGGAGCATCCCCTTTGAGGAGCTCCTGAAAGCATGCCATAATTGCAGCACTGAAGGCGATTAAAAAAAACAGCACAACACGATTCATAACCACCATAACAGGAGATCATATAAAATCAGAGATTCCATGAAAAAACATTGAGGCTTATTAACCAATAACCCAGTTATAGGGAATGAAATAGGAGCCTGGCCCAAAATCACTTCCTAGAAACCGAGTTCCATCAAAGAAATGCTAGTACACAGACATTCTAATCCTGAGAAAATGCAAAAATGTCTCAATAAGCATAAAAGGTTCTTCAAATGAGGCTTGTGCAAAGCCTGCAAATGCAGCACAAACCAAAAACATTACGCACTTCCTATTGGCAGGACCAAATCAATCTCAAAATGTATCACCTGCATGTCTGACTTCACTGTCTATGCCCTAGAGTGTCCGTGCAAACTAATGTACATAGGTAGCACAAAGCTACCTCTCAAAGAGAGGGTGCTGGAACATCTACATGCCATTAAGAACATTGATCACACCTACCTTGTGCCATGACATTTTGCTAAAAAGTAGAAAAGTGATAATAAACAACTAACCTTTTTTGGCACAGACAGGGTGATCAAACATGTCAGAGCATGGGACAGGGAAAGACACCTGAGAGTCCTGGATTCACGATACATTATTGAGCTTAACACCAAATGGCCTTATGGTCTCAATAGCAATGAGGAGCTAGCGATACAAATTGGGTACCAATAGACTGGTATTCTTCAGTAAGAACATTTCTCCTTGTTAAGGAATGGTCTATGATTTGTCTGATGATTACGATCTCACTATAGTTCCATTTGTGGCAGTATCTCACTATATGTTTAGCTATTGTTATAACTATTTTCTTTACACGTCCTTCATTTCTCTTTGTAATTGGAATTGTCCTTGTCCAATTATATTTATGCACTTATATTAACATTGCTAATGTTAGGGATCCTTCCATTGCAACCAAGGTTATATTGATTCTGGTAAAATGCAAGGCATTCTGATATTGTGATATTGCTGGGCACTTGCCCATTAATGTACACTGGCTTGGATTGTTTACGCGGATTCTCTGTTGCATCTATGCCATTGGAATTACGTACACAAAGCCAAAATGGTGGTAATTTTTGGTCTTATCATGGATCAAATTCACCAAACATCTGGTATTTGTTTAGCCAGCAATGCGCCTTTCATTTGACTATAAAGTACATCTGTAGCATGGAATTTTGGGGCACTTGCCCAGAGGTTTTGTCACAAAGATCTTTTTGCACTTTTTTTGTTGCATTTTACCCCTGTAATGATGATTATTGGGTCAAAACAAATATTGATTTGGGGATGTTATTTTTGCATTATGAGCACTAATTCACTTTTCTTACACTTTTGCAGTTTTACAATATTCACTCACTTGCCCTTTGGTAACTTTTGAAAATGTGCTTTATATCCCCCACCCCCGAGCATTATTGGACCCTGGGGACCCCATGCCACCGGGCTATGTTTATTTTTAACAGGGAGGAGGGCCACGCTGCCCCTCTTGCCGAGCCTATTATGGCCCTGGGGACCCCATCATCCAGGGCTGTATATGTGTATATATTAAAGCGGAGGGGGGCTAGGGCCCTCTCCCTGAACCTATTATGGCCCTGAGAACACCATCCCCCAGGGCTGTTGTTTTATTTTAAAGTGGGGAGTGGGGCCATGTAGCTCCCCTTCCAGAGCTTTTTTCAGTCCCGGGAACCCCATCCCCTGGGTCTCGCCTTATTTCAAGGTGGATTCACTGGAGCCCACCCAGGGCACCCACCATCCACAATGTTAGAGGCCTCGGGGGAGCCACAGGGTACCCACGATCCCAGCAACTTATCCTGCTCCCTCCGGACGGGAGCAATCTTGATCTGTTTACCTGCACGCATCAGTGTGGGCCAAGAAGCAGATCAAAAGTCTGCGTCCTGTCAACTGGAGCATTTATAAAGCTCCCATCAGCTGAGAGCAGACTTTGTGCTTGCTCCTTAGAGGCAGGAGATTAAAAAATGCTTCTGCCAAGCGGGAGTAAACAAAAGTTTCTCTGCTTGCGCTGGTCCAGGCAGGGAAACTTCTGTGTCCCAGGGGTGGGGTGTATATATATATATATATATTCACTGAAAAAACCGTAGGTTTCAGACATGTTATAGTTAGGAATTAGCATTTAAAAAACCTTTGAAATTCACTGAAAAAACCATAGGTTTCAGATATGTTATAGTTAGAAATTAGCATTTAAAAAACCTTTGAAATTCACTGAAAAAACCATAGGTTTTAGGGACAGTTATAGTTACTTGGACATTGCACTCGTACAAAACCCGTGAAATTCCCCCGTTATATTTAGTTCAGCTAACTATAACTCGCGCCCCGCAATGCACTGCTGATGACGTCACATATTACATCGCTCATGACATGGTCAGTGACATCACTGATGACATCACTGATGACATCTCAAATGACATCACTGATGACATCATCCAGTGACTGTGTGTTTCTGTAAAGTTTAAATATTTTTTATATATATAGGAAAAGACGTATTGAAGAATGAGTGGGTGTGTAAGTGTTAGTATGGATGATTTAGTAGGTGCGTGACTGACTCTATAAGTGATTGATTTAACGTATCTTACTGAATGCATGGGTTAGTGACTAAACTGGGTGAATGTCTGTATCCGTCTGTCTGTTGCTGTGTAAGTGGCTGCATGTGTTTGTGAATAGCTACATGAGTGTCTATATGAGTTATTGAATGGTTGTCTGAGTATCTGTATGAGTGCCTGAGTGTTTGTGTGGGAGGGGTGTGTGCGACTCTGTGCATAGATGTGTGAGTGGGTGATTCACTGGGTGGATGGTTTCAAGAGTGCATCTGTGATAGACTGTATGGGTGGGTAAGTGTGTGTAAGAGTGTGTTAGTGAGTGAATGTATGTCCCAGTGGTACATGTGTGAGTAACTACATATGTGAAAGGCAGTATATATGTGTGTTGGAGTATATAAATAGCTATAAGCGAGAGTGAGTGATTGTGATAGTGGCTGTATGGATGAGTGTGTGCTTGTATCAGTGATTGTATAAGAGCGTAAGAATGTGCTAGTATTTGTATGAGTAAGTGAGCTGGTGTGTGTATAACTGTATAGGTGAGTAAATGGCAGTGTGTTTAATTATTTGCATGACTGACTAGGTGTGTGAGTACCTCTATGGATGAGTGGCGGTGTTTGAGTGTCTATATAGGAGTATGAGTGCATATGATAGTCCTGTACTGAGTGACCGTAAGTATGAGTGACTGTACGGGTGAGTGAGTGGATGTGTGCGTAGACCTATGAATCAGTGAGTGGGTATGTAGTTATTGGTGTTGGAGTGTCTATGGTTTTGCGAATGGCAGTCTGTAATTTAGAGTGGGTGTATCAAAGGTTATATTAGGGTGTGAGGAGGTGCATCAGATTATCACGTGGATGATGTCATCAGTGATGTCATTTGAGATGTCATCAGTGATGTCATCAGTGATGTCACTGACCATGTCATGAGTGATGTAATATGTGACGTCATCAGCAGTGCATTGCGGGGGCGTGAGTTATAGTTAGCTGAACTAAATATAACGGGGGAATTTCACGGGTTTTGTACGAGTGCAATGTCCAAGTAACTATAACTGTCCCTAAAACCTATGGTTTTTTCAGTGAATTTCAAAGGTTTTTTAAATGCTAATTTCTAACTATAACATATCTGAAACCTATGGTTTTTTCAGTGAATTTCAAAGGTTTTTTAAATGCTAATTCCTAACTATAACATGTCTGAAACCTACGGTTTTTTCAGTGAATTTCAAAGGTTTTGTAAATGACAATTTTTAAATGTATTAATTGTTATATTAATTTTTGTCATACTGATTTACTACATTTTTAGAAACCTTTTTTTACATATTTTATTTTTTAAATTACATTGTAATTACATTATACATTACATTACAAAAAATACTTTCTGAGAATGAATTACTTTAGTTTAAATACTTTGCACATAGGCAATAGACTTTTAAGTACAGTAGTTACAGTTGTTGCAATGGGCAACACATTTTCAAACACAATGCAACATTCAGCTCAATGTGAATTTCTAGTTAAATGCAATTAGTTACTTTATGGATTACTTTTCTAACCACAGAACTGGATCCTAGATTCAGTCCTGGGACATCTCCTGTAAACAGTTGAGTAAAAGCGTTTTGGTTACAGTAGTGATTTTTAAGGAATATTATTGTATTTTAAAAGTTGACACTTAGAAACTTTTTCACATAGAATCACCAATGTTATCCTATGGAAGGAAATTCACTTAGCAGGTAAAAACTGTTATTGTTACTTTTTCTTACTCAGTGTTGGATCCGATCCAGCACTGGTGCATCTCCTGTAAACAGTTGAAAGAATGCGTTTAAGTCATACAGGCGATTTTTAAGGAATATTTGTAGTTTGTGAAAATCGACACTTTGAAACTTTTCTGCTGAAAACCAGACAATGGATTCCTATGGAAGAAAATATAAGTTACTGGTAAGTACGGTTAAAATTACTTGTCAGGGTCAGTGCTGGGCTAAAAGATGCAGCACTGGGTTCTCTCCTGATAACAGGTGAGTAAATTGGAATTCGTACTTTGGTTGATTTTAGAGGAATATTATAAAGTTCCAAAACTCCACACACAGAAGAATTTCCAAGTGAAACCAGTCAATGTTAGCCTATGAAGGAAATTCAAGTTACCGGTAAGTACGGTTAAAATTACTTTTCAGGACCAGTACTGTGCTGAAAGATGCAGCACTGAGGTCTCTCCTGATAACAGGTGAGTAAATCAGAATTCGGATTTTCGGCTGATTTTAGAGGAATATTTGTATGTTTCAAAAATCAACACTTAGAAACTTTTTCAGCAAAAAGCAGACAATGATATCCTATGGACGGAAATTCAAGTTACTGGTAAGTACGGTTAAAATTACTTTTGAGGATCAGTACTGGGCTGAAAGATGCAGCACTGAGGTCTCTCCTGATAACAGGTGAGTAAATCGGAATTGGTATTTCGGCTGATTTTAGAGGAATATTTTAAAGTTCCAAAACTCCACACTTAGAAGAATTTCCAAGTGAAACCAGTCAATGTTAGCCTATGGAAGGAAATTCAAGTTACTGGTAAGTACGGTTAAAATTACTTTTCAGGACCAGTACTGGGCTGAAAGATACAGCACTGAGGTCTCTCCTGATAACAGGTGAGTAAATCGGAATTCGTAGTTCGGCAGATTTTAGAGGAATATTTGCACAATGGTGAAGGGAGGGGCGGGGCCTGAGGTGACATCTGTGCAAACGCGCCCCGTGGCGCGTTTTAAGTTGGGGTATTAAGTCCCCTTGAATCATGAGGGTCGCTAGGGGCCAACTAGCCCACCAGGAACCTCCAGTATGCGCCAGAGGCTGCGTTGCAGAGACGTGTAGAGAGGCCACACCCCTTTTACACCTCTCTGCAGCGCAGCTCTGTGGCGCTTTCTGGATGTACCTGTTGGGCTAGTTGGCCCCAGAGACCCTCAGGATTGAAGGGGATTTAATTCCCCATCTTAAAACGCGCCACGGGGCCTGTTTGCACACATGTCACCTGAAGCCCCGCCCCTCCCTTCACCACTGTGCAAACGCGCCCGTGGCGCGTTTTAAGTTGGGGGATTAAGTCCCTTGAATCCTGAGGGTCCCTGGAGTCCAACTAGGCCACCATATACTTCTAAAAAGCGCCACAGAGCTGCGTTGCAGAGAGGTGTAAAAGGGGCGTGGCCTCTGTACACCTCTCTGCAACGCAGCCCCTGGCGCATACTGGAGGTTCCTGGTGGGCTAGTTGGCCCCCAGGGACCCCCAGTATTCAAGGGGAATTACTTCCCCTTCTTAAAACGCGCCAGGGGGCGCGTTTGCAGAGTACTGCAGGGAGGGGGGCGGGGCCTCCGGCACGATGCCGGTCGTTTAAAAAAAAAAAATTTTTAAAGGGAGGGGGGCTGCGTGGCCCCCCTTCCCTTGCCCACTTTTGGCCCCAGGTACCCCATCCCCCGGGGCCTGAGCATTTTTTTTTTTTAAATGAAAAAAAAAAAAAAACGGGAAGGGGCCGCGTGCCCCCCTTCCCTGGGCCTGTATTGGCCCCGGGGACCCCATCCCCCGGGGCATGCCCTCAATTTTTTTATTTGGAGGGGGGCTGCGTGGCCCCCCTCAGGCCATTTAAGGCCCCGGGGACCCCAACCCCCGGCGCCGGCCTTGCACTTTTTTTTTCTTTTTTAACTTTGTACTAATTTGGGGAGGGGGGCTGCGTGGCCCCCCTCCCTGGCCACTTATGGCCCCGGGGACCCCATCCCCCGGGGCCTGACCTCTGGTTGGGGACTGAGGGGGTCCCCAATCCCCCCACAGTCCCAGCCGGCTCCCCGCATCCTGCGCGAGCCGGCAGTGCTTTCCACATGGGGAGCAGCTAACATGCTGCTCCCCATGTGGAAAAGCAATTGTCTTTGGATATTGGAGCGAGAGCAGGTTTCCTGCTCTCGCTTCCAATATCCAAAGCAGTTTGCAATGACAGGACGGGAGCCGCGAGGCTCCCGTCCTGTCATTGCAAACTACAGTGTCCGGGGGGTAGGCACCCCGGGACACTGCAGGAGCCGGCCATGGGGGGTGGCGGTCCCCAGGGCCATCAAGGGCTCCAGGAGGGGAGCCGCGCGGCCCCCCTCCCTTGAATTGCACAGCCCCGGGGAGGTGGTGGTTCCCGGGGCTCGGGGGTCCGTAACGGACCCCCACATTTTTTTTCTATGTGCCCCGGGGAGGTGGTGGTCCCCGGGGCGTGTGGGGGGGCTGGAGCCCCCCACACATTATTTTAAATTTAAAAAAGAAGCCCCGGGGGTGGCGGTCCCCGGGACTGCGGGAGGGCAGGAGAGCCCTCCCGCACCATTTTTTAATTAAGCCCCGGGGGTGGCGGTCCCCGGGGCTTGGGGCCTTAGAGGCCCCCCATATAAACAATTTACACACCCCCTCCCCCGCATGCCCCCGGGACTTGGGCCACCCGGGGGCAAATTTACTCGAGCGCGGGAGACCGCGCTTCGATTTTTTTTCTTCGGCAGGATCCGCGCACCCTGAGCGGTCGCCAGTAGATAGTTATAGTTAGGACCTATTTTCCATAGGAAATCCGCGACATTCTATTTGAAATAACTCTTGCGTCGGTTGACGAATCTTTGCGAAATTTTCAAACTTTATGGCCCGCTCCGGTCCGCTCCTACCCTGAAAGTCTCGGGGTGATTCGTCAAGCGGGGGCCGAGAAAAAAGGGGGGTCCCAAAACGTGTTTTCCCCATTCATTTTCCCATAGGAAACTTTAGACACGGCTACAGCCCGAACTGCTGAACGGAATTACACCAAATTTGGCAAAGAGGTAGTTCTTGGTTCAGAAAGAACCCTTTTGTTAAATGGTGTAAATCCTTTCAGTAGTTGCTGAGAAAATCAAAAGTAAAAGTACATATATATCTATGGGCACGGAGGATTCGCGCACCATGAGCGCACCCTGCGCGCACCGTCCCGATCACGAGCTGCATGCTAATTGGCTGTCAGCTGGCTGTCAACATTCCGATTCAGGAAATGTTGGCAGCCATTTTGTCCCTCGGTAGAACCGAGGGACAGAAACAAGTGCGCAAAGCGCACAAAGGGAGCAGGGTAGAAACACCCTGACCCCTAGGTCTGCTCAGGGGGTCCCACAAGGACCCCCTGGGCAGAAAAAGCATTTAAAAAAAAAAAATCGGCAGGATGCGCTCAGGGTGCGCAGATCCTGCCGATAAAAAATCGAAGGGCGGTCTCCCGCGCTTCGATTGTATTTGCCCCGGGTGGCCTAAGTCCCGGGGGCATGGTGGGGGGTTAAATTTATGTATGGGGGCCTCAAAGGGCCCCCAAGTCCCGAGGACCGCCACCCCCAGGGCTTTCTTTTTAAAATGGTGCGGGAGGGCTCTGAGCCCTCCCGCAGCCCCGAGACCACCACCTCCCCGGGGCTTCTTTTTTTTTACTTTTTCCTGTGTGGGGGGGGCTCGAGCCTCCCACATGCCCGGGGACCGCCACCTCCCGGGGCACTAACAAATTAAAATGGGGGTCCGTTTTGGACCCCTGAAGCCCCGGGGACCACCACCTCCCGGGGCTTTGCTGATGTGGGGAGGGGAGCCGCGCGGCCCCCCTCCTGGAGCCTGTGGTGGCCCTGGGGACCGCCACCTCCCAGGGCCGGCTCCTGCAGTGTCCCGGGGTGCCTACCCCGGGACACTGCTGTTGCAATGACAGGACGGGAGCCTCGCGGCTCCCGTCCTGTCATTGCAAACTGCTTGGATATTGGAAGAGAGAGCAGGAAACCTGCTCTCGCTTCAATATCCAAAGACAATTGCTTTTCCACACGGGGAGCAGCATGTTAGCTGCTCCCCGTGTGGAAAAGCAATGGTGGCTCCCTTAGGACACGGGGAGCCGGCGGGACTGTGGGGGGTTTGGCCATGCCCCGGGGGATGGGGTCCCCGGGGCAGTTTTCGGCCAGGGGAGGGGGCCACGCGGCCCCCTTCCAGTTTAATTTTAATTAAAAAAAAAAAGGGGTAAGGCCCTGGGGGATGGGGTCCCCAGGGCCCAAAAATAAGAAAAAGGAAGGGGGGCCACACAGCCCCCTTCAGGGAAAAAAAAAAAACGATCGGGCCGCAGGCCCGCCCCCTTCCTTCACCACTCTGCAAACGCGCCCCCTGGCGCGTTTGCAGATGGGAAGTAATTCCCCTTGAATACTGGGGTCCCTGGGGGCCAACTAGCCCACCAGGAACCTCCAGTATGCGCCAGAGGCTGCGTTGCAGAGAGGTGTACAGAGGCCACGCCCCTTTATACACCTCTCTGCAACGCAGCTCTGTGGCGCTTTTTGGAGGTACATGGTGGGCTAGTTGGCCCCCAGGAACCCTCAGGATTCAAGGGGACTTAATCCCCCAACTTAAAACGCGCCACGGGGCGCGTTTGCACAGTGGTGAAGGGAGGGGGTGGGGCTTCAGGTGACATGTGTGCAAACAGGTCCCGTGGCGCGTTTTAAGATGGGGAATTAAATCCCCTTCAATCCTGAGGGTCCCTGGGGGCCAACTACCCCAACAGGTACATCCAGAAAGCGCCACAGAGCTGCGTTGCAGAGAGGTGTAAAAAGGGGTGTGGGCTCTCTACAAGTCTCTGCAACGCAGCCCCCTGGCGCATACTGGAGGTTCCTGGTGGGCTAGTTGGCCCCTAGGGACCCTCATGATTCAAGGGGACTTAATCCCCCAACTTAAAACGCGCCACGGGGCGCGTTTGCACAGATGTCACCACAGGCCCCGCCCCTCCCTTCACCATTGTGCAAATATTCCTCTAAAATCTGCCGAACTACGAATTCGGATTTACTCACCTGTTATCAGGAGAGACCTCAGTGCTGCATCTTTCAGCCCAGTACTAATCCTGAAAAGTAATTTTAACCGTACTTACCAGTAACTTGAATTTCCTTCCATAGGCTAACATTGACTGGTTTTACTTGGAAATTCTTCTAAGTGTGGAGTTTTGGAACTTTAAAATATTCCTCTAAAATCAGCCGAAATACGAATTCCGATTTACTCACCTTTTATCAGGAGAGACCTCAGTGCTGCATCTTTTAGCCCAGCACTGACCCTGAAAAGTAATTTTAACCGTACTTACCAGTAACTTATATTTTCTTCCATAGGAATCCATTGTCTGGTTTTCAGCTGAAAAGTTTCAAAGTGTCGATTTTCACAAACTACAAATATTCCTTAAAAATCGCCTGTATGACTTAAACACATTCTTTCAACTGTTTACAGGAGATGCACCAGTGCTGGATCCAGGATCCAACACTGAGTAAGAAAAAAGTAACGATAACAGTTTTTACCTGCTAAGTGAATTTCCTTCCATAGGATAACATTGGTGATTCTATGAGAAAAAGTTTCCGAAGTGTCAACTTTTAAAATACAATAATATTCCTTAAAAATCACTACTGTAACCAAAACGCTTTTACTCAACTGTTTACAGGAGATGTCCCAGGACTGAATCTAGGATCCAGTCCTGTGGTTAGAAAAGTAATCCATAAAGTAACTAATTGCATTTAACTAGAAATTCACATTGAGCTGAATGTTGCATTGTGTTTGAAAATGTGTTGCCCATTGCAACAACTGTAACTACTGTACTTAAAAGTCTATTGCCTATGTGCAAAGTATTTAAACTAAAGTAATTCATTCTGAGAAAGTATTTTTGTAATGTATAATGTAATTACAATGTAATTTAAAAAATAAAATATGTAAAAAAAAATGTTTCTAAAAATGTAGTAAATCAGTATGAAAAAAATAAATATAACAATTAATACATTTAAAAATTGTCATTTACAAAACCTTTGAAATTCACTGAAAAAACCGTAGGTTTCAGACATGTTATAGTTAGGAATTAGCATTTAAAAAACCTTTGAAATTCCCTGAAAAAACCATAGGTTTCAGACACGTTATAGTTAGAAATTAGCATTTAAAAAACCTTTGAAATTCACTGAAAAAACCATAGGTTTCAGGCACGTTATAGTTAGAAATATGCATTTAAAAAACCTTAGAAATTCACTGAAAAAACCATAAGGTTTTAGGGACAGTTATAGTTAGTTGGACATTGCACTCGTACAAAACCCGTGAAATTCCCCCGTTATAGTTAGTTCAGGTAACTATAACTCGCGCCTCGCAATGCACTGCTGATGACGTCACATATTACATCACTCATGACATGGTCAGTGACATCACTGATGACATCACTGATGACATCTCAAATGACATCACTGATGACATCACTGATGACATCATCCAGTGACTGTGTGTTTCTGTAAAGTTTAAATATGTTTAATATATTTAGGGAAAGGCGTATTGAAGAATGAGTGGGTGTAGAAGCACCTGAATGGATGATTTAGTAGGTGCGTGACTGAGTCTATAAGTGAGTGATTAAACGTATCTTACTGGATGCATGGGTGAGTGACTAAACTGTGTGAATGTCTGTATCCGTCTGTCTGTTGTTGTGTAAGCAACTGCATGGGTTTCTGACTAGCTAAATGAGTGTTTATATGGGTTATGGATTGGTTCTCTGAGTATCTGTATGGGTGCCTCAGTGTTTGTGTGGGTGGGGTGTGTGTGACTCTGTGCATAGATGTGTGAGTGGGTGATTCACTGGGTGCATGGTTTCAAGAGTGCGTCTGTGATGGACTGTATGGGTGGGTGAGTGTGTGTATGGGTGTGTTAGTGATTGAATGTATATCTCAGTGGTACATGTGTGAGTAACTACATATGTGAAAGGCAGTATATATGTGTGTTGGAGTATATAAATGGCTATAAGTGAGAGTGTGTGATTGTGAGAGTGGCTATATGGATGAGTGTGTGCTTGCATCAGTGATTGCATAGGAGCGTAAGAATGTGCTAGTATTTTTATGAGTAAGTGAGCTGGTGTGTATAACTGTATAGGTGAGTAAATTGGAGTGTGATTAATTATTTGCATGACTGACTAGGTGTGTGAATACCTCTATGGATGAGTTGCGTTGTGTGAGTGTTTATATAGGTGTATGAGTGCATATGATAGTCCTGTACTGAGTGACTGTAAGTATGAGTGACTGTACGGGTGAGTGAGTAGATGTGTGTGTATAGACCTAAGAATCAGTGATTGGGTATGTACTTATTGGTATTGGAGTGTGTATGGTTTTGAGAATGGCAGTCTGTAATTTAGAGTGGGTGTTTCAAAACTTATATTAGGGTGTGAGAAGATGCATTAAATTCTCACATGGATGATGTCATCAGTGATGTCATCAGTGATGTCATTTGAGATGTCATGAGTGATGTCATCAGTGATGTCACTGACCATGTCATGAGTGATGTAATATGTGACGTCATCAGCAGTGCATTGGGGGGCGTGAGTTATAGTTACCTGAACTAACTATAACGGGGGAATTTCACGGGTTTTGTACGAGTGCAATGTCCAACTAACTATAACTGTCCCTAAAACCTTATGGTTTTTTCCAGTGAATTTCTAAGGTTTTTTAAATGTAAATTTCTAACTATAACGTGCCTGAAACCTATGGTTTTTTCAGTGAATATATATATATATATATATATATATATATATATATATATATGTATATATATATATTTATTTAAAAACAAATGATAACGGGACGTTATAGTTAGGCTGACATTTCACTTGTACAAAACCAGGGAAATTCAGCAGTTACAGTTAGATGAGCTAACTATAACTTGTGCCCCCTCAATGCACTGCTTATGACCTCCCAAATTACATCACTCATGACATGGTCAGTGACATCACTCATGACATCTCAAATGACATCAGTGATGACATCAGTGATGACATCATCCAGTGACTGTGAGTGTTTTTTAAAAGTTTATGAGTGTTAAATATATATACCAAGGTGTATTGTTGAATCAGTGGATGTATGAGTGACTGTATGTATGACTCAGTGGGTGCATGACTGACTGTATAAGTGAGTGATTAGGTGATTCAGTGAATGTATGGGTGAGTGACTGGTTGTGTGAATGTGTGTATCTGTCAGTTCATGTTTAAGTGGGTGTATGAGTGTGTTAGTGGGTACGTGAATGGCTATGTGGGTGATTGAATGGTTGTCTGACTACGTCTATGTTTGTCTTAGTGTCTGTGTTTGTGCGTGAGGAGGTGTGTGACTGCCTGTATTGATCTGTGAGTGGATGAGTCAGTGGCTCTATGGGGTACTGTTGTGTGTGTGAGAAGTTGTATGGGTGACTGAGTGTCTGTATGACTGTGTCAGTGATTGAGTGCATGTGTCAGTATGGGTGAGTAACTGAGTATGTGAAAGGCAGTATACGTGAGTTATGGGGTATATGAGTGACTTTATGCGTGAGTGAGCGAATGTGAGAGTGGCTATATAAATGTGTGCATGCTTCTGTCAGTGACTGTATAGCTGAGTGAGTATGTGTTACTATTTGTATGAGTGAGTAAGTGGCTGTATGATTAACTGTATGGATGAGTGTCTAGGTGTGTGAGGAGTTCTAAGGGTGACTCACTCAATATGAGCACCTGTATGGCTGTCTGAGTGGATATGTCAATGGCTGTATTAGTGAGTAAGTGGGTCTATGAGGGGCAGTATGGGTGATTGAGTGGATGTGTGTGTAGATCAATTAATCAGTGAGTGGGTGTGTAAGCATGGGTATGGCTCTGTGAATGGGGTTGTGAATGATTGTGTGGGAGTGACAGTGGATGTATAAAAGATTCTATATGGGTGTGAGTGAGTGCGTCAGAGATGCTGTGGATGATGTTCTCACTGATGTCATGAGTGATGTCATTTGAGATGTCATCAGTGATGTCACTGACCATGTCATGAGTGATGAATGAATGAATGAATGAAGAATTTATAAAGCGCTGGATTCACCCCGGCAGGGGTATCTCCATGCTGACCACAGATAGAAAGCTAGGGGGTAGTGAGCGCGCTCAATCTTTGAAGAGTTCAGTTTTCAATAGTTTCCTAAATTTAGGCAAATTAGGACACTTGCGTAAGGCGATGGGGAGCGAGTTCCAGAGACACGGGGCAACATAGGCAAAAGATTTGCCACCAGTTCGAAGTTTGTTAACCCGAAGGACTACTAACAGAGCCTTCCCACCAGAATGCAGAGATCTGCTAGGTCGATAAGGGACAAGTTTTTCTGCCAGATACCTGGGCCCGCTATCATTGATAGTTTTATGGACCATACAGCAGATTTTAAACTTGATTCTGTCACGGATAAGGAGCCAGTGAAGTCCTTTCAGTAACGGCATGGAGGATGCCCTGGAAGGCAGATTAAGAGCCAACCGTGCTGCTGTGTTCTGAACTACTTGCAACCTGTTTAGCATCATCTCATTTGCTGCTCCCAAAAGTGCTTTGCAGTAGTCCAGATGACTGACTACTAAAGCTTGGAGCAGGGTCTTACGGACAGATAAAGGGAGAAGATGGAACACTCTCCGAAGGAGCTTCAGCATGAAAAAGCATGTGCTTGAAACGACCGTCACCTGGTCTTTCATGGATGAGGAGAGGTCAAGATATACTCCAAGATTTTTTGCCTTGATAGTGGGGATGGGGGCAGGGCCTAATTCTGACGGCCACCAATCAGGGGCCCACAGAAGTTGTGCTTTGCCAAACAGGAGAACTTCTGTTTTATTGGCATTCAACTGGAGAAAGTTCTTCATCATCCAGTCGGATATAGCACGCATACCCTCTGCAAAAAGCTGTTTTGTTGCCTCCGAATTATTATCAAACGAAAGCAGAAGTTGCATGTCATCCGCATATGAGAAGGGGACAAAGCCATGGTCTCTGATGATCTTTGCAAGGGGGGCCACGTATATATAAACAACGTAGGGTTGAGGCATGAGCCCTGAGGAACCCCCTTCCTAAGAGATTTAGCTCCAGAACGTAAGGGACCCAGATTGACGGTTTGGGTGCACTGCTCTAAGAAGCTGGAGAGCCATTGAAAAGCCGGCCCTACTACACCAATTTCCGTCAGTCTTTGCAATAGTCTATGATGAGCTACAGTATCAAAGGCTGCGGACAGGTCTAGCAGCACTAATGATACTGCCTTATTATTATCCAGGGAAAGTTTAATAAAATCCGTCAAGCCTAGCAGTGTGGTTTTGGTAGTGTCTCGGTCTAAAACCAGACTGTGAAGGGTCAAGACATGTTTGGGCTTCAATGTATTCCATGAGCTGCGAGTTGATGTATCCCTCCAAAAGTTTGCTCATGAGTGGAAGGAGCAAAATAGGGTGATAGTTAGATAGCTCTGCAGGAGGCATGTTGGTTATCTTACAAATCGGGAGGATTTGAGCAGATTTCCAAGCCAAAAGCACTTTTCCCTCACACAAGGAGTAATTGGATAAAGAGCATGTTGGAGAGGCGAGATGCCGAGCCAGCAAGGCAAACAATTTGGCTGGCATGATATCTGTAGGGGATCCTGATTTTGCTGCTTTTAACATCTCTTCTACTTTAGAATCCTGCAAGGGGGGAAAGCGAGCTAGCACCACATCATTCTCGCTGGACACTGTGGATGGGGGAATGAGAGTATCAGAAATACTGGCCTCCCTGGGAAAGAAGTCATAGATTTTATCAATTTTTTCATCAAAAAAATTGATATTGTCACATAAAATCAGGCAGGGATAGGATTGGCACAGGCCATAGATGACATAAATGATTTAAGAATCGTGTACAGTTCCTTCGCAGAATTCACTGCTTCACTTAATTGCACATGGATGTGTCCTTTCCGAGTTAGCTTAATGTTTTTATGGTAAGTGTTTACTGCCGCTTTAAAAATATCTTTCTCTGCCTGTGATCGAGATTTACGCCAAATTCTTTCCAGCTTTTTACATTTAGATTTCTCTCTACGTAATTCTGGGGAGAACCAGACTGCCTGCTTTCTTTAGGATTTGGACTGTAGTAGATTAAGAGGCGCCAAAGTATCTAAGGCAGCCCCTACAGTATGATGGAGTTCATTAAGTTTGCTGTTTATAACTCCGGGCTTAGCAAAAGTAGGTGGTCTGAACTCCTGCAAGAAGTTTTCTACTGAGATTTCATACCATTGTCGCATAATCTTCCCACTAGGCGGGATGTTGGCAACAGTCTGATGTGGGCTATTTATCTGGAAGTTGATAAGAGAGTGGTCTGACCAAATCACTGGTACCGAGGGGTGGGAGTGTATATGGGGAGAATTAGTAAGAATACGATCTAATGTATGCCCTGCTACATGGGTCGGCCCTGAGTTGTTTATTTTCAGCCCTAGAGAGGCCATGTCTGTCAGGAAAAACGCGGCGTCAGTGTTCTCATTATTTTCACTGTGTATGTTAAAGTCCCCAAGTAGCAGAAAATGTTTAAAAGAAATGACGTGGGGGGCAATCCTTTCCATTAGTTTTAAAGAGAAGTCCTTAAGAGGCCCGGGGTGTCGATATACTAGAGCGCCTTTCCAGCACTCCTGGGGTGAAAGTTCAATTCTAAAGAGGCAGATCTCAATTGAATTGTCTAAGGAAGTATCTGTTATCGTAATCTTCAGGGATGATTTTAAAAAAATTGCAACACCTCCACCTGCTGTACTGTCCCTATTTAGATGTAGAATTCGATACTGCTCTGGAAGGGCTAATGCAATGGCCGTAATGGAGAAAGGTTTAAGCCAAGTTTCTGTTAAGAATCCTACATCGGGGGCCTGGGAGTTCAGAAAATCCCATATTTCAGTACAGTGTTTGGGCAGAGATCTAACATTTATTAAAATGGCTCTCCAACTAACGGTAGAGCAAAGAGAGGCCTTTTTGCCAAAGTTATTGGAGATGCCTGTTACTAGCTTTAAATCATCTACCGAAACTGGGAGGGGGTATTGTACCTCCTGCGAAGATCTTACTATAAGGCTCTGGTAGTGGCAGTATCTGCAGGAGAACTGCCCCACCAGATTGGCTAAACAAGCATTTGCATGACACCTCTGTGAGGCGCCAGTCCAGTTAACTGACTGACGTACGCAGTTGAGTTCTCTTTGAGTGTAAGTATGACTTGATAGAGAATGGCTGTTACCAGGGCCAGGGGTCCTGGCTCCTGGAGACGGCTGGGCGTGGATGGGCGCAGATGGGCTTGTCTTTAGCATGCCTTTGGCGCATCCACTGCGCGTCCACGGGATCCTGTCCATTAAATGGTCAGGCTAAGGGGATTAGTCCCACCCGTCCTGGAGTGCTGTGGCCGGAAGTGGTGTGCCCGGAAATGAGGGAATCCTAAGAGCTAGACTGCTCGCACTCTCCACACAATCAGAAGTGCCCCGCGGTGGACCTTAGTGCGAGCAAAAGACTACTGAGCTAGAAAAGAGCAGTTTAAGATGTAATATGTGAGGTCATAAGCAGTGCATTGCGGGGGTGCGAGTTATAGTTAGCCAAGCTAACTATAACGGCTGAATTTCTCTGGTTTTGTATGAGTGAAATGTCATCCTAACTATAACGTCCCTGTAACCTTTGGTTTTTCCCATGAAATTCTAAGGTTTTTTAAATGCTAATTCCTAACTATAATGTCCCTGAAACCTGTGTTTTTTCAGTGAATTTCTTATTTTTTTAAGCAGTAGTCGCATTTGCAGAGTGGTGGAGAAAATGGGCTGTGCTTCTGACCAGCTCTCAGGAATTCCGTTGCATAGGACATACAGGAGGTACCAGAAGGTCTTCTTGGTACCCAAGGTCCCTCAGAGGTAACGTGGACTTCATCCCCCAATCAGTAGTGCGCCAGGAGGTACGTTTGCAGAGTGGTGGAGAAAGGGGGGCGTGGCCTCCGAATACCTCTTAGCAATCCCACAGGGTGGGACTAACTGGAGGTAACAGGAGGGGTAGTTGGTTCCAAGGACATCCTTGTGGGCCAACTACCCCTCCTGTTACCTCCAATAAGTCCCACACAGTAGGATTGCTGAGTTCTGATAGCAGGCCACTCCCCCTTTCTCCACCAGTCTGCAAACGCGCCTCCTGGCAAGCTCTTGGTTGGAGAATGAAGTCCCCTTAACTGCTGGGGCTCCTTAAGGGCCAATCAGCCTACCTGTTACCTCCAGTAAGCCCCACACAGTAGGATTACTGAAAGGTGGTTGCAGGCCATGCCCCCTTTCTCCACCACTCTTAAACGTACCTCCTGGCACACTGCTGCTTGGGGGATGAAGTTTACTTTACTCCTGAGGCCCTCAGGACACAAGGGGAACTCATCATCCCACCAGCAGTGTGCTGAGAGGTGTGTTTGCAGAGTGGTGGAAAAAGGGGTGTGGCCTCCGAGCACCTCTCAGCAATCACCCCGAAATAAGCAGCTAAAGTGAGTGGGCCATTTGTTTTGAAAATTTTGCGAAGATTCGTCAAACGGCACGAAAGATATTGGCAAAAGAAAAAACGCTTTTAAGTAGAAACAAGGCCCTAACTATAACTACCTACTGGCTATGTATATATATATATATGTATATATATATATATGTATATATTTATTTATTCACTAAAAAAACTAAGTTTACAGGGACATTATAGTTAGGAAATAGGATTAAAAAAACCTTAGCAATTCACTGAAAAAAACTAAGGTTAAAGGGATGCTATAGTTAGACTCACATTTCAATCATACAAAACCAGTGAAATTCAGCAGTTATAGTTACCTGTGTTAACTATAACTTACGTCCTGCAATGAGCTGCTTATGAACTCACATATTACATCACTCATGACATGCTCAGTGACATCACTGATGATATCTCAAATGATATCACTGATGACATCATCCACAGAAGCAGTCACACACCCACTAACACCCCTATACAACCTCCCATACACCCACTCACACACCCACAAAATCACTCACTCACCCACATAATCACTCACATACACATTCACTGACCCATACAAGTACTCACACACCCACTCACTCATCCATAGAGCCACTCACACATCCACTCACTCATAAGCCACTCACACAACAACTCACTCCCCATACAGCTGCTCATACAACCAGTCACTTACCCATAGAGCCACTCACACAGCCACATATTCACCTATACAGCCAATCACACACCCACCCACTCAACCATACAGCCTCTCAACACAGGCACTCACTCACCCATACAAGCACTCTTATACTCATTTACACACCCACACAACCACTTACATACCCATTCACACATCCATACAAGCACTCACACATCCATTCATTCAATCACCCATCCACACGACACTTACTCTAAAATACAGCCACTTACATACCAACTCACTTAACCAAACGCCCACTCAAACAACCACTCACTCACCAATGCAGCCGCTTACACAGCCACTCACTTACCCATACAACCATTCAGATACCCACTGACTCACCCATACTGTCATTTACACACCCACTCACCCATCCATACAGCCACTCACACAGCCACTCACCCATACAACCACTGACACACCCACTCACTCACCAATACAGTCACTCACATAGCCACTCACTCACCCACACAGCTACACACACATATACTTTAACACCCATACAGCAACTCACACACCCACTCACACACCCATATAGCCACTCAGACAAGCACTCACACATGGATATAGCCAGTCACACAGCCGCTCACATTGTATATATAAGTAGTATCACTCATTAGTAGTACATCTAGTCTACTATTTTTACTTTTATAGTACATTGGTATATATGTTTAACACTCAAAAACATTTAGAAAATACTCACACTCACTGGATGATGCCATCAGTGAGGTCATCAGTGATGTCACTGAGCATGTCATGGGTGATGTAATATGTGAGGTCATAAGCAGTGCATTGGGGGCATAGGTTATAGTTATCTCAGCTAACTCAGCTAACTATAAAACTATAACTGCTTAATTTCATTGGTTTTGTATGAGTGAAATCTGACCCCAACTATAACATCCTTGTAACCTTTGGTTTTTTATATATATGTATATATATATACATATATATATATATATATGTATATATATAGCAAAAGCGTTTCCCAGCAGGAATTCCACTCGCACTCACGAATATTTCAGTAATCCAGTAGTTTATTGGATAATTACAAGTTTACTGTAGCATGCCAGCAATACCCAACGCGTTTCAGTCTCTCCAGAGACCTTGTTCACGGGGACAACAAACGGCGGTATTTTTTCATTGTTTAAATAAAGTTGCAAAACATTTTACATCACTTCCTGTGTTATGCCGCTTAGCATTGTGGACGATGTAGTGAATTTACAAACATAACTAAATTTTGTTAAAAAAAGGGGGAAAGAAAAAAACACCCAAAAAAGTGTAAATCTACTCACTAGTGAGTAAATCCATTAGGATAAAAAGTGCCTCAAGTCACCACAATTGTTAAGATCGAAAGAAATTATTTACATCTGTGGATGCTTACAATCTCATCCACCCTACTTGTGTTATCATTTTTGATGTTAATAGTTAATCAATTTGCACATCACCTAGGTATGAATACATTTTCTAGTACCAGGGATGATTATCAATTGCATTGTCCTTAGCCTCTATTGATCACCAGTGTATTACTGTTGGAACATCCCATATAATTGTAAATACTTTTTTGTAGGCAATCCCCTCAATTTTATTCTGCCAGTTACACTGTGCGGATACCAATCCAGCCCTCTGGTGGGCAGACGAATTCAAATAATTTCATGGTTTTTAACCCTTATGTCAGTATGTAATCTATCGTTTTCAGCTACCTTTAAGCAGTTTCATTCGGCATGCATGGGGACAGTTGTAATTGCTGAGTCACCAAATTGATATGCATCCTTGCTTGAAATTTACCAATTTGAACCTATACAAGGCTACTTTCCTTGCTCTACGGAATGTTAAACTTGGATGATCTCCTACTACCTTTGAAACTGTCGGGTCCAGATGTAATATATTCCAATTTTTGCGTAGAATTCTCATGATTTGTTTACTTTCAGTAGAATATGTCGTGATCAGGCAGATTTTATTTTCAGTTGTTTCTGTATTGGATCTTGGATTTTTCTCCTTTATTAATTCCGATCTGGGTAAGTTAGCTGTTTTTTGTAGGCAGGCTGTTACCACTTTGTTGTTATAGTTGCGTTTCCTAAATCTTGTGGCGGTTAATAAGCTGGTTTTTTGCCATTCTTCTGCCTGAGAACAAATCCTCCTTATCCTCAAAAATTCCCCGTACGGGATGTTGTTGATCAGACTTGGTTGGTGAAAGCTGCCCAATCGTCATGTGCTTATTAACCGCCACAAGATTTAGCAGAGCTAACTATAACTTGCGCCCCTGTAATGCACAGCTTATGACCTCACATATTACATCACTAATGACATGGTCAGTGATATCACTCATGACATAACTGATGACATCTCAAATGACATCACTAATGGCATCATCCACAGAATCTCTGATGGTCCCACTCACACCCCCGTATAACCTTTTATACACCCACTCCAACTTCCACACTACCATTCTCAAAACCATTGACACCCATACCAGTACTTGCACACCCACTCTCCGATTCATAGGTCTACACACACATCTACTCAGTCACCCATACAGCCACTCATACACCAACTCGCTCACTAATACAGCCACTGATATATCTACTCATATACCCATACAGCCACTCACACACTGTCAGTCACTCATAGAGCTACTCACACACCTACTCACTCACCTAGAGAGTTACTCACGCAGCCATTTACTCACCTTTACAGTCATACACACTCACTCACTTTTTCATACAGATACTAAAACATACTCACTCACCCATGCAGTCACTGACGCAAGCACACACTCACCCATACAGCCACTATCACAATCCCTCGCTCACACATACAGTAACTCATATACTCCAACACTCACCTATACTGCCTTTCACATATCCAGTTATTCACCCATATACCACTGACACATTCAATCACTCACCGACACACCAATACACACACTCAGTCACCTATACAGGCCCTCACTTACATACTCACTAACCCATACAGCCACTGACTCACCCACTGACTCATCCATGCAGGCAGTCACACACCCTCTCACCCAGCGACACAGACACTCATACACCTATACAGGTACTGAGACACCCAATCAATCACCCATACAGCCACTCACGTACCCAAACACCAACCCATACAGCCACTTAGACACCATCTGACAGACTGATACAGACATTTTCAAAACCAAGTCACTCACCCATACATTCACTGAGACATCTAATCACTCACTTATACAGTCAGTCATGCACCCACTGAATCATCCACACAGGCACTGATTCATCAATACATCTTGTTTAATAGATTTAACTCTCATAAACTTTTTTAAAACACTCACAGTCACTGGATGATGTCATCAGTGATGTCATTTGAGATGTCATCAGTGATGTCATGAGTGATGTCACTGACCATGTCATGAGTGATGTATTATGTGAAATCATAAGCAGTGCATTGTGGGGGCGTGAGTTATAGTAGCTAACTATAAGTGCTGAATTGTTCAGGTTTTGTACGAGTGAAATATCAGCCTAACTATAACATCCTTGAAACCTTTGGTTTTTTCACTGATATATATATATATATATATATATATATATATTTATATATATATATATATATTTACTCCAACTCCAGTTTCACTTGGCGAAACGGACACCGACACTGAGACAGGTATGTAAATAGGTTCTTTTTTTAATTATCTCGCTGTTACACGTTTCGGCATTGACTGCCTTGCTCACACAACGGGCGCATTCTTCTGTTACATTTTTAAAAGGCAGCACTACCGGTCACATGTTTCACTATTGCACATAGACATGGACAACAGACTTCACACCCGAGATTTCTAAAAATTCACAATCACATTGCACGACTTTAGATGTAAAATATATACTATTCCCGGGTGTTAGTTATCCTATGGTCAATCAATTCAATTTATAATGTACAATTCATTGGTTTCTTCGGACTTTAAAGCGAAACATCTATTTAAATCTGTACATAATGCACAGGCAAATGTAAAAGGCGCGGGTTAAGTTTGTCAACTTTAACCTATAAAGTGCAAGTGCTAAAATCCTCATTAACATACATCTAGGGGTATAATGAAAACTCCACCATCTTTTTTTTAAAATTTCAACTGTACACAAACACTGTTAATTCATTGGTGTAAAATGTAAAAGTTGATAAAAAGTGATAAAAGAGTATTCAATCCCTTAAAAATTCTTGGACTGCCAAATATTTAGAATGGCAATTCATTGAATCTCTAACCGTGTATGTGTATCTATGTGCACATGGGTGGACATCATTGGATGTGACTGCCAATGTTCTTCATTCTTCTATTCGCCATAAGTAAGTGGAGTTGCTAATAAAATTAGTTAAAGTGCAAGTGCGTATCACCCATCATAAAGTGCAAGTGCAAATTGGCAATTCCACTTATATATCTGCATATAGCAAAGTTGCTATATGCCAGATAGCTACTACTCGAGATGCTTACGTAAAGTGCTAGTGCTTTCTTACTCCTCTCCTTCCTCCATGAAAATTGAAATACAGCCGCACATCCTATTTACCCATAGTGTATAAATTATTGGATTCCTACATACTCCTTTTAAAATGACAATTGTTAATTTACCACACATTGAATTTCATCGGTAGACTGCATTATCCTTATTTGCACTGTTGCACTAAAAAATCCTCCTCCACTTTATATTATATCCAAAATTAGAACCAATTCATTGCATATTCAACTGACCTTTCGTTCGCTGCTCAAAATAAAATTAAAATGAACATAAGAGTTAAAATTCTGCGAATGGATACCATTTATGTTCCTAAATAAACATATAGATCTTCATCTGAGTTTAATCCTGATGGCATTTTTGTGTTGAATAGCAGTATGTATTTAGATTCAAGTTGTCGTAATCTTAACTCACGATTGCCTCCCCTTCTCATCTTTGCTACTTGATCTATTGCATAGTAGGAAAGATCATTGACATTCCCATTGTGAAATTCATGGATGTGCCTGGCAACAGGATAGGTTCGATCATTGTTTTTAACAGCCCTCAAGTGTTGTAGTATCCGTACATGTACCATGTGGATGGTACTACCAACATACATCTTGGGGAATGTACACTGTAAGATATATACCACAAATTGACTCTTGCAATTCAAAAAACTTCTGATCTTCCATGGGCTAACAATTAATGGAGAGATTACTTGTTTTTCATTGCGAGCTATCTTACACGCCTTGCACTTAAGACATTTATAGAAACAAGGACTTGCTTTTAACCAACCTTCTATATTTCCTATTTCTGGGCTGTTGTTCACCAATTCCTGTCTCATTGATCTTGCTTTTTTAAACGTGATTAGGGGTCTGCGTGGAATCATGGTATTTAAAATGAGGTCTCTCTTCAATAGATACCAGTGCCTACTTAAACAGTCTCTCACCCTGGTGTGGTAGGCACTGTATCCCGTGATAATCCTTATCTCTTCCTTCATTTTCTTGTTTCTAGTTAAAGTCTTTGGCCAGAGTAGTTGGTCCCTACTAATATCCTTGACTTTGTTCAGTGCCTTACATAACACTTTGGTGCTATAACCTCTCTGACTGAATCTCTCAGTAAGGCTATTCTGAGCTTGTGTCAAATCTGAGACCTCACTACAATTCCTCTTCATTCTAAGGTGCTCAGCGTAGGGTATACTGTTTTTCAATTTCTGCGGGTGGAAACTTTGGACATGGAGGATAGAGTTACCCGCCATCAGCTTTCTGAACGTGCGGGTATGTAAATTCTTATCCTTGACATACACCTCCAGGTCCAGGAAGGAGACTTGGGACTCGCTGATGGTGTCTATGTCTGGGGACACATTGTGAAAAAAATATTGACGGAAGTCCAGCCGTATAGACTGCACCACCGCACTGTACACAAAATGCGGGTCCGAGGTTTGGAACCATCTGAGCTGGGTACGGATCGTCAGGTACAAGAAAAATAACGAACTGTGCAATTGACTTTGGCGGCCCACTGGCGGGCAAACAATAATTGGAATAAAAATACGTGGCATCACAACACCCACTGAAGGGTTATTAATGACATTACAAAACTACTTATTCCAGAATGCTTTGTTTTACTTGAAAAAGTCCACCAGAGGAAAATAAAGATAATTGAAGAATGAATAAGTAGAGTCTAACATGTGATTGTGTTTCTGCATTTCCAGCCTGTGATCAAGGACTTTGGCAGTCCGAAACGCGTTAGGCAAGAGGAAACAAAGCCTAAGTATTGCCAGTTTGTGCCACAATAATTGAAGTACCTGGTGACGAGTGTGTCTATGTCTGGGGACACATTGTGGAAAAAAAAAAAAAATATATATATATATATATATATATATATATATATATATATATATATATATATATATATATATATATATATAGATAGATAGATAGATAGATAGAGTTATATATATATATATATAGAGGTATTTGGTATGGGAGAGATGAAATCAGTGAGAGGGAACAGCTATCCTTCTTTATATTAAGATGTATTATTATGTGGTTTTGAGCCCAATTGATATTTCTCTAGACTCTCTCAGCATTGCTTGCTTTTAAGAATACTTGCCAATCAATTAATATGCACTTGCATTTTTTGTTACAAATGATGAACATAATGAGAAATGTTACATCTCTGGTGTGAATTGCGAGTCCCCACGATGGAAACAGCAATAGGCGATCGACAATGATTTTTAACTGTCATTACGTCTGTTAAATAATGAAAGATTGGCCCCGGACGAATCCTTTAAAATAATTACCGATTGCATTTGTGATAATGAATATAATGGTAATATTGCCGGGGAAGGGTGCCATCGCCGAGTCTGTTTTCCATGCCATTGAAAACTACGTACCATGTGATCTTAAGCCCTGCATTTTAATGGTGGAGTAATGATGACGTTTGTTGTGTGAACAAGGCAGGAAATGCCGAAACGCGTTACAGCATAACAAAATAAACCAGAAACAAATCGTTGATCTTGCCCCTGTGTCGGTGTCCGTTTCTTGATTGAAGGTGCGAGCCGAAACGCGTCCTGTTCGTTTTTCTCTGTGAATAAAGTACAGAGTTTCACCCCTAACAGAGTGGGGTCTCTTCACTTTGTGAGGTTCGGAGCTTCAATATTGATGTGGTACCACCGCCACAGACCATTGACCGGCACCCGCTCCTGAGTGCTTATTGCGACATTTTGGTGGACCGGAGCTGGATATATATAGATATATATATATTCACAAAAAAAAACCACAGGTTTCAGGGACGTTATAGTTAGTTGGACATTTCACTCATACAAAACCAGTGAAATTCGGCCGTTATAGTATGTTCAGCTAACTATAACTCGCACCCCCGCAATGCACTGCTGATGATGTCACATATTACATCACTCATGACATTGTCAGTAACATCACTGATGACATCACTGATGACATCATCCACGTGATAATTTGATGCATCTTCTCACACCCTAATATAACCTTTGATATACCCACTCTAAATTACAGACTGCCATTCTCAAAACCATAGACAATCCAACACCAATAACTACATATCCACTGACTGGTTCTTAGGTCTACACACCCATCCACTCACTCACCCATACAGTCACTCATACTTTCGGTCACTCATCAGTACAGGACTACAATATGCACTCAAACACCTATATAGACACTCACACACTACCACTCATCCATAGAGTTACTCACACACCTAGTCAGTCATGCAAAGAATTAATCACACTCCCATTTACTCACCTAAACAGTTATACACACACCACCTCACTTACTCATACAGATACTAACACATACTTAGGCTCTTATACAATCACTGATACAAGCACACACTCATCCATACAGCCACTCTCACAATCACTCACTCTTACATATAGTCATTTATATACTCCAACACTCACATATACTGCCTTTCACATATGTAGTTACTCACACATGTACCACTGAGACATCCATTCACTCACCAACACAGCCATACACACACTCACCCACCCATACAGTCCATCACAGATGCACTCTTGAATCCATACACCCAGTGAATCAACCACTCACACATCTATGCACATAGTCACATACCCCCCACCCACACAAACACTCAGGCACCCATACAGATACTCAGACAACCAATCAATAACCAGTATAGACACTCATGTAGCTATTCACCAACCCATGCAGCCGCTTACACACCAACAGACAGACTGATACAGACATTCACAAAGTTTAGTCACTAACCCATGCATTCAGTATGATACATTTAATCACTCACTTATAGAGTCAGTCACGTACCTAGTAAATCCTCCATACAGACACTTATACAACCACTCATTCTTCAATACACCTTGGCCTATATATATTAAACATATTTAAACTTTACAGAAACACACAATCACTGAATGATGTCATCAGTGATGTCATTTGAGATGTCATCAGTGATGTCATCAGTGATGTCACTGACCATGTCATGAGTGATGTAATATGTGATGTCATCAGCAGTGCATTGCGGAGGCGCGAGTTATAGTTAGATGAACTAACTATAACGGCCGAATTTCACTGGTTTTGTACAAGTGAAATGTCCAACTAACTATAACGTCCCTGAAACCTGTGGATTTTTTAGTGAATTTCTAAGGTTTTTTAAATGCTAATTTCTAACTATAACGTCCCTGAAACCTGTGGCTTTTTCAGTGAATTTCTAAGGCTTTTTAAATGCTAATTTCTAACTATAACGTCCCTGAAACCTGTGGTTTTTCAGTGAATTTCAAAGGTTTTTTAAATGCTAATTTCTAACTATAACGTCCCTGAAACCTATGGTTTTTTCAGTGAATTTCAAAGGTCCTCCACCAGAGGATAATAAAGATAATTGAAGAATGAATAAGTAGAGTCTAACATGTGATTGTGTTTCTGCATTTCCAGCCTGTGATCAAGGACTTTGGCAGTCCGAAACGCGTTAGGCAAGAGGAAACAAAGCCTAAGTATTGCCAGTTTGTGCCACAATAATTGAAGTACCTGGTGACGAGTGTGTCTATGTCTGGGGACACATTGTGGAAAAAAAAATATATATATATAGATAGATAGATAGATAGATAGATAGATAGATAGAGTTATATATATATATATAGAGGTATTTGGTATGGGAGAGATGAAATCAGTGAGAGGGAACAGCTATCCTTCTTTATATTAAGATGTATTATTATGTGGTTTTGAGCCCAATTGATATTTCTCTAGACTCTCTCAGCATTGCTTGCTTTTAAGAATACTTGCCAATCAATTAATATGCACTTGCACTTTTTTGTTACAAATGATGAACATAATGAGAAATGTTACATCTCTGGTGTGAATTGCGAGTCCCCACGATGGAAACAGCAATAGGCGATCGACAATGATTTTTAACTGTCATTACGTCTGTTAAATAATGAAAGATTGGCCCCGGACGAATCCTTTAAAATAATTACTGATTGCATTTGTGATAATGAATATAATGGTAATATTGCCGGGAAGGGTGCCATCGCCGAGTCTGTTTTCCATGCCATTGAAAACTACGTACCATGTGATCTTAAGCCCTGCATTTTAATGGTGGAGTAATGATGACGTTTGTTGTGTGAACAAGGCAGGAAATGCCGAAACGCGTTACAGCATAACAAAATAAACCAGAAACAAATCGTTGATCTTGCCCCTGTGTCGGTGTCCGTTTCTTGATTGAAGGTGCGAGCCGAAACGCGTCCTGTTCGTTTTTCTCTGTGAATAAAGTACAGAGTTTCACCCCTAACAGAGTGGGGTCTCTTCACTTTGTGAGGTTCGGAGCTTCAATATTGATGTGGTACCACCGCCACAGACCATTGACCGGCACCCGCTCCTGAGTGCTTATTGCGACATTTCGGTGGACCGGAGCTGGATATATATAGATATATATATATTCACACAAAAAAAACACAGGTTTCAGGGACGTTATAGTTAGTTGGACATTTACTCGTACAAAACCAGTGAAATTCGGCCGTTATAGTATGTTCAGCTAACTATAACTCGCACCCCCGCAATGCACTGCTGATGATGTCACATATTACATCACTCATGACATTGTCAGTAACATCACTGATGACATCACTGATGACATCATCCACGTGATAATTTGATGCATCTTCTCACACCCTAATATAACCTTTGATATACCCACTCTAAATTACAGACTGCCATTCTCAAAACCATAGACAATCCAACACCAATAACTACATATCCACTGACTGGTTCTTAGGTCTACACACCCATCCACTCACTCACCCATACAGTCACTCATACTTTCGGTCACTCATCAGTACAGGACTACAATATGCACTCAAACACCTATATAGATACTCACACACTACCACTCATCCATAGAGTTACTCACACACCTAGTCAGTCATGCAAAGAATTAATCACACTCCCATTTACTCACCTAAACAGTTATACACACACCACCTCACTTACTCATACAGATACTAACACATACTTAGGCTCTTATACAATCACTGAGACAAGCACCCACTCATCCATACAGCCACTCTCACAATCACTCACTCTCACATATAGTCATTTATATACTCCAACACTCACATATACTGCCTTTCACATATGTAGTTACTCACACATGTACCACTGAGACATCCATTCACTCACCAACACAGCCATACACACACTCACCCACCCATACAGTCCATCACAGATGCACTCTTGAATCCATACACCCAGTGAATCAACCACTCACACATCTATGCACATAGTCACATACCCCCCACCCACACAAACACTCAGGCACCCATACAGATACTCAGACAACCAATCAATAACCAGTATAGACACTCATGTAGCTATTCACCAACCCATGCAGCCGCTTACACACCAACAGACAGACTGATACAGACATTCACAAAGTTTAGTCACTAACCCATGCATTCAGTATGATACATTTAATCACTCACTTATAGAGTCAGTCACGTACCTAGTAAATCCTCCATACAGACACTTATACAACCACTCATTCTTCAATACACCTTGGCCTATATATATTAAACATATTTAAACTTTACAGAAACACACAATTACTGGATGATGTCATCAGTGATGTCATTTGAGATGTCATCAGTGATGTCATCAGTGATGTCACTGACCATGTCATGAGTGATGTAATATGTGATGTCATCAGCAGTGCATTGCGGAGGCGCGAGTTATAGTTAGCTGAACTAACTATAACGGCCGAATTTCACTGGTTTTGTACAAGTGAAATGTCCAACTAACTATAACGTCCCTGAAACCTGTGGATTTTTTAGTGAATTTCTAAGGTTTTTTAAATGCTAATTTCTAACTATAACGTCCCTGAAACCTGTGGCTTTTTCAGTGAATTTCTAAGGCTTTTTAAATGCTAATTTCTAACTATAACGTCCCTGAAACCTGTGGTTTTTTCAGTGAATTTCAAAGGTTTTTAAATGCTAATTTCTAACTATAACGTCCCTGAAACCTATGGTTTTTTCAGTGAATTTCAAAGGTCCTCCACCAGAGGATAATAAAGATAATTGAAGAATGAATAAGTAGAGTCTAACATGTGATTGTGTTTCTGCATTTCCAGCCTGTGATCAAGGACTTTGGCAGTCCGAAACGCGTTAGGCAAGAGGAAACAAAGCCTAAGTATTGCCAGTTTGTCCCACAATAATTGAAGTACCTGGTGACGAGTGTGTCTATGTCTGGGGACACATTGTGGAAAAAAAAAATATATATATATAGATAGATAGATAGATAGAGTTATATTATATATATATATAGAGGTATTTGGTATGGGAGAGATGAAATCAGTGAGAGGGAACAGCTATCCTTCTTTATATTAAGATGTATTATTATGTGGTTTTGAGCCCAATTGATATTTCTCTAGACTCTCTCAGCATTGCTTGCTTTTAAGAATACTTGCCAATCAATTAATATGCACTTGCACTTTTTTGTTACAAATGATGAACATAATGAGAAATGTTACATCTCTGGTGTGAATTGCGAGTCCCCACGATGGAAACAGCAATAGGCGATCGACAATGATTTTTAACTGTCATTACGTCTGTTAAATAATGAAAGATTGGCCCCGGACGAATCCTTTAAAATAATTACTGATTGCATTTGTGATAATGAATATAATGGTAATATTGCCGGGGAAGGGTGCCATCGCCGAGTCTGTTTTCCATGCCATTGAAAACTACGTACCATGTGATCTTAAGCCCTGCATTTTAATGGTGGAGTAATGATGACGTTTGTTGTGTGAACAAGGCAGGAAATGCCGAAACGCGTTACAGCATAACAAAATAAACCAGAAACAAATCGTTGATCTTGCCCCTGTGTCGGTGTCCGTTTCTTGATTGAAGGTGCGAGCCGAAACGCGTCCTGTTCGTTTTTCTCTGTGAATAAAGTACAGAGTTTCACCCCTAACAGAGTGGGGTCTCTTCACTTTGTGAGGTTCGGAGCTTCAATATTGATGTGGTACCACCGCCACAGACCATTGACCGGCACCCGCTCCTGAGTGCTTATTGCGACATTTTGGTGGACCGGAGCTGGATATATATATATATATATATATATATTCACTAAAAAAAAACACAGATTTCAGGGACGTTATAGTTAGTTGGACATTTCACTTGTACAAAACCAGTGAAATTCGGCCGTTATAGTTAGTTCAGCTAACTATAACTCGCACCCCCGCAATGCACTGCTGATGATGTCACATATTACATCACTCATGACATTGTCAGTGACATCACTGATGACATCACTCATGACATCATCCACGTGATAATTTGATGCATCTTCTCACACCCTAATATAACCTTTGATATACCCACTCTAAATTACAGACTGCCATTCTCAAAACCATAGACACTCCAACACCAATAACTACATACCCACTCACTGGTTCTTAGGTCTACACACCCATCCACTCACTCACCCATACAGTCACTCATACTTTCGGTCACTCATCAGTACAGGACTACAATATGCACTCATACACCTATATAGACACTCACACACTACCACTCATCCATAGAGTTACTCACACACCTAGTCAGTCATGCAAAGAATTAATCACACTCCCATTTACTCACCTAAACAGTTATACACACACCACCTCACTTACTCATACAGATACTAACACATACTTAGGCTCTTATACAATCACTGATACAAGCACACACTCATCCATACAGCCACTCTCACAATCACTCACTCTCACATATAGTCATTTATATACTCCAACACTCACATATACTGCCTTTCACATATGTAGTTACTCACACATGTACCACTGAGACATCCATTCACTCACCAACACAGCCATACACACACACACCCACTCATACAGTCCATCACAGATGCACTCTTGAATCCATACACCCAGTGAATCAACCACTCACACATCTATGCACACAGTCTCACACCCCCCACCCACACAAACACTGAGGCACCCATACAGATACTCAGACAACCAATCAATAACCAGTATAGACACTCATGTAGCTATTCACCAACCCATGCAGCCGCTTACACACCAACAGACAGACTGATACAGACATTCACAAAGTTTAGTCACTAACCCATGCATTCAGTAAGATACATTTAATCACTCACTTATAGAGTCAGTCACGTACCTAGTAAATCCTCCATACAGACACTTATACAACCACTCATTCTTCAATACACCTTGGCCTATATATATTAAACATATTTAAACTTTACAGAAACACACAGTCACTGGATGATGTCATCAGTGATGTCATTTGAGATGTCATCAGTGATGTCACTGACCATGTCATGAGTGATGTAATATGTGATGTCATCAGCAGTGCATTGCGGAGGCGCAAGTTATAGTTAGCTGAACTAACTATAACGGCCGAATTTCACTGGTTTTGTACAAGTGAAATGTCCAACTAACTATAACGTCCCTGAAACCTGTGGATTTTTTAGTGAATTTCTAAGGTTTTTTAAATGCTAATTTCTAACTATAACGTCCCTGAAACCTGTGGCTTTTTCAGTGAATTTCTAAGGCTTTTTAAATGCTAATTTCTAACTATAACGTCCCTGAAACCTGTGGTTTTTTCAGTGAATTTCAAAGGTTTTTTAAATGCTCATTTCTAACTATAACGTCCCTGAAACCTATGGTTTTTTCAGTGAATTTCAAAGGTTTATTAAATGCTAATTTCTCACTATAACGTCCCTGAAACCTGTGGTTTTTTCAGTGAATTTCAAAGGTTTTTAAATGCTAATTTCTAACTATGCCTACAGAGGTAGGACATGTGCAGAAAGAGGAAGAAGGGCGCAGAAAGAAGCAACAGAAATGCAGAAAGAGGCAACAGAAGTCCAGAAAGATGAAGAAAGGTGCAGAAAGAAGCAAGAGATGTGCACATAGAACCGACAGAGGAGCAGAAAGAGGCCTTGTTGCAAAGTCATCCTGTGCCCCCAACTTTTTGCTGACGGGTACTGGTGGTAACTGACTCTGACTAACCAGGCCAAGAGCCAGTGCTATGCTAAAAGACACTTAGAATACAGTGAAAACACCTACATACCCTAGGGAACACTATGCGTTGGGGTACCCCTGTGATTGGTATGACCTCCTCTGTAAGCCCCTAGTACATAATAGGGCAGGAGGATTAAAACTACCTCTAAGTCAGAGGTGCAGAAAGACGCTTCTTTAAGTAGTAGTCACATTTGCAGAGAGGTGGAGAAAGGGTGCTGGGCCTCCGACCAGTGCTCAGGAATTCCGCTGCATAGAACTTAGAGGAGGTACCAACAGGGCTTCTTGGTCCCCAAAGTCCCTCCGGAGTAAATTGGACTTCATCCCCCATCACGTAGTCTGCCAGGAGGCGCGTTTGCAGAGTGTTGGAGAAAGGGGGGCATGTCCTCCTTAGTCGTCTTAGCAATCCCACTGTGTGGGACTTACTGCAGGTAACAAGAGGGGTAGTTGGCCCCCAACGACAACCTTGGGGGCCAACTACCCCTCCTATTGCCTCCAGTAAGTCCCACACAGCAGGATTGCTAAGTTCTCATAGCAGGCCACGCCCCCTTTGCCCACCACTCTGCAAACCCGCTCCCTGGCGCGCTCTTGGATGGGGATTGAAGTCCCCTTCACTGCTGGGGGTCCTTTAGGGGCCAACTAGCCTACGTCTTACCTCCAGTTAACCCCACACAGTGGGATTGCTGAGAGGTGGACAAAGGCCACGGCCCCTTTCACCACCACTCTGCAAACGCGCCTCCTGGTGCGTTCTAAGTTGGGGTATTAAGTCCCCTTCATTCCTGAGGGTCCCTGGGGGCCAACTAGCCCACCAGGTACCTCCAGTATGCGCCACAGAGCTGCGTTGCAGAGAGGTGGTCTGAGGCCACGCCCCCTTTCTACACCACTCTGCAAACGCAGCTCCTGGTGCACTGCTGGTGGGGCGATGAGGTCCACTTGTGTCCTGATGTCCTCAGGACACAAGAGGACCTCATCGCCTCACCACCAGTGCGCCAAGAGGCGCGTTTGCAGAGTGGTGTAAAGTTGCTGCCGTGCTCCCGCCCTGTCATAGTAAACAGCAATGTCCCGGGGGTGCTCACCCCGGGACATTGCAGGAGCCGGCCCTGGGGGTGGCGGTCCCCAGGGCCATCAAGGGCTCCAGAAGGGGGGCCACGCGGCCCGCCTCCCTCCATTTTCAAAGCCCCAGGGAGGTGGTGGTCCCCGGGGGTCCGTAACGGACCCCCGAATTTGAATATTAAGTGCCTTGGGGAGGTGGTGGTCCCCAGGGCAGTGTGGGGGGGGCTTGAGCCCCCCCACACTAACTATTATTTATAGCCCCGGGGAGGTGGTGGTCCCCGGGGCTCGGGGGGCCCGCAAGGACCCCCGCCCATTTACATATATGCCCCGGGGAGGTGGCGGTCCCCGGGGCAGCGTGGGGGGGTTGGGACCCCCCACACATTTATTAAGGAAGCCCCGGGGAGGTGGCGGTACCCGGGGCTGTGGGGGGGCCGCGTGCCCCCTGCATTCAAATTAATAAGCCCCAGGGAGGTGGTGGTCCCCGGGGCTGTGGGGGGGCCGCGTGCCCCCTGCATTCAAATTAATAAGCCCCAGGGAGGTGGCAGTCCCCGGGGCTGAGGGGGCCCCCGCGGGCCCCCACACCCTAATTTTATATTGCCCAGGACTTGGCCCACCCGGGGGCTTTTTTAGTAACAAAGCGCGAGAGCCCGCGCTTCGTTTTTTTAAAATTTTCGGCAGGATTCGCGCACCCAGCGCGAATTCTGCCGATTGTTTTTTAGAAAAATGCTTTTTTGGCCCTGGGGGTCCCTGTGGGATCCCCTGAGCAGGCCTAGGGGGTCAGGGTCTTTCTACCCTGCCCCCTTTTCTTGTTTTTTACCTTTTTTTTTACTCTTTTTTTGTGACTCAGTTACCGAGTCACAAGATGGCTGCCAACACACTCTGGTTTAGAGTGTTGGCTGCCAATCAGAGTGAAGCTCGTGCCCGGGAGGAGTCGCGGTGCTCAGATATCGATATTTTTCTTTTTCTAATTTCTCAGGAACTACTGAACGGATTTACACCATTTAAAAAAAAGGGCTCTTTCTGAATCAAGACCCACCTTTTTGCCAAATTTGGTGTAATTCCGTTCAGCAGTTCGGGTTGCAGCTTTGTCAAAAGTTTCCTATGGAAATTAACATGGGGAAAACGTGTTTTGAGACACCCCTTTTTTCTCAGCCCCCGCTTGATGAATCACCCCAAAACTTACAAGACAGGAGCTGACCGGAGCAGGCCCCTAGTTTTGAAAATTTCGCAAAGATTCGTCAAACGGTGCCAAAGATATTGGCAAAAGAAAAAACGCCATTTGAATAGAAACGAGGTCCTAACTATAACTACCTACTGGCGACCGCCAGTAGGTAATATATATATAGATATATAGATAGATAGGTAGATAGATAGATAGATAGATAGATAGAGATATATATATATATAGAGGTATTTGGTATGATTATCATATATTACTTTACAATTAAAAAAACCTGACTGAGAAATTTACTGAATAAAAACAAAGGTTAAAGCTCTGTGCCCAACCCCCCACAGGCGGCCTACCACATGTTGCGCATGCCTTTGGCATTCAGGCCCTGTGCCTAACCCCTGCACACGGCCAACCCCAGCACCCTGTATGGCCTGACTGATATTGATACCTAACTATGATGTCCCCTTAACCTTTGGTGAATTTCTAAGGTTTTTTTAAATGTAAGTTAAGGTCCTTTTTCTGCACCTAATTATAGTTTGACTATGACCTTTGTTTTTTCAGTGAACTCCAGTTGTTTTTTTAATGTAATGGAGGATCTCATTATCGATAACTTCACTGTAACCATTAGTATTTTCAGTTAATTCCTAGGTTGTTTTTTTTTAACTTCATATATTTTTTCTAAACCTAACTATAATGTCACTTTAGTGTTAGATTTTTCAGTGAATATTTGTTTTTTTATTAACATACAGATGTTATTCCATACCTAAATTTAGCATAACTTTGACTTTAGTTTTTTAGTGAATTTTTAGGTATTTGTAACATAAAGTAAGATCTTACTAGCATAGTTAGGTATATCAGCACTCTTAAGTTAATTTTTTTCCAGAGAATCATCTTGTAATTTCACAACTTAATGGCAGATATCGATTCTATTTTTTTAAGGTCTCATTTGTAGTGTGGTTCTCCAACAGGACTCATAGAACCAATAGTAGGGTCCCACTGCAGTCCTGTATAAGGGGTATTTCCTGTTGTGCATCCTGTACAGCTGGACCGGGTAAACATTTTTTAAAATTGTGTATGTAAGAGTGGTTTTAAATTAACTTTGAGCCTAGAGCTTGTTAATGGGTGTAATGTATGATAATCCCTGGTGTCTTCTATGGAGTCCATTGTGTGGCAGTTTTTCTTCATTTCTCCATGAGAGAAGAAATAATCTGCCAGGAAAGCCACCTTCAATCACTGCCACAAGGAATTCAGCAGGGATTCGGCCAAGAAGCACTCCTTTGTTACTTCTGGACTGAAGAAACACTTGGGAGCATGGCATACAGCAATATGGTCATCTACCACAGTAATTACATGAAGATAGTTGTTATGGGAGAACAAAGTTTGTCTATTAAAGACAAATTGGTGTCTGACCAGCGATGCCAACATAAAATTAATGTTTCTTTTGAAAATATCATTTACAAATATCATCATCAATTATGTCATTGAGTATGTCATGAGTGATGTAATAAGTGAGGTCAGAAGCAAGACATGGCGGGGCACAAGTTATATTTATCTTGCTGAACTTTGATGACTTTCAATGTTTTTTTTTGGTTTCCCACTGTGCACCGCCTTTGACCATGTGAAGGGGGGTGTTGTCCCAGGCCCTGCTGCCCCTGTCCCCCTCGCCATTGCCCTATGTTCTCCAGGTGCATGCCCCTACACCCTCCCCCTGCCCTCTGTAGTACTTTGTGCTATCTGTCCTCTTATTGCCTCCCCTCCATAGACAATTTCCCACCCCTGTATCCTTCCCTTGTATCGCACATTCTCTGTGTGCATGCCATGCTCCTCCCTCCTGCTGTCCATGGTCCGTTGTCCTGCCACTGTCCCTCCTGCCTGCCCTCCATAGTAGGTTTGCTGTCTGCTGCACCTGTACTGACCCCCTCCCTCAGTTCTCCATGTGCATGTCACTGCCCAATTCCTCCTGCCCTGCATTCTCCATTGTGCTGTCTCTGCCCCGCCTTCCTGTCCTCCATGGTCAGCTTGCTGCCACTGCACTCCCCACCCTCCTTTCTGTGTGTGTGTGCTCCTGCCTCCTCCCTCCTGACCTCCATGTGTAATTGCACTGCTACTGCCCCTCCTGCCTGCAATGCATGGTCAGCTTGCTACGTCTGCCCCCACAGGCCTCAGTTCTCCGTGTTTGTGCCGGCTTGTAACGGAAAAGACAAAGAAATCATTCTTGCATGCGTACCTAAAGTGACACGCTCTTGTGACAAATGCGCTTGGAGACAAAACACAGTCGGTGAGTGAGCTCAAGGACATTTGATGCCACGCTCCTCACAACTGTCACCCAATATTGTTGGCTGCTCAAATTTCTATAAATCCAAAAATGTTGCACAAATCTTAGCTCACACGCTTTATCTGGGTATTCTGCTTAGAAAACCTTGGAACACTGCTCTCCCACCTCAACCAAGGCTGAACAGAAGAATCCTTTACACAAACCTTGTGAATGCGGATCCATGGCAGACAGAAACACAAATGTTACGCCTCCATGTGTTGCCAAAATGTAGTGGTGCACTCACACCACAAATGCAAGATGAGCGCAGAAGTATTTATTTAGGTCTCTACTCGAACAGCACCAGGAGGCAACTGTGATCCTGGCAAAGCTCATTCTGATGGCAGGACATGGAACACAGAACATCATCTGTTCCACCATTGCCTTACATCACGCAATAGATCACCACACTATCTTTTTTTAAATTTTTTTATTGAGCAGAGAAAATCACAGAAAATAAAACACTATCTTATGATCAGAACCAACAAGTTGTTATACATTAACTTGAAGACTGGCAACTCAAAATGCATAGCGAAGAGGATAGACAAAAAGGGAGAAGAGAGAAACCAATTAATAGCTTTTTCTAAGACTTCACATCTGACACTGGATTGTGAGAAAAAAAATAAAGAAAAATAATACATAATAAGATTTTTACACTATAAAATAGATTTTATATTATAAAGTGCCGATGTGCTAAAGTGCTATTGAAAGAAGAGGTGAGAATAAATACATTAGTAAGTGAATACATTATTTTTCCTTGTTGAATTACGTTTGTGGGATTGCATGTGTTATTCTACGTTTTCCTTGGATTTCCAAACTTCTGAATAGTAAAATTATTCTTAATCAGTATTGAGCGTAGCGACACTAAAGTGCTATGTATTTATACTATCCCCCATCTCTCTCCCTCGCCTCCTTCTCTGTTTCCTTCTCCCTCCCTCCCCCCCACTTCTCTTTGCCTTTTACCCCTTGCTTAGTAATTTATTTCGATGGGCTTGAGTTACAATCATCTTTCCAATATAGCGAGGGCCTGAGGCAAACAAAAAGTGCAGTGCTTGTCTAATCATTGACGACAAGCTTAATCTTTTACATGAAGTGTGCAAACATGCTTATGAAAAATCATTGTGATGATAGAAAGGGTAGGAGAATGTTATCTCCTGCTTCCCCCCACCCCCCTTCCTTTTTTCCCTTTTCTTTTTCCCCACAGACTGTAATAAATTGATCTGGGTCGACTAGCAGACCAAAAATAGTTTTTCACACCCTTCGCCACTTAGTGCCAGTATTGCCAGATGTGTTGTTAAATTTATTCAAAGCCCCCGCAGGTTTGGCATATGCCTCTTCAAAATTCATAGTGCGGGACAATTTATTCCTCCAATTCAGTTAATGAAAAAATCTTTCTGGATTTCCAATTCTGAACAATAAGGGAGCGAGCGATGGATAGAGCTATTGAAACGAAATATTGCTGGGCTTTTGTTAAGAATTGGCTGGCTTTAGAAGCACCAAATAAAACTAATGTTGCTTCGGGCAGAATAGGATGATTAATAGCATTACTAATAGCTGTAAATACTTGACTCCATAAATTTGTTGAGTGTGTACAAGTAAAAAATATGTGGACCCAACCACCTTGGCCTGCTTGATGGCAGCAAAAGCAATTATTTGGTACCATGGGATACAGCTTATGGAGATGCTCGGGTATACAATACGATAGCCATCTACAAAGGAATGCCATTCTTTTATAGTTTGCCGCCCGAAGGATTTATTTTCTATCTTCAAAATTACTTGCCAGTCGCTTGCTGAGACACTATATTCAGGGGCATATTCTCAAGAACGTGTGATAACTACCGCAAATCCAGCTTAACGCAACACTTCACATCGCAGTCCATCGCGGTAAAATAATGCCGTGACAACGTGGCATTCCCAACACGGCGGTACCATGCTATAGCCACACGATAACGCGTCAAATGAACGCGTTAAAATCACCGCAACGCCGCAAAAAGGGAAACCTTAACGCGAAAATAGTAGCGTTGACGCCAATCGCGATACAAAAATTTGCGAAAACCAGCCACAGGCCTGCAATTCCCACGCGTCATGCGGAAAAATGCACTATAAAAGTAGAAAAAAAACATACAAACAAAAGCCAAACAACAGCGAAGCACAATGGAGGCATCCGGAGCAAGTACAGAGGACAACCAGAACCCCACAAGCCCCCCGGAGGACCAGCCTGGGACCTCGGGGTCAGGGAAGGGCAAGGACAAGAAGAGTAGGAAGAAGCGGTTCAGTCCACAGGAAAACAGGATCCTGATAACGGAGGTGATAGAACACCATCAAACACTGTTCGTCACCTCCACTGTGTCACTGGTCAATAAAAATAGAATATGGCAGACCATCGTGGACAAGGTGAATGCAGTCGGAGTGCTGAGGAGGACAATGGACGAGGTCAAGAGGCGCTGGAATGATGTGAAGCACAAAACCAAGCTGAAACTCGCAAACAACCGGAAGGCAGCAATGCAGACTGGAGGTGGGAGTCCAGTGCCACAGGAGGAGCTGGACGAGATGGAGGAAATGGTGTCCACAGTCATCAGTGGGGAGACAGTGGCAGGAGTTGGGGGACCGGACACTGCTCAAGATGACCGGACACAACAGCAACAGGGTGAGTAACCACCAGGGACTGGGGGGACGGGGGAGATGGGCACAATGGCACACATGCACAATTAAGTATAGCACACCTGTGGACAAACCATGCCCCAGACCCCCAACTCCCACCAAGAGACCAATGCACACAGGTATGCAACATCTCAGCACCGCATAAGCACAGAAGCCCGAGGCACACCGCATGTAAGGGATAAGGGGCAGCTACATCAGAGCTGCAGGAGCGACTCCCCCAAAATGCGGCACACACACATAACATGCAGAGCACATCAACATTGACAACGATGTGGTACAAACCGCAACACGTCCACAACAGAACAGAGGACACAACTGGTGCCGCATGCGTAGAAACTGGCCAATCACATTTGGCATTGCAGGGAAATGTTAGTTGACAATGTACAAGTACAAAGACACATCCGTGATGTAGTCGGAATGTCCACTGTCCCGCATCAAATAGGCAGCTCCCCCCAAACAGTCACAATGTACATTGTCATACAGTCTGAATGTAAACATGTACAATGCATAAAACATACATGTGAACACAATGTGGAACTGCATCTCAGCTTCACATTGCAGGGAGAAATCCAACACCTCCTGCGGAGCAGTCCGAACCTCTCTACTCTGATGACGAAGAGGACCACCACACCACCGACTCCGACGCCCTCCAACAGCTTGTGGGCAGCCTCTGCAGCCCACTTCTAGGAGCAGGGCAGCCCAGCTGCCACGAGAAGAACCCATCCTCTGCACAGAACACACAGCAGGCAGCACCCACCACCACGGCTGCCTCCCAGGACCCCCACGACGAACACATGGCCTTCCAACACCGTGTGTTGGGGTGCCAGGAAAAGCTGGCTGAACAGGTGCAGGTGGGGTTTGACCGCATGGCAGCCAAACTAGACGC